>CM044955.1:60594118-60703934 GCA_024516035.1 Bactericera cockerelli | reverse complement strand
TGGTCAAGGTCAAGTCCAGCCTGCAGTTCGCGTCCGAATCCAAACAGATCGATCTGGAGGAGAAGAACTGCACCCTGAAAGATTCCAAGGTCACCTGCCTCACGCTGACAGCCTGTCTGGAGTACAGCGGGGTGGGGGTCGACCCCCAGACAGGTAAAACTTTTCATGTCAATCAAAAAAAAACCCCCAGAGTCATATCTCGTGAGGAAAAAAGAGTACCGTTACTTGTATGAGCAACGAGTGGCGGCATTAGCACAGTAGAAAGAAAACAATGTAAAGGATTTAGAAAATTGATGGACATTTATGTATATCGTATGCTGGCAACATTTTTTTTTTTTTTTTTTTTTTTTTCAAGACCTTTTGCGTCACCACTTAGAAATCAAATACATACATTGACCAAATAATATATTTCAAAATCAACATTGCAAAAGAAATATCTCTTCCAGTCCACTGTGGCAGACTGCCCAGCATGCTAGCCGCATTGTCTCTCTGGATGGCTATCGACAATTTCTGTCGAAGACAGAATATTAATAATGTTATAAACAAATCCAGATTCTTTTGTCCATAACGGCAGAGTACTTTTCATGTTACAGAATTGGACGTCCAGATCTTGTTGGATTCTAAGAAGGCCAAGTCCCCTCGCATGTTCTTCTTGTCTGACGAAGGCAAGAATGTGATCAACCAGACGCTGCTCCTGATCAAAGGCACTCAGTTCTGTAAGAGCATGTTCATCTATGTCAAGGTGAGTTTTCTTCAGCAGCAAAAAAATTGAAACTGGAGCAAATATTTTTTTTTTTTTACAAGAACGAACACAGTATGTACTTCCGAATTAATATTAGAAATTTATCTAATTTAGTTTTTTTTTTTTAATTTTTTTAGGTACAATATTTGAATTCCCAATTTAGCATCTCAGGCCATAGGTGGGATGGGAAGTTTCGGGGATTTTTTGTCTCAATAAGTTTATTTATTGATTTACATTTTATTTTTTACAAACAATCAACAATAATTTATTAACAATAAAAAAAAACTTGAAAATATATACAAAAATATAGAACATTATTAATTTTTATTTAAAATTGTTTTGTAATCCGGGGCGAAGTTAATACCTTAGGCGTTCTCTGCCACGTAACCCCGAATATTAGTTTAGTAACATTTTATTGTGTTTTTAAACATTAATTGATTGATTTTTCTTCTTCTTTTTTTTACATATATTAAACATATTCAGAAAATTTTCTTATTTTTTTTTCTTGCCCCTCTAAACCGTTGTTTATTCACCCATGATGATGTTTAGAAACATCATCAGTATAAATACAATTTTTTTGTCAGCTCTGAGGTTCGAAACCTTGAACTTTCAAATTGCAAGCGAGTATCTTACCACTGACCACTGAGCTAATTAAATGATTGAGCTAATCGTGCGCTCAATGATGCCTAATTGATTTTTACTGAGAAGGTGTAAATTGGAATGTAAATGTTAATGTGATCTCATCTTGGGTGCGCTGGTAGTCCGCTAAACAATAAGTCACCACTAAGCTCTAATATCTCATAAACCATTCATGGTTTCATTAAAGTATGCAGATCTTAAGGTTGCCAATTTCTATTGTTATGGCCGCTATTATCTAGGGATATCTCTTCCTTGTCACCATGTTGAATATAAAATAGCGTCCTCAGTAGCTTGATCGATAAAGCGGCGGACTTCTAACCTAGAGGTCGATGGTTCAAGTTTAGTAAAAAGAGTTTGAGTACCTAAATATTACATCACGAGTGTATTACCCAGGGTTGGGTGGAAGAGATTGCCACAGGCAACAACTCCGGCCTTTAGGTAGAACATTAGCTTTATTCTCTTTTTTGTTCTTGTTCCTTTGTTCAATCTATTTATTTTTTCTTTATAATTTCATTGTAACTTACTGTATATATTTTACTTTGTCTTACCTCATAAAGCATAATATTATAATAATAATAATACCACTAATGTGATCACTTTTAATATACAAAAAATTTCTGCCCCGCTGGGAATTCAACCCAGGTCACCATGCGTACAATGCCTAGCGCGCTAACTCACTCTGCCACGGTGACTACTGACCATGCAGTTGAAAGCGATGTTAAATTTTTGTTTAAAAAAACGCTTGCATACGAGTCTGCAACCATTTCGACATTTTCATCTTTACTATTCAAGGTCCAAAACCCAACTGACCAAATTTCGTATTGTTCGCATGACACATACCTTCTCTCTTCTCTTAGGGTTGCAATATCGAAACGAAAATATCGATATTAGGTATATCGATAATATCGAAACCATAATATCGATATCCGATATTAGAAGACTTCTCTCCCTTTACAATTCGATATTTCGTTACATAATATCGTTACATAATATCGTTACATAATATCGTTACATAATTTCGTTACATAATTTCGTCACATAATTTTGGTTATGTGCCAGAGCAAAGACATGAAAATGTCAATACTATAAATAGAACAGTAAGAAGTTGTCTTTTTTTATCATTTTTTCCTCTCATTTTTCTATCATCATAATGAAAGACATGTGTGTGGAAATTTCAGCCCAACCTCCGGGACAAGCTCACCTCCCTGGAGGCGGAGCTGAGGTTCAGCCTCTTCGAGGCGAAGCCGTCCGCCCGGCGGCGACTCAACCGCGAGCTGTCGCCCGTCCTGGACCTGGATGACGAGGCTGGCCTCGTGTCGCGGGACTCGGTGAGCATCCAGAAGAACTGCGGCAAGGACAACGTGTGCATACCCGACCTGAGGCTGACCAGCGTCCCGTGAGTAGCCGTCGAAACCCAGCTCCGTAGCTAGAGGACTGTAAACATAAACAGTGTGTCGCTTGAGGCATATAAACCGAGAATGGAAACCCTAATATTCATGAAAAATGCAGATCCAGCGATGAATGTAACGGTTCTCGTAGGTTCACCGAAATTAAGCAACGTACAGCGAGATGAAAACTTCGTGATGCTGGCATTCCATCCCAACCCAGTCTGGGTAATATTAATGTGGGTAGCAGATTTGTGAGTGTCCTGCGAATGGAGAGTAAAACCTCTGTCGTGATGTGAACATGTAGTTAAAAGCGACGCGACGTTGAATCTATTAAAAAAGAAAGTTTTTGTGATCATTTTTGTTGTCTTTGGAACGTATTCTTATTCATTTTGTATTATTCACAAACATTCATTTTGTAACACCCCAATGATTCAGAGTCCGTGGCGTAACGGTTATGACTACTGCCCATAGTCCAGAGGTCTCGAGTTCGACTTGGGGTAGACTTTTCGAAGAAAATTCTATCCCCTTCAAACACGTGAGGCTGGCATTTCCGGCCTTATCCAGGCTGGGTGACTTTAATGTGGGTAGTTGGTACGATTCCCAGCGAATGGAGGGTAAAACCTCCGTCCTGACTATCTATCTCAAATCAATTGGTCACAATAGTTCTAATTAGGTCGCAGTGTTAACTGTTGTAAGGGTTTCTCTGAAAAAACCCTGCAGCCAGGTCAGATAATAAAAAAAACACCCCAATATATATTATATAGTTTATTTAAATGTAAATAAAACAATAATAAAATTAGAGATCGTAGACTTCTACAAACTCAGCTGAGGGAAGAGCCGAAAGCATACTTGCTGCATTCCCTCTCTGCACCGCCAGGCTGAGACGCTGTTTCAGGTGGATTTTTAATCTGGGATCTCCCGTTATGTGCACTAATTTTCTCCCAACCCCCCACTTGTTAAATAATATTTGTGATGGTTGAATTTGCAGGAGTGTGAACCGCTACATCCTCGGGTCTGGAGAGCGCATAGAGGTGGACGTCCTGGTAGAGAATGACGGGGAGGACTCTTTCGAGAGCACCTATGAGATGGGCGTGCCTCTGGGACTCAACTACGTGAACATAGAGCGCTACGACGAAGGCGACCGAGACATCCCGATCCTGTGTTCGGCCCCTTCGTATCTGAACAACAACACGCTGCACTGCGACATTGGCAATCCGCTTCCGAGCAAGAAACTGGTCCATTTCAAAGTTCTTCTGCAGCCGTCGTTCCAGGTAAAAATAATAATTATAATATTATCTTATATATTCTGCCCAATTAGTGTTTGGTTTAGCTTAGTCATCGTTCTTTATTTCAATTTTATAACATTGTAATTATACTTTTTGTTTTATTCCCTTAGATCAATTTTAAGTAATGACTTTGTGAGACGCCCTCGGGCTTTATTTACAGTTAAAACTATTCTTTTTTTTTAATTAATGTTCAAACGCAATGTGTTTCACTGCAATTACATGAACTTAATATTTAACCTAGGTAAGATTAAAATTTTCTAAACCTAGTTGTTGCTTACATTCATTCTTAAAGATATTTACATTATTTGAAAGGTCCAATTTAAAGGAGTGTTGATCCTCATTCTCTCGTGCTCCAGGACACGCTGAAGCCACGCTACGAGTTCTGGATGTCGGTGAACAGCACCAACCCCGAGGGGACCACCACCGTGTCCGACAACACCAAGGAGCTGACCGTGCCCATCTGGGTGGAGACAGACCTCATAGTGGAGGGCTCCTCCCACCCCAGTGACCTCCACTACAACCTGAGTCTGTACGAGACCTCCACCATCACGGAGGAGGCGCAGGCCGGACCTCAACTGGTGCACATCTACAACATCCGGAACAGGGGACCGTCCGACATCATGCAAGCGGAGGCGTATCTGTTGTGGCCAGCGTACACGGTGGAAGGTAACATTGAAGGCGGAATCGCTACATGTTTTTGTAATATCTCGGTGGTGCTAAGTCTCGAATAATAATTAGTCCCGGTTTAAGCGTTTCAGCGTAGATTTAACATTAAGGGCGGAATAGCTAGACGTTTTGTAATATCTCTGTGGTGCTAAGTCTCGAATAATAATTAGTCCCAGTTTCAGCGTAGATCCAAAAGAAAAACGCGGCTATTGTGTCACTTCTCACAACACAGACCACAAGCGTCTACAGTGGCTCCTATTTCATGGCTACGAAATAAAAAATGTTGTGAAACACTCATCTTTAAGATAAATGTATATACAGGGTAATCGAAACCACCCAGCCACCATCTTTTTCTAGAGAACGGTCTCAGTTTCTAGATCTAAAGGGTGGTTTCGATCACCCTGTATATCTAGCAGCCTCCAAGGATTTAGTTTTTACCAAGCCATGTCTAATGTGGCTTCACCTGGGTGCTTTCAGGTGAACCTCTACTCTATCTGCTGGAGCAGCCGGAAACAAGCGGGGCTATCCAATGTGAATTCATAGAAAATGTCAACGAGAAAAAGCTAAAGGTAAGTTTAACAACTAATACGTGTTATACATTTACACAATAATATATTTTAATAATTTATAATTAAAGTACGATCGGGAAGAATAATAATTATTTTTTAGACAAATATTCATGCTGCCCACCATATGGTGGGTTGCTAAAAATCACAGCATAACAATCAGTTTAAAAAACATTTTTTTCCCCTTATTTTTTTTTACTTGTAAAATAAAGAGACTTTGAGGGCTTATTTATTGATTTTCAGGAGGATGTCATACACTCCTGGTCAAACACAGGCCGTTTTCCATTTAACTCCATGCATTTCTATGCGATTGAGAAGTAATATAACTTCTTCTGTTCTACATAAAATTTTCAGAAGATTTTTGTTTTGAATAAAAGACCAGAGGGTAAGAATATGCACTCAATACAAAAGTTCAGAAATATCTTTTCTTTTCTATACATAAACTAACGCCATCGCAATTTCTTTTATCAGTTGGAGAAGAAAAAGTCGTACCTGGAAACGACCGGGGCCATTGGCGCCTTGGGTGGTCTGACGGCCTCTCACACATCCTTCTCCAACGCGAGGGAAAGCAAGGACGGAGTGACCTACGTCCAGGAGAAGTCATTCCGCCAGTCTTCCTCCTACGCCAACCAGAAAGCCTCTGGCGGCAAGAAGAACGAGAGTGGTGCCGGCTACTCCGGCGGTGGGAGCCAATATGGTGGACAGTACGGGGCTCAAGGCAAACTGCATGGCTCAAACACAGGCTATGGAGGTAACTTTATCTGTAACTTTTATAGTACTTTCACTTTTTCTTTTTATGGAAAAGGGTAGTCACAAGGCAAACTGCATGGGTCAAACACAGGCTATGGAGGTAACTTTATCTATAACTTTTACATTACTTTCACTTTTTCATTTATAACTTTTACTTTTTATGGAAAAAGGTAGTCACTAGGCAAGCAGCATGGTTCCAAGACAGTCCATGGAAGTAACTCTATGTCATATGTATAACTTTTATGTAAAATTTATATTACTTTTACTTCTTTATGTAAACAAGGCAGTCACTAGGCAAGCAGCATGGGTCCAAGATACATCGAGGAAATTTTATGTATAACTTTTTATTTTACTTCTACTTCTTATGTAAAAAAGTTTTTTTTTAACCACTAGTGATGCTCGATTAATCGGTAGTAATTGATTAGTTACTAATCGATTACGATAGTCGGAATCGTTTCTAATCGATTACCTCGATTTTCAACTAATCGGAGCATCACTACTGAACACCTACCTATCTACTAAGTGTTGTCTGTTACTAACAATGGTCTTCCAACTCTACTCAACAGGTGGTGTGACCAACGTCCAACAGAACGCCGGCGGCAAGATCGCCTACGAAACAAGCGTGGCAGACTTGGCGGCGGCATCGAACCAAGGATCTTCAGTCAGTAGCAACGCAATCCCCACCAACGTTTTCGAAGACAAAGTTATCCAGTATGGCACCATCGGGAAGATTGACGACATTTACGAGCGTGGGAGTTCCACAGGGGGATATTCTGGGTCCAGTGGAGGTTCCTTTGCTTCCCGCGGGGGAGCTGGCTACGCTACCATTGACAGTGGCTATTCTTCTGGAGGTAGAAATGCTGTTTCCAGTGGTAACGGTGCTGGATATGCCGTCGACGGCGGTTATTCCGTAAACAGAAATGCCGTTTCTACCGGAAATGGTGCTGGATATGCTTCCATCGACAGTGGCTATTCTTCAGGAAGCAGAAATGCTGTTTCCAGTGGCACCGGTTACTCTGCCGGAAGAGGTAGTGGCAGTGCATTCTCCAGTGGCGGAGGATACTCCAGTGGTGGCGCCGGCTATTCCAGTGAAGGTGGCGGAAACTATTCGACGGCATCCGAGGCAAACCAAGGATGGTCCCGAAGTGGAGAAAGAGGATCTACCTTGTCCAATTTTGGTAAGTATTTTAGTTGATCTGATCGGAGATCCTATAGGAACTTTATTTGACAAATTTGTGGGTCCCAAACTGGCAAAAGATTGTCTTCTGCAGTTTGTAATTAGACAGGTAAAAAACAGTCAGGATCCTTCTGAGACTAAGTACTCGCTAGGGATTGAAAAAGTTTATAGCTTTGTAAGTTTTTTGTTAGGTGAGCATGTCAAAAAAATCTGGGCAGTAAAACAACACTTAATACTTTTCCATTTGGCCAGTTTGTGGCTTGAAATACAGCGAATCAAGGACATACGGATAGAAAATATCCTTTCACAAACACAGAATTATACAGTCTAATAGAACTTAGGAGCCGGAAATTTCTATTATATCCAGGTGTCTCTTATAAAGACGATATTTTCCCTTGTAGAGAGGTAAATTTGACCTAGACACCCAACTTTCCAGGTGGCCTTCAGAACACCTCCTCCTTCCACTCGTCAGAGAAGTCCCACTCGAGCAACACTTCCTGGGACGGAGTTGGCGCCCCCATCACTTCCTCTGTGGACGCTTGGCGCACCAACGACAACGGACTGGTGCGCAACGGCTCCAGTGCGTCCGGATACGTGGCAGGAGGACGGGCGTACGTTTCCCCGGAGAAACGAGAGGGGAGAGGAGAAAGGCATCGGAGTCCGAAACGGAATACAGGACGCGCACTGAGAGTGTGCGTCGCGTGTATCCGTCGTCCAGAGATGGTCCGAGTGAATGTGAGTGGGGTGGTTTTTGGTGTTTTTCTTTTGATTAATTAAATAATAACGAGTCCTTTTCGGTGAGCCGTCTGCCAGAAGTCATAGCTTTTGAACTGGTTAAGCTAGAAAGCTGAAATTTCGATATGTACACGTACTCTATGGGCAAGCTACAACACATACCATAAGACTTCATTAAAGTTGCTTCATGGCTACGAAATAAAAAAAGCTGTAAGACACTCTCCTTTGAACAAATAAAAAAACTTGATAATCCATACTGTTTTGGATTATCCTTGCTGACATCAGTAGTTCGATCGAAAAGGCGTCGGACTACAAGTCCTGGAGGTTGGTGGTTCAAGTATCAAGTTCGGAAAAAAATCGGTAGTGCGTATTTGAGTAATAGTGCCGAAAGTAAGTAACAATATGGTCGAAGCTGGATTTAAGAGAACTGAATATATGAGAAACCTGGATAAAAAAGAAAAAAAATCCGGTCCCTTAAGTTCTCTTATATCATTTTATCATTAGCTTAGAAGCCTTTAGCTTAGGAAAAGAACCTTTGTAAAAATCCAAAACTGTTAAAAAAAAAAAAAAAAAAACTGGTTCGACTGTAACGTAAAACTGATAATCTCGTAATCTCCATATGATTTCAGATTCGGAAGAAGACTACACGAGCCGCGACCGTGACGGGTCGGACTCGGCCAACCGCGAGCTGGAGCGCGACCGCGTCTACCAGGAGGAGCTGAGGAAGTACTACGAGAACATCAAGCGGCTGGAGCAGGAGGATGAGGCGAGGAAGAGGAAGGAGGAAGAGTTGCGACGAAGGGAGCACGAGAGATATCTGGAGGAGCAGAAGAGACTGAGGCAGTACGACGATGGCGCTACCGACGAGAGGTGAATTTCAACTCTTCTTTCTTTCTTATCCATCCGTCTAGACGGCTTCAGTAGCTTGATCGATAAAGCTGCGTTCGTGTAACCTGGAGGTCCAAGTCCCAGTTTCAGCATAGATTTAGTAAAGCGAGTTTGAGTAGTTGTATTATCACAAAAGTGATTAATAATTAAATTAGTTTAATACAAATATGATAACTAAACTTATCTATCCCGGTAGCTCAGTGATCAAGGCTTTGGTCGGGTAAATCAGAGGTGGCTGGTTCGAAATCCAGCTGGAGTATGATAATTTATCCTCCTTTTTGAAAAAAAAAAAATTGAAAAAAAAGGTCATAAACACTGATTGTGACATTTTTTGTCACAAAAATTGAGTCACTGATTGTGATCCTACTCGATATGAGCTCGGTTTGTGATAGTATGGACTTCGACATAGTTCTCAGGCTCTTCAAGAAGATATATTTCTCGAATAATGCTCTATCCTGGATAGAGTCTTACCTGAGGGATCGACGTCAGCAAGTTTCCTGTCATGCTAAGTTGTCTGATTGGCTGCCAATACGTTCGGGGTTCCACAGGGGTCAATGGCCGGACCTTTGTTGTTAGCAATGTACATTTCAAGCATTAGAGGTGTCTTTGAACATTGTAGATATCATGTTTTCGTAAATGATGTCCGAGTTTTATATTCACTGTTTGCCTGAGGATATTGTCCGCATCAGTCAGCTGCTTAATGACGATCTCGGTTGATTTTCACTATGCGCTAAACTTTATAACTCTAAACCGTTGAAAAGCACAAGCACTAGTAGTAAAAACAAACAATTTTCAGTACAGTTTCATCACTGAGTAGTAATAACAGGATGGATACGAAATTTGAATTGATAAATGATCGTCATAAATTTCGAGTTCCGGACAAAATTTTATATAAAATCAGGAAAGTCTGCAAGAAATGTCAAAAACTGTCCAGCGAACTATTTATACCACTTTTGACCAAACCAATCTCTCATGCTTCCATTTCTTTCGTCAGGTACAGCCGATACAGAAGAGACGTTGGTTCCTCGGATGATGCCTTGGAAAAAGCCCTCAAATGTGGTCCTACCAAATGCATAAAAGTCAAATGCAACGTTGGAGCGCTGCAGAAAGACCAAGAAGCTTGGGTCGCCTTCCGATCTCGAGTTTGGATTCCAACCATTCGAAAGGTAAGAATGATGCAAGGATGTTTTATATTTTGAGTTTTAACGTTCTTCAATTTATAAGATCGTATCGACACGGGGGTTTTATCCTCCACTCGCTGGAATCTCACAAACCAGCTACCCACACTAACGTAAACCAGCCTGGGTTGGGCCGGAAACAGCCAGAATCACGAGGGCTTGTATTTAAATGAATACGTATGCAAGTGATTACCTCTCTGTACGTTGCTTTAATTCAGTGACAGAACAAGAACTTTTGTATTCAACGTGTCAACGACCGCGACGCGACTCTAGCAAAGTCCATTTATGTTTTCATTTTTACACCGATTTAGATTTGTTTTTCGGTTCAACATAAACAGACAAAACTGATTTCAGGTTAGGTTTGATACTCTTTGTTTTTACTTCGGAGAATGTCTAATTTCATCGTATTGTGTTTGTTTTTTGCAATGACAACAAAAAATATTTTTATAAAATATAAATAAAAAATAACACACCCGACGATACCTTTTCTCAGATTGCGCCGAACAGAGAAGTGTCCCTCTCATCACTCCTAGTGGCGCGGGTCACCAAGATCCCCCACATTGGCACCCCCGATCAGGCGACCATCAAGACCCACGAGGTGTTCACCAAAGTGATACCCAGGGAGACGGGGGTGCCCCCAGGCGTGGTCCCTCTATGGGTGGTGGTGCTGTCAGCGGTCGCCGGAGCCATTATCCTGATGCTACTAGTCTATCTGTTGTACAAGGTAAGATTTCGACTTCTTTACGTGCAAAAAAGTGCAATTTTTGTCCACTTTTTTGTAGGTTTGATATTTTTTAGCTAGGTTTAGCTATAATGTATGTAAGTGAGCAGTGCATTGTGGAGCTATTCTTCATTCTACTAGTAGGTCTATCTGTTGTACAAGGTAAGACTTCGACTTCTTTACGTGCAAAAAAGTGCAATTTTTGTCCACTTTTTTGTAGGTTTGATAATTTATAGCTAGGTTTAGCTATATTTATGTAAGTGAACAGTGCATTGTGGAGCTATTTCTCATCCTACTAGTATATCTGTTGAACAAGGGATGTTTTCAACTTCTTTAAGCGCAAGCTTTTAATCTTGTGACTATGAATTAGTCCAGATGACAATGAATCCTAGTCTCATATTATGAATATATGTATAAATTTGTAAAATAACCTCTTCATAAGAGAAAAAAAAAATCCGGTCCTCTGAGTTCTCTTATAGCCAGATTCGACTGCGAAACATTTTTTTCTCTCTTAAATGTGTATGATCAATAACTTTTTCTTTTTTTTTCAGTGGGGTTTCTTCAAGAGACGTCGTCCAAACGATATCCCTGAAAAGGAACCCTTGAACAGAAACGGATATCAACATGGTGACGATTAAGCCCACCTCTCCCCAACTCTGTTGTCTAGTTTCATATTCTCCTCCACCAGCATTGTCTAACAATGGATTCTTGTCTGCATTTTAGTAGATTGTGTTAATATTGGGCTCTGATTGTGTTGTCTGTCCCGGTAGCTCAG
Organism: Bactericera cockerelli; assembly: GCA_024516035.1. NCBI lineage: Eukaryota > Metazoa > Arthropoda > Insecta > Hemiptera > Triozidae > Bactericera > Bactericera cockerelli. Next base: position 60,692,423 of record CM044955.1, on the reverse strand, counting down.
TGGTAAAGACGGCACTCTGTGTATCCAGAGGTCGCGGGTTCGAAACCCAGCCGGGACATGACAAGTTATCCTCCCATTTGGAATGTTTTACCACTTAATACGTCTTGGGCTTACTGCTGGAAAATGGGACTTAATAGTCCGATTCGGCAGTATAAAAAAGGTGATATTATTTTTAATACGTATTGATATTGTGTTAATATTGAGAATGTGTTAATACATATCGATATTGTGTTAATATTGAGCTTTTAAGTTTCTCTAATTAGTCAGACCCCGTAGCTCAGAGGTCAAGGCGTCGGTCTGTTAATCCAGAGATCTTGGGTTTGAAACCCAGCAGAGATCAAACCCTGTATGATCCTCTTTGCTCTGAATTAATAATTCTTCTTTGCTCTGGGTTTTGGCCACATAATAATGCATCTTGAGTTTACTGCTGGAATAATGGGACGCATTTGTCCTCGTCGGGCAGTATAAATAAAAGACAATATATTTACAATCAATACTTCACTTTTACCTTACTCATTTCGCCTTTCTAGAATTGTAGTACTTGATCTCTTTTAAATTTTTAAGATTAAATACTAGATATTTTAAAAGAAATATGTATTTAAAATGACATGTCTCGAAATCTTCTTAGCACAAAAATATCCAAATATATTGCACAAAATACATAATAATGTAGTTCAGTAGTCAATAAGAACTATTATCAAGACTAATTTCAAACGTTTATTTGATGAACATAATGTTATTTATTATTATATAATACTTACTTTATTGCTAAACTACTTAAACACAAGATATGATACATAATATATTTTGCATAATTGTAATTAATAGAATAAATAGTGAACCAGGGGGGAGGTTGTAGTTTTCTCTACCCCCTAATTACAAAATTAATTTAATTCTAGTGTTTGAGTATTCGACGTTAGAAACACTAAAAAAATCATCATATAGGTACCAATTTTAAACAAAATAAATTTTATTACGTAGTGATTTAAATTCTAGGGCTGATGATTTGAACCGAATACTAAACCTGAATCTTGTTCTTCTTTCACTTTGCCTTTTCCCAAACCTACTTGGGGTTGGCATTGGTGAACCTCTTCCTCATGGATGAGGTGTCCGAAGCCCAGAACACGATGAACATTGGTAGAAAAAAAGACCCATAAGAACGTATAGACGAAAAATCCATGTAAATATGACGTCACAAATACGTATCCACTTTTTTCAAATTTGGTAACTAAAGCTTTTTAGTGTCTTTCGAGTTCATTTTATCGTTTTTCGTAGTTTTACTGACGGAAATGGCTTTTTCTGTTATAGGTATTTACTATAGAATCAGTCATTCAATATAGCACACAAAGTATCACTTCCAATTCAAACCCGATTTTGGTGAAAATGAAAAGCCATCTCACCCAACTCTACGGTTTACTTGGTATCATCAGCCCTATTATGGTTGAACCTGAATATAAGAGAACTGGATATAAGAGAATAATTTCCAGGTCCAATTTAACTCTCTATACAGGAACTCTCTATCCAATTTAACTCTCTATAAACTCTAAGGAGTGAGTAACCTGGGGATATAAGACAAAAAAATTCCGTTCCCTTGAGATCTCTTATATCCAGTTTTGACTGTATTACTATACTCGGTATCTATCTACTTACTTACCTAACTTACCTTGATTTCTTAAAAATCAAGAATTACAGAAAAGTTGACATGAAACTGTCATTGACTTTTGTTTTCTAGCTTTCTTTCTTCTGTGCCATATCTACGTTTTCTATTAAATTTTATTTAATTTCTATGTGATAAGGTAAGAATGAGTCAAATAGTCCCGGTAGCTCAGTGGTCAAGGCGTCTGTCTAGTAATACAGATATTGCGGGTTGGAAACCCGGCCGGAACATGACAAGTTATCCTCCCACTTGGGATTTTGACCACATAATAATACGTCTTGGGCTGACTGCTGGAATAATGGGACTTATTAGTCCTAACCGGGCAGTATAAATAAGGCGATATTGTTGATTAATGAATATCACAGATTACCTTACCTTCCTATGTACCTATTTAAAAGCAATAGATTTAACAAATTGTAAAATTTAATGTATTTTTTTTTTTTCATTTGACATTGGAAAATTATTTGTAATTAACTGTGTTCAAAACTGTTATTTGTAAATACGAAAAGTATTAAATAGTTAGATTAAATTTCTAGGTAGCTAATGAAATATTAAATAATTTTTTAACAGTTCTAATCCAGTCATTTTCATAGAAATTAATTTAGGCGTAGATGATTGTGAGACGTATTTCTTCGTGAAAAATTAAATTATGTATTTCATTTGTGTAGTCATTGATTATTTGCTATAATGAAACGGAATTTTTAAATAATAAATAATTCAAATAATGTTTTATTGTTAAAAAAATCCTTCATATTTTAGAAACGTTGGGTTTCAATATGGTGTTTAAGGGATATTATAAAAACATGTGTACTCGATACTATTGAAATTAATGTGAATCACCTACCTATTTATTAGAAAGATGAAATTAATAAAATAGAAAAACCTCCAACATTGAGAAAGTTAGGTAATATCTTCTGGATTGATGTATTCTTGCTGTGTATTAGCAATTTACCATAGGTAGACAGCCGCTATTGTATGCATTTTAAATATATTATCAATTTGTTTCTCTCTACATACCCTTTTTACATACAAAACTACATTAACCAAATATTATAACATTAAAAAAAGTTATCATATTTGTGTTAATCACTTTTGAGATATCACAGATACTTAAACTAGCATTACTAAATCTATGCTGAAACCGGGACTTGAACCACCGACCTCCAGGTTACAAGTCCGCCTCCTTATCAATCAAGCTACTGAGATCAGTAAATATTATAACATGAAAAAAAAAACCTTCTTACATATTTAAAACCATCACAGGAAAAGGTCTCATAGTTATTTTGTTATGTTTTTGTAACTATCGTGTTAGTACCTATGCTCTGACTAATATTTATTTTTATTTTTGTAAAATTTAACATCGTTGTATTATTCTTAATTGTAATAAAAAAAATATAATAAGCAAACTAAAACCAATTAGTTTTTATTTTTTAACGAACGGATGTTATGGAGTTGCATTAGGACCGTTAAACTATGTTAGAAATTAATCATCTTAACCCTTTAACTGTGTCGTAGTGGTTTTAACCCGAAACCAACAATTTAGTGATTTTTTTTTTTCAATTTCAAATTAGATTTTGGAAATATAATATTTAGTTGGTAGAACTGTTTTGCTGCCACGTGGTAAAGAAATGTGCGCCGCCATTATTCAAAAATCCAAAGCATTAATTTCATTTTGTTGTGAGAAAGTTACTGCAGCCTACAAGCTCTACAATTTTATTCATTAAACAGGGAGAAGATCAGTGTCTCGCTAGAGGACTACTAACAGAGAACAGACTAGCCAACCCTTACAAGACAGGCTAGCTTGCAGTTGCCCAAGGGTTTAATGGCTTAATATTGATTTTTCATAGGTTTTTACTGAAAAAATCCTCTAATTCTCAACAGGATGTTTTGAATATGGCTGGTTATTTTAGGTTGCACAGAAAAACCACCTAGACAAAACAAGTGTCATAGCTGAGGTTCGCAAAGAAACCACCTCGTAAGTCAATAACGGTAAGTATATTTTTATATATAAAAAAAACGTCTTATTTTGGCAAATGTAACAAGAATTTATATTTGTGTTGGAAAAAATAAAAATATGTGACAAAGAGGGTTAAAAACTAATACAGTCAGTGTCGATAGCACGTTGAATACGAACCAGTTTTCTCTCTGTCACTGAAGTTAAGCAACGTCCAGCGAGTGGGTGACTTTTACTTGAATTGGTGACGATTCCAATTCGAACCCCTACGCGGATGTTCACAGCCCCTCTGAGGCGGGGTGAGGTTAATTTGAGTAGCTAATTTGCGAGTTTCTTACGAAAGAACTTTAAACCTCCATTGAAAGAGACGTTATACCCCAAAAAATACATAATTATTGTGTAGGTACATTTCTACTAGGCGACCAAGGGGTTCAATGCCCCATATCAATCCACCATGACAAAGCACTCATGGACACGGAAATTAAAGTAGGTACCTCTCTATCCAAAACTTATATTACCGCAGATTTTCAACCGTTTAGCTAGAAGCAACCGTCCTAATCCAGGACGTTAAATCAAATAGAATCGTTGGCGTTAGGAAGGGCATCCAGTCGTAAAAATGTGCCAAGACTAACCAACCTCAACCATGAGGTTGAACAACGTCGACCATGTTTAAGCGGGATAAGACAGAGAAGAGGCTGGAATATGATAAAAAAAAACAGCTAAATCTGTGATCCGTCTGGCCTTTCGCCCACAGAAACACCGAAATAGACATGGAAACTGTTCACTAACCTTCCATGGTACCCTTGAAACATACTTCTAAAAGCAACTGAGGTCTTAGACTTCTTAGAAGGAAGACCAACATCTTTTCTACCAACACCCACTTGATAAACTCTCTGTCAAAGATCCCACACACATTCTTGAATTGGATTGTACAACAAATTCAGTGGCGCTGAGTTCCGAGCCGAAAAGATGTACGGCAATGCCTCATTGTGTAGGGCTAGGATAAATATAGGAACATGCTTCGGGCCGTAACTCGGGTGCAGCTTAAACTGCTGAAAGCAACGGAGATCTCAGAGTAGAAACCAAACATTTTTTTTTACCAACACCTTAAAATTTCTCTCAACGATCCCACACATAAGTTCAAATATCTTAAGCATATTCTACTCATTCTGGGATTGTACGATTATACAACAAATTTTCAAGACTACTGGATATAGCGATTAATAGAATTTGATTTATTAATGCTGTACAAGTGGCATAAAGACTAACATAACTGTGTATGTGCATATACTGCTTGTTAATTTTACAGTAAATTGTCAATTTTCATGTAATTGTACCCTTGATTGTGCAATATGTAGATATATAAATGCACTATTTAAAAATAATTGAGAAAAAATAGATGTTGAAAGCGTATGAGGATAAGACTTTACTGTAATTTCGTACATGCCCTAGGAACGGGTTACAAAGAATGGTTAACAGATAGATTATTCATATGAGAAGAAAACGTTAGAAATATCACAAAGAATCCTCAAATCTGTGATCTCATCATTATTCAAGAAGTAGTGGCGTCCATTGAGTAGGTGAAATTCAAGAGGTTCTTACGAGAAAGAAAAAAACTATCATCGAACATTCTAGAAGGCTTGAAGAGAGATATCAGATTGAGAATAAATATAGTTTCAAACCATTTGCGAGAGAGTAAGGTTGTGTGAAGTTTACGTAATTTTATTAAATTATTTTCTACATATATTAAAATTAATTTTCAAAGTTTTATCTTGGATTAATAGAGGTAATAACTTAACCCACAATAACATAGGTAACGTATACGGTTGTAGAGGTATAAGGCCACATACAGCATACATCAAAGCAATGTAAGGTGCATATAGTTGCTGTGCTGGCAAGGCTCGCAAGGTTGAAAAAAGAGAAAAGGTTGACCATTGCGCATGTTCTCATTTTAAATCTCCGATTTAAAATAAATTCTAGTGCCTAAAAATTTGGGGGAGTTTTCAGCCCAAAAATCCAATCCTAGTCCATTTGAAAGCGGTATTTTTGAAATCGAGAGAACTTGGCGCTTCTTTAACTTAAATTATATGAAAAATTAAACGGACGCGTCAAGAGCCGTTAGAAAATAAATTAAGAATGGGGTAATTTGGGGCATAGAACATTGGTTATATCATTGGATTTTCGACCGATTATTCTAAAACTTAAACGACCGCTTTTGCGAAAATTGAATTGAAACTTTCTCTTTTTTTTCTTTCACTTTGAAATTTCCCAAACGTTCTTGGGGTCAGAATTGTTCAGAATTTTCCTCACTCCTACTTTCACTTCTCAAGACTGGAATTCCTTCGTGTGAGTGTGAGTGGGATGCCAATAATTTGTGTTATTGTCTTTTGGTCTAGCATGGCTTATCACCCCACAGCGAGACTGATATATGTATTTATAATTGAGTTCATTTTAGGTACTGAGTTGACTGTTGAACAGATTAAAGCTTGTTTTTCTTAAAGTGCCTATCCGATCCGGATGGTTCTGAAGTCTTCTTAATTTTAGTAATGTCCATTAGTACTGCTTCCTTGTTTATTATACGTAACCCTACCACTTAATGTTTTCCGATATGTTTTCGGGATCGTTCACGAAACGGTGCGAATAATAAGTTGAGCCCGATCAGACCTCCAGAGTCCTCTTAAGGGACACTTTTCTATTTTTGAAAGGACATTGTATCTTCTCACTTGTAAGAAAAATAAACGTGGAATTTTGTATAGACGTGTATTCTAATGAGACAATGTCATATCAAAAAAGAATACCTTAAAAATAATATTTTGAACAAAGGAATCAAAGGGGCAATTAAAATCTTGTCTCCCAGTGACGTCATGCGCAAAGCCGTCGCGTCTGCGCACTCGGGAATGGATTGGACCCCCTGCTTTGCTGGCAATCTGGCATAGCATAGCCTGCCAACTGCTAGAGGCTGGGATCAGTCTTGAGTCTTGATAACACTGAACTGAATACTGATACTCTGAATATGTTCACTGGACAGATACTGGGAGTGCTTAAGTGCTTTTATGCATAGGTGGGACCTGTTTGAGCTTGAATATTAGTTACTTCACTCAGAAGACTTAGCTAAGAATTTAAATAAGGTTTTTATTTAAAAAAAAAAATGATAATTTTTCCTAGCTTTCCTTTCCTATGGACTGACGCTTAGAGGAGTAATTGAATGGGTGAGAAGAAGAGCAGGAAATGTCAAAAGGGCAACTTTTGAGAGCAATACATAGTAAGAAACATAATATTATCTTGCTGTAAATGTATAGGTTCCCCTACTCTTAATGATTGAAAATTTACACTTGTAGGGTGTTTTTCTTCTTTTTATTCGAGGAGATGTTAGAAAAGAGTGCATTATTAGTATCATCATTGTTCCATGTTATTCTGCAAGAAAGAAAACGAATTCCCTCGATTACCTTTTCTTCTACTCTCCCATTCATTTTATATTTTAAAAATAAAGTAAACTTAGTAGGTACTATTTAATAATAATAAAAAAATTACAACAAAGAACACATACTTCCTATTTCTTATACTAGAAATATATCGGAAGTAACATATATGTATTTTTTTACTCTCTAGATAGATGTGTAATTGTGTACGTTAGACGTTCACCAAATAGAGATTCGAGTTAAGGGAGGAGAGGGATGGTAGCAAGAAAAGATATAGGTCTTCCACACCCGAGGATTGACCGTCAAATAAGGGAAAGTGACCTATTTCCCAGAGCATATTGGAAAAAAAAATTACAAAGGTCACTTAGGCACTAAATAATATTGTGGATATTATTAATCAGGTAGCTCAGAAAGCCTCTTATACATATTTTGAAGCTTACATGTTTCACAAATGGTCAAAGGATTGTCATAATAGCAGACAAATGTGAGGGCACTTCCAAATCTGGTTGGTATGTACAAGAGCACGAAACCAAAAACTCTACTCAAGTCAACAAAGACATATTCACCAAGCTTAACAAATGGTCAAAGGTTGGTCACAAAAGCAGACAAATCGTCGCTTGAGAACCAAAGGGGCGTAACTACATAAGTGCGATTTTTCAGGAGAGCAAAAAGAAGGTTTAGTATTTCAATAACATGAAGTGTAGTATGTATTTTTCGACAATTTTTTCTTATAAAAGATGGACAAATCTCTTTACCACAAGTGTCTTAAATATTTACATGAAAAAAATTGTCATTAAAAAGATAAAAATCCAAAAGGAAAAAAAAGCCCTCTTACGCCTTTTTAACCAAGTCGTATGATGCTTTACAACCTTTTATACTCTCATATAAAATATACACCAAGTTTCTAAGAGGTGATACGTCTCTTTGGCTCCAAAACTTTCAAATACTTACGGATCCTATCAGGATTTAATTCCTAATTGTCTCATAATGATAGGAACAGTTATGATCAGAAAAGGCGATGCGTTTTTGTGGTTCTAAAATTTTAACGTCACTATAGAACTATGTGCAAATACGTTCCTTCTTGTACTGATATTCTGAGATGTATGAGTAGATACAACTTTTCGTGCAACACTCATCCGATTTTTACTACCGTAAGGGCACATACATAGTGAGATTTTTCTTATCTTAGGCAGTAAGATCTTTTAAGTTTTACCTCTAGTTAAGTTTTAAAAACCTATAAGGTGATACTGTTTCCATTTTTCTAAATAACTGATGTTAAACTGCATTGGTTAGATTGAGATACGCTCTTGGTTTGTTGAGTTGAGTCTAAAATTTATAATAACAATGAAGGTAATAATATTCTTGCAAACGTAGGTATTTTAAAATATGTGAATTAATTTTGAAAAAATATAAGTAGATAAACTGTTTACTTAGTAGGAACGATTTCGTCACTCGAGGGACAACTTTATTGAAATAATAATATAGAATATAAAATAATAATTATAATAGAAAGAAAAGAGTAAGTAAATGAAGTATGTAACTTAAAACTTATGAAAAGTTGTATTTTAAAATTTAAAATTGAAAAATGGACGGTGTGCAGATCCACGAAAAAGACAGTGTCTCCAAGATTAACAAGGATTGGAATATAGCTTACCCAAGAGGTCTTGAAAAAACAACTTTAACTATTTTAGAAAGTAGAAAATTAATTCCATAGACCAGAGAATTTTTTTCAAGACCTCTTGGAAAGCTATATTTTATTTTTGAAGCCTTACGGGCACTAATTATACTACTAGCCTTACGGCCTAGTCTAATAATACAGGTAAGTGGCATTGAACTCGGTGCAGTTCTTCCTAGGGGGAAAAGAGTTTCCTGCGTAATGATGTGGTCTTCCTTAGTTTTGTCGATGTAGACATTGTAAATCTTTTCCCTGTTTCACATAATATTGACAGGTTCCTTTCTACTTTTCTTGGTATTTACTGTACTTGTAGTCAATTTCTGTTTTTTATTCTTCAATTTAGGGGATGCCGTATTATTCCTTTTGACAACTCTTGTGTTTAGAGAATCATAAAAGCTTCTGTATTGTGAGGGTATGATTTTGGCCTCACATAAAAATTGTAAATCATCATATTTGTCTTTAGTAATCTCTAGTGGCCCATTGTATGCTTTTGAAAGTGTTATTTTATTAAATTCAGTATTTTTGACACAGAAGTAGAGGTTGTTAGGGATTTCATAGTTATAACTAAAATACACTCTATCCGGCTCATTTTTTCTGAAAAGAAACCGTTTAACTTTCATCAAACTCACAGGATTCTTCAGGTTGTCCACTAATATTTTCTTGAACATGTTTTCTTCCAATTTTCTCAAATCATATATTCCCTCCTGGTCCATTTCATGTACTGCGTAGTTTCCATTTTTAGAAGCCATTTTCACCACAGTATACCACCCAGATGGGTCATATATATTTAATTTTTGTCCACATTTTTCAATTCTTGCATGGACACTGTCCACTTCCATGAAGCTATGCCCAGGTTCAAAGAATACATGATGAATATTATCGATATTTAACGTGGTCACTGTGTAAAGTAAACACGCGACGATATATCTGTTTCTATTTTGTCCAGAACAACTATCCGAAAACAGATAATAAGTTTTTCCTGGATACAATTCTTCTGCTGGAGGTCCACAAGTAGTGCCACTTTCTTGTTCAGCCTGAGTTCTACACCTTTCTACACTTTCTTTGGAAGTGGATGTATCTGGGCATTCAATATTAATATTTGATTGATTGATTGATATTATTATTACAAGTAGTGCCCTCATCCAGTAAAATCTCCTGTCTGCTGATAGTTGCACCTCGTATAACCATTGTTGGCTGAATGTTTATGTCTGTCACTGTGTCTGTGTCAGAGTGACTTTGTTCTTGGCCATCTGCACCTGCATTGTCCAACAACACACTAGTGTTTTTCTCAATACCATCCACCTGAGGAATGAGATAAAATAATAATTATTTTATATGTCTTATATATAACAAATATAATTATTATGTAGGTGCCTAAGTTATAAGTGTAAACTTCACCAATATGGACGGATCTATAGAATTTTAATATTGTGTAAAAATATTCTGTATTAATTATTTAGGAGAGAAGAAAACATTGTAAGTTAAAAAAAAACTTACCCTTTTGTTTTTATCCTCCACAAGCTTTTTTATTAGTGCAACACGAGCAGACAATACACTACCCCGTCTTCTCTGATACTTCAAATTTTTACACCTGCAAAAAAAAATACACTCTTCATTATTATTAAAGTCTGAATATGAATAAGCTACTCCTGCTCTAGCAAGGTATATCATTATTATTACTGACAAAGTATTGATGGGAACAATAATGTATGATAAGACACCATCATTATCTTCACTGTTTCTTACTCAAGCAGGGTTGGTGTTTTGCGTCAACCTCATGCAGTCCCCTATAGTATGATTATGTTTTGTGGTTGACAACTTTGGTGTTGACAAACAGTTTTGACAAGTGGATGCCCTTATTAACCTCAAACCTCACTAATGGAGGGAAAACCTATGATAAGACACTATCTGTTCTAAAAATAAGGTTCAGGAATAGAAAAGAATACAATATAATTATAAATATTGTATTTAGTAGGTAACTATAGTGTTACTTGACAACATGAGATTTAAAAATTCCTTTACTTTAGTAGGCTAAACCAAGGTCTTATTTTTTTAGTTATTTAAACAAAAGAGTGACCTCTTTCAAAGAAAATACCAAAATCACATAGTAAAAGAAGTAGGTAACTGATCTGAATTTTTACCTAGAGTAATAATATTATGGTTAGGTAGGAACACTTCATAATACATTCCTAGTGCCAGGTATTGTTAGGCATAGGCATATCTTGACAACTTATTTTACCAAATCTTAACAACTTATTTGGTATTTATTGATAGGTTTAAGATACCAGGTACCATAAGCCATACATACAACTTATTATTGTGAACTTCTTTGGGTGGAGTAAATTTTTTTTTTTTTTTTTTTTTTTTTTTCCTTCTATCAAAACCTGACTAAAAAGCTACCCCACAAATTAGTGCTTTTTAAGTATGAAGGTACCTACAGATAAATTTTTCTTCAAAAAAGTGTGAGTCAGTACTTACTTATACATTTTGTAATCCAACAATTTCCAGTATGTTAATAGTTAATAAATTAACATGGTACTTGGTAGGTGCTGTGCTTACATTTTATATTTCAATTAATGGATAGGATAAATGAAAATTTCGAATTATTTCTTCACTTATTAAACAACAATTAATTCACAAGTTTTAAAAATAAAAGAATTTTCATTACATTCAGTTTTAATTTTTACCACCAAAAATATTAAAAATTTAAAATCAACATAACCTCAAAGATAACACATTATTTTGATGTCTCTTGTAAAGCAGACGTATCCAAAGACGTATCTCATAATTAAACAATGTAAAAAAATAAAATAGTTATTTGCAATTTTTGAAAAATATTTAGAGCCAAAGAGACGCATCACCATTTAGAGTGTTTATCATGGGGCGTAAGTCTTTGTGAAAAAGAGAAAAAATTATGAAAATGAAAATATCACAGAACCAGATAGGCCTAAGTCCTTTCAATTCCTTGGATTCATAATTAATATTCCTAAGTTAGGGGCTTAAGTGCATTTACTTCTTTTAGAATTATATTTCAATTTCTATGCATGATGTCTTAAGTGCAAATACCCCCAAGAAAATTCGATACATGTGGGCCAAAGTGAACTTACTTCCCTCATATTTCAAGCCAAATTAATGTAAGTTTACTTACGTTGATTAGGTCCTAAACACTTTCTGGTATCTAGAGCTCACGTCTTTTCGTTTTTAGCAAATTGCTCAAAAAATAACGATATTTTCGAAATTCTGAGTTTACCAGTGGAAAGATCAGAAAAAAATACATAAAAATCACTAATAATAAAAAAACCAAAAATTTGTAGTTACGCCCCTTTGGTTCTCAAGCGACGAAATGTGAGGACACTTCCAGGTCTGGTTGGTGTGTACAAGGGCACGAAACCAAAAACTCTACTCAAGTCACCAAAGACATATTCACCAAAAAATGTGCAATGTGCTGTGACAAGTGTGACATACATAAGGTTAGACACACAAGAAAGGGTCTAAGGATTGCTCTGCTTACAAAAGAAAAGTGAAGGCCTTTGAAAGAACAACGCTGGATAGCTCTTCCCCACTGAATTTGCGAGAACAATTGAAAGGGAAGTTGGAATTAAAATGGGACATGTGAAATTGGGGAATGGTGAAATGCGATTTTTAATTGTTAACTGTCATTGTTAACTGAAATATTTTAATTGTTAACTTTGATTAGCTGGCAGAAGGGATTCGATGTTGTTTTATTTCAAGAACAATACTCATGCAGACCTTTCGTGAAAAATGCGAAGAAAAGAAAATGCCGTCCGCCAGGCGGAGGACTCATAGGCTGGTCACCCATGTACATGCGCCCATGTCATGGTTAGGCATGAGAGACATGTTTGTCAACAAGCAGAGCCCTGACACCTGTGACCGGTCTAAGCGTGTGCATGAGGTCTGGTGCTAAGGAGCTGCGGAACTGCATCACCCCCAGACGATATAAATAAAACATTTTCCCACCATCTGTGCCTGGTAAAGGTTATCAAATACTTTAGGAAACGCTGATGCAAGGTACCTCGATACAGTCGATAGTTCGAATAAAAGTTATTTAGTTATCACTTCTATTTATCTCTTGGGACTCCAGCACTCCAGTTGACCAGTCCGGTTTCTTATCAATCGAGCTACGAGCCACACAGGTCAGTGATAGTTTGTATATTGGACTTGTCACCCGATTTGAAAATGTAATTAAGACAATGAATCCTAGTCTCATAATATGTCTGATTATGAATTTATAATTTGTTTCATATTGAGTGACAAACTTGTTGAATTTATTGAATTTAAAACATGATTTGCAAGAGTCTTGAAATAAACTTGAATACGAAGAAAGAGATAGTGAAGCCACCTCTGTATAAATAAAAAAAAACCCTGACCACAGGTACGTACATCTAGAATACAACATGAATCAAAAGAAGCATTGCATGTGCACGTGCACAAGACAGGCCCGTAGATATATCCACAAACTACCCACTATTTTCTGACAGGCAAAAAATCGACACCATCTGATCTCCTGAGCTCTATCTCTACAGAGTCTACAGTAATTTTCTGAAAAGGTGGCCACCCCCTCATAACTTTTGAACGCGATGGAATTTTTCAATTCTGTCAAGTTCTAAGGATAGGAAGTGCCCTATGGCCCATTCTGTGTTCATATTTATTTTAGGCCCCGACCGGCCCTTCCGGTCTTTAGGTCATTAAAATTCACCAGAAAAATGAAAAAAATATGGCCTAAAAGCCGGAAGGGCCAGCCGGGGCCTAAAATATGTTTGACCACTGGATGGGCCTTTTCTTAAAACTTTACAGAATTAAAAAATTCCATCGCGTTCAAAAGTTATGAGGGGGCCACCTTTTCAGAAACATATCTACTGTACGAGTATACCACTATCATTCCACAAAGTACAAGCCAGTATACAAATTAGAAATTCAGACAAATGAACTTAAGTGAACTTCCAAATTTAATTCTGAGTTCGTTATAATTTTGTGTTACTCGCTTTTGTGTACATCAAAACTCGGTCTTCATGCTAATATTGACATTAGAGGTATGTAAAAATAGTTGATAGTTATAATTAAAGGTAGGGAGGGTAAAAGTTTCCTCGTCCAAATCAGGAGGTTAAATCAAAGAGATTGTTGGCGTTAGCAAAGGTATTTAGCCATAAAAATGTGCCACAACTATCTAATCTCAACCATGAGGTTTAACAATGCCGACCGCAAGTAGGTTTGGGAAGTTAGTGAAAGAAGAGGAAGAATATAAGTAGGTACTCAATACCTGTATAATCATAAATTATGACACAGATTGCTCAGAAGTATACGAGTTAATAGGTTTGAAAAACGGATATAGTTATTTGGAGGAAGACAAGTGCACACTATTTGTTTTTATGCCAAATATGAATCCCAATAGTAGCAAAGAGTTTGATTGCTAGATAAACGTAGGCAAATTTGGTGTTTGGTCATGTTTGAATTAACACAAAAGCTACAAATCTCTGTCCATGTGAAAAAATAATAGTGTGATATGTATACACTGAACGCATGACAACCACTTTCTTAGTACATATTATATCTGAATGCGTTTGGTTGTTTGATATGTCTCTCCCGGAAGATCAGTGGTCGAGACTTCTGACTGGTAATCCAGAGATCACTGGTTCGAAATCCAGCTGGGACATGATCCACCCACTTGGGATTTTGACCACATAATAATACGTTTTGGGTTTACTGCTGGAATGGAACTAATGGGATTCATAAGTTTTAATCGGGCAATATAAATTAATGTCGATATAATACATTTAAAAAAAAAAAATCTTTGCCGGCACTGACTGGTGATAAGAGCAGTTCTCCTTCTCTCAAGTGGCAGCAGCACCATTGCTCAGTGAAAATATAGAAAATATACTAAAAACTCTAAAGAGAGCGCAGAGGACCCGGATTAGGTATTCGAGATCCATTAAAACAAATCTGGAAACAATGTCTGGCTTTTCCCCTCGATTTCCAACAACATTATCAAATAGACTTTTAGAGTGGCCATAAGACAAGTTCAAATATTTTATCTATTACAGTTTACACAGTGATAACTTTGATAAGGCGGACACAAGTCATAACTTTTCATAATTACGTAAATTCTCAGTTCTCAGGTTAATTAAAATACATAGTTCAAAGAAAGTGTAGAGGGACCCGAAGTACAGTAACAAATTGTGGAAATTTGAGATATTATAGGTAGGTATACAACTAATACATTTACTTAACACTAAACACGTAAAAATCTAGAATTTCTTTTAAAATTTGAACAGCTGACGAGATGTTTCCCGCCAATTTTATTTCAAAGTTGGCTCGTTCTGAACCACTTTCTATGTGCGATCAACCATCGTGAGGACTCGGACATTTTCTTTATAAGTCATTATATTATTATAGTAAGCTTTGTTAATTAGAACAAAAATGTATACAGTAAAATACAATGAAATTATAAAGAAAAATTAACAAAGAAACAAGAACAAAAAAGAGAAAGAAGCTAAAGTCCTACCTAAAGGGCGGGGTTATTGCCTGTGGCAATCCTAAGTCATTAAACCCTTAGGAAACTGCAAGCTAGCTTTTAAGGGTTGGCTGTAACCCTGGCTTGTTGGCTAATAGTCACAGTTCTCTGTTTATAGTCCTCTAGCGAGACACAGGTCTTCTCCCTGTGTAACGTCCCCCAGCCAGACACGAAGGGATGGTAATGCGAGTAAATTCTGTACATTCAGTTCACGAAACCAGTCTCTACAATGAGCTGTGTAATATTGTGTGTGTCATCACTTTTGGCTCCTCTCCTCGATTTTCATTATCATTGAACTGTTTGAGTGGCCATGGGACAAGTTCAAATACAGGGTCCGCCAATAACCATTTCGAACCATGATCATGAACCATTTTGAAATGCCTATATTTTCAGAACACAGATATTATTAAATGAGATAGGGGAATAAATAAACAAAATACCAATAGATATACTAATTGACCGACTAGTAGTACTACTACAAGGTCCACCATTGAAAAGTCCACCAACCATTTTGAAATGCCCATATTTTCAGAACTGAAGTTTCAAAATGATCTTTTCTTTGATGGAATGCTAGAAAACAAAATGTTCTTTTTTTTTGAAAGGTGCTTGAACTACAGATGGTCTTTCACACCGTTTCCGTTTCAAACTAAATTTTTCTATAGCATTTTATTTGTTTCAGGTATGGTATCAGAAAATGTTCTTTAATATTGTAATGCTCACCAATTCACGTTTTGAAGATCACATCAATCATCATGATGCAGAATGCATGAATTCAGACATTAGCTCTAGCTCTGCATCGCATTTAGTGAAATGTCTTTGGGGATAACATTGATTTTTTGTATTTTTTTTCCTAAGAGGTTGGAAATCTTCGATAAGACTCCCAAAGCAACTATTTCTTTGGGGAGTGTGGGATTGATATCATGGCACGCGCATATCCGAACCCACTAAAACCCTTCACGGCGCGAACGACCTGCTCCAGCAGAGTTAAAGCGCCTAAAAGGAAAAAAAAAAAAAAAAAAAAAAAAAAACCTCTTTTTTTTCTTACTCTTACACCTCACATTTATGACCCCGGAACCTTATAACATTACTTCGGGGTAACATTACTTCGGATGTACTTTTGATTTGGATAAAAACGAAGAACCCTACAAGCCATTCGACCTGGAAATCAATGTTATCTCCGAATACATGTTTGTGAACGCGATGAGAAAACGTCTGAGATCCGATGCACTCTGCGTTGATGCCAACATCTCCGTACCGTAATGTGACCATTAAAACGTGAATGGTGTGTATTACAATAAATGAAATACTATTTTCTAGCATCCCATCAAAGAAAATTTCTTTATGAAGTTTCAGAATTGAATATAATAGATATTTTAAAAGGGTTGTTCTTGTTGTAACCAGCTTGGCTATAGCTGGGTCTCCAGCCAACTTAAGTGGAAAATTTGGCTTGTTCTGAACCACATTTTTACAATTTACAATATTTCTATGTGCGATCAACCATCACGATGTTGAGAACGTGGGCTATTTCTTTTCGAGCGATTAAACCCTTGGGAAACTGCAAGCTAGCCTGGCTTGTTAGGGTGGGCTAGTCCGTTATCTGTTTTAGAAGGGACAAGTTATACTCCCATTTGGGACTTTTACCACATAATAATACGTACGTCTTGGGCTTCCTGCCGGAATAATGGGATTTTAATCGGGCAGTATAAATAAGGCGATTATTATTATTACTAAGGGTGGACCCTGTATTTATCAATAACTTCAATGATACATTATGATAACATCTTCACCCAACACACGACGTAGGCCAGAAGTCAGAACGAGATTGGGCACGCGCCCTGAGTACGATTTTATCTCGAGAGAGAACATGTGACGTTCGCCAACATTTCAACCGTCACGTGGCAGTATTGATCCGACGCAGCTCCGCTCAACTTGTTGAAAGCCTTCCGACAGTTCTCTCTTTTTCTTGTTCGAAATTGAACGGAGTTTCCTTGAATATTCTTTTACAAGTGCCTTTTTCTTCGAATTTCAACATGTTTCGGTAAGTTGAACGATAATTTAAATCAGTCTCATAGTTAATTCAAACTTTCTTTCAATCTCAGCGATTTCTTTCTCGATGTTACGAACAACAGAGTCGGAATTTATTTAAAGATTTCTTCATTTATTTTGTTTTGTCACAATTTCTTTATTTATTTTGATGGATAATTATATTTTGTTTAGGTGCTCATGTGTTTATCTTGGCTGGTATTTGATTTATTAGGTCGCTCTTGAGATGTATCAACAATTTCTGTCATTTGAGATGTACAATTTTTCAGTCGCAAAGTTTTTCATACGAAGGGAAGTTTTTTTTATTGTTAGGTAATTATTTAACCTCAGCACTATTCTGAATTGAAATAAAGAGAGGTTTAATATAATGGAAAAGAGTTTTAAATAGATGGATTAAGTTTTCTACATGTTTTATTTTCTTCCAAAAATCAGTTATAATAATTTAACATAATTATAATATATTCCAAAGGGGTATTTACATATTTACACAATTATGTAATTGTGTTCCCACACATTTTCTGCCCCCGGGATAAAATGTCCCAATGGCTTTGTAGAAAGTGTAGAAAGTAGAAACGACTGGAAATAATATTTCGTTTTCATCATAATAATGTAATTATTACAAGAGCACTATTCTCCTACCAAAATAAACATTTTGAATTCAGCGGAGATTTTTATTTATTTTTTATATAAGGTAAGTGTGCCCTGGCACCGCTTTCGCATTACTTCAGGGCACGTTAGCTTTACATCCATGCCATTCCGGAAACGGAAAATTTCGGGTCAAAAATTTCCGCTCCGGCCGGGATTCGAACTCGCAACCTCCGGGTCAGTAACCAATGGTCTTAACCACTGAGCCACGGAGGTCGGCTCTTTAGTGGAATTCCTAAATGGTTTATGGTAAACAAAATATGTGCATCAAACTTCATCTGATGTTTTCTACGTAGTAGAATAGAATAGGTCTAGATAAACCAAATAAAACTAGATAATAAACCTTATCTAGCAAAAGCAATTATTTATTACAGAGTAGAATAGAATAATAAATAGTTGTAATGATCAATAAAGTTTTTTTTGTAGGTAATAATTGATGGGTATGAACATTGAACAAACACATAAAAATATAATGCCTACATCAAAAGGTAGTGAACAAATATGAGTAAAGAAATATAATACAAAATTAATTAGGCATGAAGTTACCATCTCACACATGGGTGTGGCTGTAATGGCAATACCCACAGGGCCTCTAGAAAGATTTCTCACTCTCAAAATCTCCTTTTCAACCCTCGAATTTCGTTCAAACAATCCAATCAGAACGTGTCGTTTAACAGTTAAAAGGAAGATTTAAGGATTAGCTTTCTAAGTTTCCCTGAAAAGGTTTGCTTTGAAAGTTTTGAAACAACACGGACGGACAAATTCATCTTTTGGAGGGAGCATTTGGACATCTTTGTTTAAACCAATAAAATGTTAAACCTTGCTGTAAAATAAATCAATAAAAAATTGTAAAAAAAATGTAAGCTATGTCACCATGGTAACCGAAGCTAGCATCATTTCAAAGTCTCTCCCATTCATCATCATTGATGTTGAATTTAGTATCAAGTAGCAGCATTCCTTTGAGTAGAAGTTTCTAGATTTCTAGAAAAATTTGATAAAAGAAAGCCAAGACTGGGTCAAAGCAATTCCTGGAAGAAAGAATTTCACTGGCAATACAGAGGGGGAACAGTTCCAGTACTTTAGACACGCTACCAACACTTTCATCTCTTGATAAAATATTTTACTTGTAAAAATAAATGAAAAAGTGTAAAAAAGGCGGATTTGGATAAGGATAAGGAAATCTGTTCTTTGATTTGCCTTTCCTTCCACAAGATCAAGTTGAGGATTGTTTTGCATTTGATGTAATGCCACTACATCCTTATGAATAGCCTGCTGTTAATAAGTTTGCAGATTATGTTGTAGACAATTACAATCAGCATTTACTAAGTCAGACATAACTTTTTGGTTCTCTTACGCAAGTCGGAAAAGACCCTTTTTTACCCTTTACGCAAGTAGGGTATTAAAATGACGAATTTACACTAGTTGGATACAGTCAATTGAAGATCTAAAAAGTCTGCATTAATATTGCAAGGGCTTGATTTTGTGATAGTTGGTCATATTTTTGCACGAGAGCTGGTTATCTTAGTTTTAATGGTGCAATATGGCTCAGTATTGCCAATATAATTGCGTATGCTTAATTGTTCCAGATATCATTCTAAGAGTTGCATTTAGCAATTTAGTTGTATTTCTATTAGGTTGGTATGAGCACTAATCACACTGATAAGCAATACTCTGCTACAGAACATACAAGTGAAAGCGAAGAGATGTAAAGAGCAGTGGCGAATGAATCTCAATTTGACCTCCAAAGCTTTTAAATTATGTTATTTCTTGCCTTGAATTTTTTAGCTGACTTGAAAGTGCCTTGATGTGTCTTGTAAAAGCTGGTTCTATCCAACATAACAAGGTATTTTGGACATGAATTGAGTCTCAGTATGTGGTTTTCAAACGAGACTGTGGTTTTCAAATTGAAATAAGACACTTCTGGTTTTGTGAGATTTGCTTTGAGGCGCCATTTTTTAAAGACCGAACTATCAACAGTGTTGAGGTCTTTGGTCAAGATCTATTGAGTCTCCTCAATCTTAGCTTTTCTAATTGCCTATCCTCCCCTGGATATTTGCTGGCTTATCTATACAGGCTTATCCATACTTGACAGATTGCGTATTTGGCATGTCAGCATTGTGTAAGCTTAACAGCAGAAGCACAAGTGCCGACCCTTGAGGTAGACGATACAGAGAGTAAATAAATAGCTTCGGACAAATATAGCTATAGGATACAGAGAGTAAATATAGCTTCGGTGTTGAGCACACTGAAGAAAGACGAATTGTTTGATGAAATATAGTGTATCTGAACTATACAAAAAAGCCATTATTGAGTTTTTTATCTGAACTAATTGAACTTCCCATGACAACTTGAAAAGTTCTGTTTGCTAGCATATTGTTTAGCAGAGTCATTTGGTCGTATTCATAAAGAACAAGCAAATGCTCGCGAGCAAAAGCAAGATGTAAAACCAAAATGTCTGTAAGAAAAGGTAAAAGAAAAATCAATTGCTCTTTTTCGTATTCATAACCATTTCATCTTGCTCGCAAGCATTTGCTTTTGCTCACAAGCAATTGCTCCATGTTTGAATCAAAGGAGCTTTAAAAGTAAAAGGTCAGTTTTATGAATATCCATATTCCATTTATTCATTTTTCATTACATCCACATTGATATTTCCTTTTTGAAAGGATACATCAGTAATAACTGATGTTTACTCAAATTAAACTAGGGATATTTTTAGTCAAGGATATTTTTTAAACAAAAAGGTGTCCGAACGACCGACTACATACGTAACTAGAAGGACAAAATCAAGGAAACCACGATCAGTATACATGCAGCCTTTTAAGATAAGGAATGTAAAAAAGTAAATTTTTCAAACGCCATGTATCAAATCTCTTAATTCCAACTATAAATTTATGTAAAAAATATTGATTTGTGATTGTTTATAATTTGTGTTCACAGAACCATGGAGATTGATCAAGAAGTTCTGCAATTTTACCCTGCAAGAAAATCCATCGATGACATTATTGAGCAAGATGAGGTAAATTTACTATTTCAACTCACAGAGATTTAGGTAAAAATCTGATTTTTTTTTTTCAATAACAAATGAAGCAAAAATCTTTGTTCTATTCCAAACGAAATACATTAAAATTGCTAATTAATTAATACTTTTATTATATTTCGCTATTATATATTCACATAATATGAGACTAGGATTCATTGTCATCTGGACTAATTAATAGTCACAAGATTAAAAGCTTGACTTGTCTATAAATATCATAGACTTTAAAAGATTTAGAGAGCTAGTCTAAAGACTAGCTCTCATTAGGGAAACAAGAGAATAAATTCAACTTGTCTAACTGAATTGAGTCCAATAAGGACGTAATAGTCTTAGACTGCTCTCAAAGTCTAAGTCTTTTAAAGTCTTGTGGCTATGAATTAGTCCAGATGATAGATAAATGAATCCTAGTCTCCATACTATGAATATATTGAATATATAATTCTTACATATTGGATGTCAAGCAAGTTGAATTTTTTCACTTATTATATTTATAAACCATATATTATATAATTGTATTCTACAGACATACCGTACATATGTATTTTGTTTATGATATTATGAAAATTACTGTAAAAAGTAACAATACAAAGTTCATTACTTTTAATGGAGAAAAAAATAATAATTGACTGAAATTTTAAGAAAAGTCGGTTACTACTGGTGTTTCTAGGGATGGATAAAGATTAGAAGACTCGTCATACAAAAGCACCAATAATACACAACACTCGAAAAGACGTACATTTATATTGGTGTCAAGGTTGAAATTATGGGTTTTAACACTTAATGCAATGCAATGTGCATATTATTGAACGCAAATCGGGATTTCTCAATTATTATTCTAATCTTTTGAGTGGTCTCAATCATCATTTACTTAGGTACCTAACCGACGTCAGTAGCTTGATCGATAATGCGGGCGGACTTGTAACCTCGAGGTCGGTGGTTCAAGTCCCGGTTTCAGCATAGATTTAGTAAAGGGAGTTTGAGTAGTGGTGGTATCACGACAGTGATTATCACAAATACGATACCTACCTAATTATCTAATTACTCATGTGCTTCAGTAGGTATACTGTTTCACCCGTTGGTATGCCATGTCATGTTTCACATGACATGCATTTTTTGTTGACCATGCATTTTTTGTTTATTTTAATGTTAATGTTCAAACTCTAATTCTTGCTTTCGTCAACAATGTGTGACTCTGTCCACTGTCCATTAGATTTTGAAGACTAGATTGTTACATAGGCAAACATTACAGTGTCAAGGGGATCGTATCTGATGTTGTTAATCTTTCCAACATACAACATGTTTATTGTTTACCTATGTATTCCTTTTCTTGTAATTTAGAAAGTTGAAAGCTTTGAATAATATGTATTTTGAAAATAACGGGGGGTGAAACACAGCCTTGCCGGACATCTCTCATGCTTTTGGTTTTGTCTTTTTGAAACATTAAACAAATAAATCATTTTCAAGTATTACTGATAAAATTGCCTGGTTGAAATAAAGAATCCATAAAAAATAACGTTTCAACGTTAACTTTTTCTAGGAAATTTGATGTCCTCTTGAAAATCAGAAAATGATCCTTCAGGGAGTCCGATTGGGTTCATATTATTTTTCACAAACTTTCCTGATCGGTTGGGACTTGGGTCACATTATCAAAACTTTGGCTATTTATCTTGAAACTTTGACGTGTGAAGGAGACAGGTGGGGCGCGACATTAGGATTTTTCTTTTACAGCAATGCACTAATGTTTTTACGTTTTATTACCTATAATAATAATAATAATAATTTATAATAATAATATTGTTTTTATTCATATTTTCATACTACATAATTATATCACATCATCCACCTCCTCTTAAGTACTCTTGTACTTTTCGGGAGAATGGGTACATTTTACAATATAAAAAATCATTTCTTCATTAATCTATGTCTTCCAAATTGATTTAAATTTTATTATTGCAATTTATCAAATATTTTTTTCATTTAAAATATTTCTCAGATTTGTTGGAATGTTATTTAGCATAGTTGGGATTTGAAAAGATCTTATTAATAAGGCATAGAAAGTATTTTTTCTAGACTAATACTTTAATATTTTTAAATATTTTTTAAAAATTAAATACCAATGGGAACTAGCCACGATAAACGTCAAAAGTAAGCCAAGGACATACTTAGACACGTGTGTAAACACTTGCTATTTCACTCCTGAAATTTACTTGTCATAGTGGAACCCCGTTGATACGGATGGGAATCATCAGATATACTTAGTTAAGTATATTTGGCTCTAGGATGTTAAGGTTAAGAGCAAGGCCTTCCGAATGTCACACAAAGAACACACGTACACACAAAATGTAGGAACGAAAAGCACGTTTCTTAAATTATAATAAAAATGTAATACCTACATATTTAGATCCATGGTCCGTGGCGTTTTAGGTAGTCTATGTGTTTACAATGTGCAAAAAAAAATTGCATCTCAGGCTTGCGAAAAATTGAGTAAAAAAAAGAACACAATATTTCCGATACCTACAGATAAGATACCTATTCAGTGCTTAGATTTTTCCTCATTTATTTGAGTATGCGATCACATAGTAATAAGACTCTTAAAAGTTTGGTGGTAGGAAATGCTTTGTCTTTGAGCATTAACCTCATCTGGTGGTTACCTTCCACTAAAAAGTAATATTACTATCGTTCAACGTTATTGTTTTTTTGGGGGAGAGGGGGGGGTTAACGTCGCTTTCAACTGAGTGGTCATATCACGACGGGGGTGTTACCCTTCATTCGCAGGAAACTCACAAACCTGCTACCCACATTAACCTCACCCGGCCTGGGTTGATCAAAGAAAACCATGTCAAAGTTGGTCAAGCAGATCTTGAAACAAATATGGATCGATATCAAGGAGATGGATTTTCATGGCCTCCTTGAATAACGGTATACGTTGTTGATTAAGTTGATTTTCTATTCGATGAAAAGAAAATCACATGTTATGTGAAAAACATACCTAGGTATGTTTTGGGAAAATGTATTTTCATACATACGTAAGTACCTATGTGATAATGTGAAAAATGAACAAGGCCGTTTCTCTTAAAATAGACCACAGATGCTTTTAGGACTTGAAAATAAAATTACATGTCGAAAAAAAAAATTAATTTTCTTTTTCCGTCATACCTAGATGCAGTTTCAACATTCATTGTGGATATTCCTGTAGCTTTGTGTGTTTTGTGATATGATATTGTGATTGTCAATTTCAATTCTAAAAGATACATTTTGTTTGTGTGCATAATTTGTATAAACATTTTGTGTTTGTGTACAAAGTCCTTTAACTTCTTGTTTAAATTGAACTTCCGTGTTTCGCTACGGTCAGTAATATTGTAAGTTCCGTCTTCGATTATGTTTATTATGCGTGCATTGGTAGTCAAGTGGTTAAAACGCTGGACTGGTAATCCAGGTAGCGTAGGGATCCGTTGGTTCGAATCCTACCCAGTGCATGAATTTTTCCTCATTTATTTGAATATATGACCACATAATAATAAGACAGTGAGTGTTAGGTGTTAGAAAATGCTTTCAGCATTAACATCTTCCTGATTACCTTCCATGGAAAGTTCTGATTGCCTGAAATTTAGGTATATTTTTTTATACATATAAGAATTTTTTTTGATAAATGTGCACTAAAAACTAAATTTGAATGTTCAAAGTGGCTGTTATTGAAGACAGAACATGCTTTTGTCTGTCAGTGGTAAAGGCGGCACTCTGTGAATGTAGAGGTTCCAGAGGTCGCGTGTTCGAAACCCAGCCGGGACATGACAAGTTTTCCTGCCATTTGGGGATTTTTACCACATAATAATACGTCTTGGGCGTACTGCTGGAATAATGGGACCCTAGGTAATAGTCCTAATCGCGCAGTATAAATAAGGCGATATTATTTTCCTATTTCAGATCTAATTTCATGTGTATTGTCCTATTCTTCATGGCTGATGTTGCCTCCGTTGTTGTGCTTTCATCTCTTTCTATTCGAAATTGATTGGTGTAAGGAGTGTTGCGATTGATGTTATTTTGGCTAATTATCAAGGCCATTATGATACGGTGTACAATTACGCTGATAACAAATAATAATGGGACTTACAAGTCCTAATCGGACAGTATAAATAGGGCGATATTATTATTATTTTCCTATTTCAGATCTAATTTCATGTGTATTGTCCTATTCTTCATGGCTGCAGATGTTGCCTCCGTAGTTGTGCTTTCATCTCTTTCTATTCGAAATTGATTGGTGTAAGGAGTGTTGCAATTGATGTTATTTTGGCTAATTATCAAGGCCATTATAATACGGTGTACAATTACGCTGATAACAAATACATAAAATATACAAGGTGTTCGTAGATCTCAGTAGCTTGATCGATAAGGCGGCGGACTTGTAACCTGGAGGTTGGTGGTTCAAGTCCCGGTTTGAGCATAGTTTTAGTAAAGCGAATTTGAGTAGTTGTGATATCACGAAAGTGATCACAAATATGATAACTTGTATACAATGCGTGTAAGGTTGCATTGAAATTTTCTCAATCAATTCTAGGGGACATGCTTAGACTAAAATAATCACATAAAGTATTCGTTTCAAAAAAAGAAAAAAAATCGAGTAATTTTTCTTTTCTTTTTTTGCATTTTTTGAAAAATTACCTGATCTTATTTTAGTCTTAGAATGAATGTCCTCTGAAATTGATACTGTCATTTTCTTTATAACAAAATACTTTCTATATCTTATAGGCAATAGAAAGAAAAAAAACTCGCACACCCTGTATGTAATATAGCACAGTACCTACATAGATAAGAGTGTTTCATATCAGGCGCGGCCGGTGCTAAGGAACTGCGGAACTGCAGCACCCCCACCTTTGCCGACCTCCGTGGCTCATTGGTTAAGAGCATTGGTTGCTGATCCGGAGGTTGCTGGTTCGAATCCCGGCCGGAGCGGAAAATTCTGATCGAGTTTTTCCGTTTCCGGAATGGCATGGATGTAAAGGTAAAGTGCCCTGAAGTAATGTGAAAGCGGTTCCGGTGCACAACTACCTTCTTTTTAAAAGCTACCCCAGGCGAAAAAGAAAGAGATTATTTTCTCAAGGCCTAGCTCATACACGATGAATATTCTCACACTTTTCTAGATTAATTAATGCAAAATTATTATGATTGGCATGGTAAACAAACTCAAACTCTTTAGATACTGAAAGAGCGACTTTATAAATCCCAATTTAGTCCGGTGTATGTGGCAGCCAAAACATTTTTCCACGGGCCGCGCCTGATAGATATTTGTATTGACTTAATGAAAATTATTGTTGACAAGTTGGTCGATATGACTCCTAATCATCTCGTACAATTACTGATTACGGTCAATAGAACATGTCTGTGTTGATTGTAAGCTAATAAATGTACCGAGACCACAACACAGGACAAAGTAATAAGTATTGACTGTAGGCTAATAAATGTACTGAGACCCTAACAAAGGACAAAGGAAATAAGTAAGTATTGATTGTAGGCTAATAAATGTCACCCCAAGAAGGGACAAATAAATAACATTTAAATATTGACCCAGCACCTCAATGGGAAGTATTGTGTCACTTCTCGCCCATCAGAGGGGAGGCATACTACGGGATGGGCAAGCTACAACACAGACCACAAGCATCTACAATAGCTCCTGCTTCATGGCTACGAAATACGTTCACCACTTGACTACCTACCATTGCATGGTTATAATATTAACAGGTTTAATTTTTTTTACAAATCTTAGGGCTTTGGGTATGATGTTTACTTCAGAACTAATGTCTTTTTTTAATCTCACGTTTTTACTTCCATCTAAATGTCATAGAATATTCTAAATGTTATCATATTTGTGTTAATCATTTTAGTGATGTCAAAACTACTCAAACTCACGCTGCTAATTTTTTACCGAATTTGGGACTCGAACCACGTACATTCAGGCCTCATCGATCAAGGGACTGAACATACTTTTAGAACCCTATTTGCCTAATACACCCCAGAAGATTCCCCATAAAACTAATACACAACAGAGGACTCCCCACAAAACTAATACACCCCAGAAGACTCCCATTAGACTAATGTACCCCAGAAACCTGCTCCTTTAGTCTGACATTCATGAATTTTATTCTTATAATTCAGAACTTTCTCTAAAGGGCCTTATTATAAAACAGGATTAAAGTTGTAAACAAAACTGTCCCTTAGATGGGCTTTAAAAAATATTCAAGCCATCGTCGGAAGCGCATTGAATGCACCGCGGTACTCGTAGAATTTACAAGAAAGTAAAACCATCGTTTGTTATATAATACATAGATAGTTATATAATAACCTACATAGACGGTGTCTTGGTAGATTATTTTGCACTCATAATTTTTTGCTGATAACTGGCGGATGTATAAAGCATGTTATATTGGACGCTACAATCAGCAATTTGATAAAAATTATTGGCATGGAAGAATTCCACAATTTTAATCTATTTAACTATACCTCATTAGAAAAGGTAGCTCAATAAACCTAGGTAACCGTTACGTGGTTTTATATACTTGAGCGTTTGTTCAAGTATTATATGAAACTTTAATAACCGACCTCAGAAGCTTGATCGATAAGGCGGCAGACTTGTATCCTGGAGGTCGGTGGTTCAAGTCCCGGTTTCAGCGTGGATTTAGTAAAGCGAGTCTGAGTAGTTGTGATATCACGAAAGTGATTAACACAAATATAATTACCTTTTTTTTGTAACTTGATAATTTTTATCGATCAAGTTTGTCAAGCGTTTAATTTTCCCCACCCGATGTTCCTTTTATTATTATTATTTTACACTTTATTAATATGGACATATATACAACACAGATAATTACAAATTAATATATTATCTGCAATATAAGGAGAAGTAAAAAAATTAAGAAAAAATAAATAAATAATAAACATTATAAGTTCTTAGGGAAAACTTATAATTATACACAACTCTTGGTAAAACAAATAAACATCGAAATAATTTGAAGATAGAAAACACTTGGCTTTTTTTTTGTTTTAATTAATTTAAGTAAAACAAAAAAAGCCAAGTGTTTTCTATCTTCAAATTATTTCAAGTAAAACAAAAAAAAAGCCAAGTGTTTTCTATCTTCAAATTATTTCGACATAATATATATGTCCTAACTAAAAGGCGGGGTTACTGCCTTCGGCAATCTCTTCCACCCAAACCTTCCTTCAACCTCGCCTGGTGATTACCTTCGGCTAAAGAATTTTATTATACTCATTATTGTACATATGACTCCTGGAGTAAAGGGACTTTTCAGTCTTACCTCGGCAGTATAAACAAGGTATATTCTATTCTATTCTATTATTATTATTTCTTCCCACAGGATTACTCGTCTGACTCTAGCGATGACTCGGGCTACAAGCTGGAAGATTTGGAGCCCCACATCGAGGAGACTGCCATCGTGGTGGACGGCGCAGACCTGAGGGACTTCCCGGCGCAGTACTTCATCCGCGCCATTCGAAAGCACGAGTTCCCGGTCGTCGGCATTTATGTGGACCAGAGAATTGTGCCCGGCTTCTGCTACAAAGTCCGTCCCATTCAAGATGAGGTGAGAAATTAGCCAAACTATGCCGAGTTCGATCTCCCGTGCCGACAAAAAATTGAATCAGTTATTTTGAAAAGGGTTTTAGTCACAAAAGGTAAACTTTTGGAAAACAAAAAAAAAACTATTTATTTCGGAAAATATAAAACATGGCATATTTTTTTCTTCATGTAATGATTAATAAATTGTATTCTTAATTTGGTTACAATAGTTTGTAAGGGATACTTTCCGGTGCGCTCGTGTTGACCCAGCACCTAAATGGGTAGTATTGTGTCACTTCTCGCCCATCAGAAGGGAGGCATACTATACGGGATGAGGAAGTTACAACACAGACCACAAGCTGCAACAGTGTTCCAATTACCACACACATGTTGCAGCAATGTGTTGCATGTTGCACCTGTGTGGACCGTGGACCCAGCATTTCTGCTATCTCTCATTATGAGCGACGCGGCACACAATGTGTTAATAATATCTAAAAATAATACAGATGGACAGTTAAAAAACAAACTCGCCAGGATAGCAAACATATTTATGAAAATAAAATTGTTGTTCCTTGATGTCTCTTAAAAAAAAAACATTTAGGTCATTCAAGGACCTTTTGTATTTTTAGTTCCATTGATAACATATTTTTTTATGATATGGTGAAAAACATTACACAACGTCCGTTATGCCGAAATATTTGGTCTGGCGTCATCCGACAAAGGTGTTTATGTGTAATGTGTATGTGTATGTACGAGTAAGTACTAAGTATGATTTTATTTGTGGTGAAGCACAAGGCCTCTTCACTATTTTTGTGGGTATCGAAGCATTACTAAGAGCCTCGTTCAGTTTTTGAATTCTATTAAATTAATTTATTGTTACTCCGGTACTGCCGCCACTGGTTACTCATACAAGTAACTACTCATTTTTCCTCACGAGGTATGAGTGGACCCCGAAAATACAAGTATAGAGCAGAAAAATTCTTGCCCCACTGGGGATCGAACCCAGGTCACCATGCGTGCAATGTCTAGCGCGCTAACTCACTCGGCAACGGTGAGTACCGTCATCCCACAAAGGTTGTTATTAAAGAATTTGGAAGGGGACCATTCAAATTCAAACCCTCGTGATGATGGCTACTCCCAGCCCAAACTCGACTAGATGAGGTAATGTACGTAACTAGCTGGTCTCGATAGGACTGGTCTTGGCAGTTAATTAAAAAAAAAAACACACACACACATACACAAATTTAATGTGGTGTCTATAATTATACGAAATTTCGCAGTATCACAAAGATCTCCTCAACTGGTGGAGCCGAAGGTCCGAAACCATGTACGGCAATGCCTCAATGCGTAGAGTAGGGTTAGGAAAAATAAATATAGGGCCATGCCTCGGGCCGTCACTCGGGTGCAGCCCTCAACACCACTTATCCCTTGCGTAACACCCCGTCCATCTCACCTATCCCTTGCGTAACACCCCGTCCATCTCACCTATCCCTTGCGTAACACCCCGTCCATCTCACCTATCCCTTGCGTAACACCCCGTCCATCTCACCTATCCCTTGCGTAACACCCCGTCCATCTCACCTATCCCTTGCGTAACACCCCGTCCATCTCACCTATCCCTTGCGTAACACCCCGTCCATCTCACCTATCCGTTGCGTAACACACCGTCCATCTCACCTATCCCTTGCGTAACACCCCGTCCATCTCACCTATCCCTTGCGTAACACCCCGTCCATCTCACCTATCCGTTGCGTAACACACCGTCCATCTCACCTATCCCTTGCGTAACACCCCGTCCATCTCTTCCAGGAGTCTCAGAAGGCCGAGAACTTGCTCTTCTCCGGCCGCGCGCTGGAGTTGCAAAGCATCGGCCGCGGCTACTCCCGGCGGCTCACCTTCAAACCGGACGAGGGAACCATCAACGACAACCCCAACTACTTCTGGGCGGACTCCCGCCCCAACGGGTTCGCCTTCGAGATCGCCGTCGTCTCGCCCGGCGACCTGTTCATGATCCAGGACGCCAACCATCTCGTCATCGGGACGCTGCAGGTGTCCCATATCCAGGGGCCGCAGGAGGAGATCAGCCACCAGGTGTTGGACGACGGCGAAGTTGAGAAGACCATCCGCGTGCGTACGTTCTGCAAGGTCGAGTTCTTCCAGGAGAACAACGTTGGTGCTGCCCTGGTGCCAGTAAGTATGTTATATACTTAAGTAAAGTAACTGGGGTTAAGTGGCAGTGAATGCCTAACTCATTAACGTCGTCCCAGATCACAAAACAACTGTAAATATTAACATAATTTGATGTAATATTACCGACCTCATTAGCTTGATCGATAAGGCGGCGGACTTGTAACCTGGAGGTCGGTGGTTCAAGTCCTGGTTTCTGCGTAGATTTAGTAAAGCGAGTTTGAGTAGTTGTGATATCACGAAAGTGATTAACACAAATACGATTACTTTAAAGTATATTTTTTGGCCTAGCGTCTCTTTAACATCAGCCAGCCATCAAACAGGCAACATAGCTTTCCATTTCTAGTTACCGAAAAATATCGGTCCTTTGGGCCGAATTGATAGTAGTTTGAACAGTACCTTGATGGATCTGTGTTGTCAACGCTTGAGTGTTCTCCAGTGTTGCAGATCGCAAAGTTGCCAAACCTCTCTGTCTTGTGCTCATCTTGTCAATAGATGATTGAACAGTAGTTTTGAAGTATTATTTCTGTTTATACTTATACTTATTTTATTATTTTGTATGGAGTTTTATTTTCACGACTCTTCTGGCTAGTGTGCGCATGCGCGAATAGGGAGTAGGGTGCGGGGAGGGCAAGATATGATAGAATTAAAGAACTAGGTATTTTCAGCTTTTCCTACTGGGTCCGTGCTCCGTAGTCACTCGGTTCATCAAATCACCATCTCGCACATTTCTGCTCTTCCCTCTCAGGTTGTCGGAGTGGCCATTGTGTCGCGTCCCAGGGCTGGCCAGAGCGCCTCCGTTCTCCGAGTAACCAACGTCTCCATGGGTTACCCGGTCAGGCGCGGCTACACTTTGGTGCCAGGGCTGGACAACAAGTATCGCACGGTGGGGGTGTCAGGGGCTAGCATTGGGGATGCGCCCACTTCCTACACCATCACCGGGCTTGAGCCCTTCGAGATGCCTGTCATCGGTGAGTCAATGTGATTGCGGACTGGAAACTACTTGAGAAATCTTTTTTAGGTGTAACAGGTGTAGTATATGTATACATACGAGTATACGTGTACAACACCTGTTACATAATCATTTTCACTTCGCTCAAGTTATATAATCATTTTGCTTTTGATATAAAGGTTGCCGCCCGCCACTTAATAATAAAAAACACACTTTTAAGGAAAATTTCCCCTTCATTTTTGAAGAGATAACAGGTACATCCCATCTCATTCCGTTTTTTTTTTTACTTTCCTTTTTTTATGATATTCCCGTTACTCACACTATTAATAAATTTCCAAATGGATATCGGGCTTTGTCTAAACCGGTAGCTGAGTGACGTCAGTGGTCAAAGCATCGGTCTAGTAATCCAGAGGTCGTGAGTTCGAAGCTTAGACAGGACATGACAACTGTAAAATCCTTCCATTTTGGATTCTGACCACATAATAATGCGTCTTACTGCTGGAGAAATTGTGGCAGGAATTAGTCCTGGTCGGGGTAGTATAAGGCAACTGGAAAATCCTCCCATTTTGAATTCTGACCACATAATAATGCGTCTTTCTGCTGAAGAAATGGTGCTACTTAAATTAGTCCTGGTCGGGGTAGTATAAGGCAACTGGAAAATCATCCCATTTTGGATTCTGACCACATAATAATGCGTCTTACTGCTGGAGAAATTGTGCTACTTAAATTAGTCCTGGTCGGGGTAGTATAAGGGCGGAATTAATAGACAACATCAATAACTTAAGTCGTTGCTCAGTGTCGATTTTCCCTATCTTACACAGTACGCAATCCGTGACTTAGCGCCACAGAGGTATTTCAAAAACGTCTATTAATTCCGCCCTAAATAAGGCAATTTTATTATTATTAATATTTATGTATTATTATGTAAGCTAACCAGTGACTCGTGTTGCAGGCACCTACGTGGACCCCCGCATCGTACCTGGTTTTGAATACAGGGTCTGTCCCGCGGGGAACCAGCGCCGCCACTTGTTCGGCGGGGCGGCACTGCGTCTCACCAGCATCGGCATGGGCTACGCCAAGCGGCTCACCTTCGCCCCGTCCGTCGGGCGCCTCAACAGCAACCCCAACTACTTCTGGTCGGACTCCTACCCGGACGGTCTGGGGTTCGAGCCCCGGGCCCTGTCTGTGGGCATGAGGTTCGACATCTACGCGAGAGATCAAAGACTGGGCTACGCCATTGTGTATCGGGCCGACGCCAACCAACTGGAGGAGAAACAAGAACTGGTGAGTGCCCGGCCCGGGTGAGAGATGCAGAGGTTGTGGGTTCGAAACCCAGCCGGGACAAGACAGGTTCTCCTTGATGTGTGCTTTGGTGGAGTAGTAGTTGAGGCGATCGTTTGGTGATCCAATTAGCGTCAGCATCTGTTGGTTCGAATCCCACACAATGTATGAATTTTTCCTCATATATTTGAGAATTTGACCACATAATAATGTCACCAAAACAACTGCTGAAATAAGGAAACGCTTTAGAACATAACATGACTTTCCTAATTGCTCGTAAAGTTATCCAATTCCGCCACAAACTACTTACTATACTTATGACTTTTTCCATTTTATTTTTTATCGAGAGTTGATCAATTTTCTCGATATCTGTAAGCGTTTAATCAGAATCACCATTTGAACAATCTTATTTCCCAGAGGACCTACGAGTATTTTGACCCGGCTGGTCAACCCAAACATTACATAATCTGTACTTGTGTGATATCTCTGTTGCAGATTGACAACTTGGACGGGGTGCCCGGCACGTCTATTGTGAAGCACATCCACGTGGATGTGGTGTGCCAGGTGGTGCTGGAGCAAGTGGGCGACGGTGGGCGACACGTCAAGATCGATGATGTTCACCGGATGCGTGTCGCAGGTACCGCCATCTTGGTGAAAGCGCCTAGGGAGGGCTGCGCGAAGTTGCTGCGCGTGGAGAACATTGGACTCGACTCGCTACTCAATCTTCTCTTCATGAGAGAGGAGAGTCTGTTGGTCTTCTACCCCAAAGAGGATTAGTTCCTCGCCTGCTTGGGGGGGTATTTCTTGAAATATCCTAGCTAGATACCTAACGATTTTATTCTGTAGTTTGTGGGTTTCATCCCAAGGAGTATTTATATCTTTACAACTTCAGGGGGGATATTTCATGAAATATCCTACGTCCAGCTAGGTACCTAACGATTTTATTCTGTAGTATCTGGGTTCCATCCCAAGGAGAATTAAGTTCCTCGCCTGCTTGGGGGATATTTCTTGAAATATCCTACGTCTAGCTAGGTACATAACGATTTTATTCTTTAGTATGTGGGTTCCATCCCCAGGAGGATTCATATTTTTACACTTTCCGGGGAGGATATTTAATGAAATATCCTACGTCCAGCTTGGTACCTAACGATTTTATTCTGTAGTATTTGGGTTGCATCCAAAGGAGAATTAAGATCCTCGCCTTTTTGGGGGGTATTTCTTGAAATATCCTACGTTTAGCTAGCGGACCTTATGTTTTATCCTAATATCGTAATTCTACCCCAAGGAGGATGAATTTCCTCACCTGCTTGGGGGGTATTTAATTAAATATCCTACGTCCAGCTAGGTACGTAACGATTTTATTCTGTAGTATCTGGGTTCCATTCCAAGGAGCTTTAGGTTCCTCGAGTCTCCCCAAAAATGTTTCTAGAAATATCCTACTTTAAATAAGTTCGTAATGCTTTTAATCCGATATATCTTGATTCTACCCGGGGATATTTCTATTTCTGGGATATTTCTGAAAGGGGGGTATTTCTAAAATAAGATTCTATACCAAGAAACATTAATATCGTTAGACCTTCCTGGGGCATATTTCTAGTAGCGACCTAATTCTACACCTAACTAGCTACCTAATTATTTTATAAAGTACCTGCATTAAGTAGTCCGACGAATTTACAACTCATCCGCGTTGCTAGTTTGGGAAAGGAAATCGCAACTACTTCCATGAGTTTTAGGTGCTTTTAGTTGCAGATTAAACTGTTGTTTTTTGTGTTTTACTCAAATAAAGATTAATTTTTATATAGATCTATACATTCAATGACCAATAAAAATTCCTATTGTTTTTATTTTTAGTCAGGCTGGGGGACTATAAACAGGGAGGAGACCAGCAGTCTGGCTGGGTTACTTTAAACAGGGAGTAGACCAGCATTGGCTTGGTTCTGGGGGCCCTTGTCAATTATTAGCTTCCTTTTAAAAACAGTGGTAGAAGTGCTGAGTCATTCCTCCACTGTCTGGCTACCACGGTTCACGATGACGACACCCTATGATGATGATTTTATTTTTCATGAAACCAATCCCGAACACTGTTAAAGATATGTAGACACAACTTTTTAAAACCAAAGGTGGTCCTAAATTTGAAAACTATTTTTTTTTTTTTTTTTTAACTGTTTTTGTTTTTAATAATTTGTGCCTCAAATACCTACTTTTTTTTACTATCAAAATCAACACACAAAAATTGCCCGCTGCAAGATTTATTACAAGAAGCGTTTACGAAGAATTCATCGAACCACTTCTTACGTAATTTTAATGTTCTCTTATTGATCGATTCAGAAGTCACTGTGGTCGAGTGTTGTAGCGCGCCAGGCTTGCACACACAGTGATCTGGGTTCGAATCCCAGTGTAGTCGGTGCCCATTTTGGAAACATTTGGCCCAGCCGCTTCGGAGTTCTGGTGATAGTACATGAATTAATGAATTTAACTGGATTTTATAAATAAATATATTAGGACAAAAAATGAGATGGATAAACATCCCTTAAACAAAATTAAACCAATAAATGAGACTTTGTTTAAAATGCTAGCAAAAAATGCTGAGGGTTAGATGCTGGAATTTCGGCCCAACCCAGGCTGGGTGAGGTCAATAGGGGTAGCAGTTTTGTAAGTTTCCTGCGAATGAAGGGTAAAACCCCCGTCATGTATGACCGTGCAGTTGAAAAACGACGTTAAACTTTAATAAAACTAACAAAAGAGTGCGCGATTAGCTCAGTGGCTTGCCATGCTTGCCACGTGACCTCAGTGGCACTCGCTTGCCATGCGGACGGTCCCGGGTTCGATCCCCCGTGCCGTTGCTTAACTTTAGTGACGGAACGAGAACCTGGCCCTCGTTCCAGAAAGTACTCTCAAAATACCCAAATCTACCTTTCAACCATCACACAACGCACTCACACGTGTGTACACAACGTTAGTTTGAACGAAATAACCAATCAGATTTCGTTGTATATGACGGTTTGGAAAGTAGAAAGTGTTTCTGGAACGGGTCACCCGTGTATTCAACGTGCCATTAACACATACACGACCGGCACCATTTTCAGTGTATGTACGCATAGGACTGCTATATCTGAGCATATCTGACCTCCTGGGACCGAAAAACCAGCTTGGAGAGTAAAATTATATACAGGGGTATAGAGTATATTTCTATACTAAAACATAGAAATAGGTGTCCCACCGGTGGGACAACCAGTCCATTGCGTACATACTCACTTGTCCCACAGGTGGGACAACCGGTCCATTCAGTACACACGCAGTTGTCCCACCGGGGGGACAACTGGTCGTGTATGTGTTAACGCTGGCTTTTTAAATTTTGAAAAGCATCATTCGCGGATTGAGTAAAATTACGTCAGCAGCAATGAAAGTTGAAACTTTGAAAATACGAAACACTGACTGCACTTTAGTAAAGCGGGCTACTAAAAATGCGTGAAAATTCAAGGGATTATTTTTTGAAAATGGGAATTTTTTAATAATTTTATCTGGCAACCCTGTCAGAAAAGTTGCTATCATCATGGAGGAATAGCTATCTTCATAATTTAAGATTCATCTATGGCTATCTTCAGGGACATATCCAACTTTTGTTTACTTAAATTTTTAGTGATAACAATTAATTACAGAAACTAATAAATGTGATTGTGAATATTGGTTTGTGATGTTCCTTCGCAGTGTGATATGTAATCTTCCTCTCTTTCAACAGTTTAGACATTCCGGCAATGCTCTTAGAATCCAGAGGATACACACCAGTATATTTTTGAGGCATGGCGAGTTTGAATGGCAGGATCCCAAGTGTGAAGAGGAGATAGTGAACATTACCTTCATTGATAAGGACGGACAGAGGCGGCCAATCAAAGGCAAAGTGGGTGATAACATTCTTTATTTGGCACACAGATATGAAATTCCTATGGAAGGAGCTTGCGAGGCTTCCCTAGCATGCACAACGTGTCATGTCTACGTAAAACACGAGTACCTGGACCTTCTCCCCGAGTCAGAGGAAAAGGAAGATGACCTTTTAGATTTAGCACCTTTCCTGAAAGATAACTCTAGACTAGGTTGTCAGATTATACTAACCAAAGAATTAGATGGTATAGAAGTTACTCTGCCAAAGGCAACTAGAAACTTTTATGTTGATGGACACACACCTAAGCCTCATTAAATACTAGGTTTGAGCAATTTACGAGGTGAGATAACATTAATATTTCTCTATAGGTCTTATTTCTTCATGATTAAGTTTGGTACTTACAATTCTAAAACTACACACATAAATTAATGAAGCCTATGTATTCATGTTAAATGTAGGTACTGTTTAAATGGCAAGATACTAAGGGCGGAATTAATAGACGTTTTTGTAATACCTCTGTGGTGCTAAGTCACCGATTGCATACTGTGTAAGATAGGGAAAACCGACACTTACCAACGACTTAAGTTATTGATATTGTCTATTAATTCCGCCCTAATTTTCCAAGTGTTGATTTAAGTTGCTCAAAAGAGGAAGTTGTATTAGATGTGCATGTTGCTGTGCTTTAACTAGGATTAGGTATCTGTAAAAATTTAAGGAGATTGATAGAATTACAGAAATTGTATAAAATAAACATATTTTTTTAGGTACCCAGTTGTTAGTTCACTAACTTTGATTTTATATTATTATCATTGTTTAAACTTTTTGGAAATTTCACCTTTCTAAAAAAATTGTTTTCTTTTTAACATAATTTTTTTTAAAATTATTACATCATATTTAAAGTAACAAGGAGTTGTCAGTTACTCTTTCCAAGATAATTGACCTTAAAGATCTTGGAAGCCAATAAAGTGAACAAAAAACTAATTTACTAAATTGGTATTTTTTAAAAAATTAAATTAGTCCCTTTTACCCATCAAATTTAGCTTGCCGTTTTAACTATATATTTACCATTTTTATGCTTACAGTGACTTGTTAAAATTACCACTTGAAACTGTGATAGAAATAGAAAAAAGAAGACCCTTAAGTAGGTTACAGTAAAAAAAAAAAAACACACCAACCACCATGAGTTTACCGGAAAACGTGATTAATGCTGCTCAAATGGCAGTGAAGTTTGATGAAGATAATCAAGATGAGGTGGCAGCATATTATTACGAAGCAGCAGCTAGGCTCCTGTTACAATCAGCCAGCTCAAGTGTCCATGCTGCGAGTTGGAGGGAGAAGGCTCAACAATATTTGAACAGAGCAGATTTTTTAAAAGACAAAAGTAAGTTACTGGTGGACCACCTGGTATTTCTAATATTTTTTTTATTATATCATATTTGTGTTAATCACTTTTGTGATATCACAACCACTCAAACTCGCTTCACTAAATCCATGCTGAAACCGGGACTTGAACCACCAACCTCCATGTTAAAAGTCCGCCGCCTTATCAATCAAGCTACTGAGGTTGGTAGGTATTTCTAATAATGTATGTATATGGTTTTTTGTGTTATTATATATCACAACTTTCGTGGGTAGCCTGGTATTACTAGAAACCTCATAATATTGTTTGCCAAAGTAACTACACTTATTATAACATCTTTTTCCTTTCCACTGATTGCACTATTCTGTGTCCATCTTAAGTTTCTGTGATATACCTGCTCAGATAAGGTGACACTTGAGTTGTTCTAATGATAGCTTAACTCACATTTAGCCAGTTTGAACGACATATTTTTTAAGCTTACATGAAATTGGCACTCGTTTTATGTCATATCTTTTGTAGGACAATTTTTTAGCAGGAAACTTCAAGTACTTAAATATAGAAGGAATTATGATTTTCTTGGTTTTTTTTTACAAACATACCTACATACGTATACAAATAAAACATACATATTTTTGGACTCATGGAGTTGGGCCATTAGGATTTTAGTAATATTATTGATGATAATTCATCAATTTTTCAGAGAAAAATGCTTCCAAAATGGAAGGAATAAATAATAAGGATAAAATGCTGTTGGAGAAATGCCATTTCCTCCTCAGACAAGCATTGGATGCAGATGAAGCTGGAGTGAAAGATACTGCTGTGCAATTGTATATGCAATCCATAGAACTCAGCTTAAGTACTGTAAGTATTTTTATTATAATTAAACATGTTCAATCAAGTTTTATATACAATAGAGAACATATAATATACACATAGAAATTGAATTCATATAAAACAAAACTTCATTGAGGGCAGTGCTAATGCCAAGGGCATTCTCTTCCACTGCTTCCACACCATTGGAAGTGGCGTAGTGTATTGACTTGTACACACAATGACCTATAGATATTGGATCTTGGCGTCCATGTAATCCTTCCACTACCACAAGATAAGTAGCTGTGCTTATCTCATGGACATAGTATGTATTATTTTTATTTCTTATTATTATTTTATTTTCAACTCTACAGAGTTAAAGCTTCATTGTATTATAAGTCACATTATTTAAAGTATCCAACCACTGTGTTATAGTAATAAATATAGGGTGTCCATAAGTCCCACCCCACCCCCTCTATCTCAAGAACAGCTGAAAATAAAGAAAAACGCAAAAACCCTTCTTCCTGAATTATTTGGGGATTAAGTTTCAGCAAAAAAAAAAAAAAAAATGCCCACACTGCCCCAGTCAGGCTGGGCACGGACCAACTTTAAAATCTTAAATGAAATGGTATGTCTTGTGGCATATTGTTTTAAAGACCTCATTGAGAGAAGTTCATTTCAACAAATTTCAGTGAGCTATGACATACCGTTCTCAAGATACAGGGTTGGCCGTCCTGGCTAATATCCCTATGTTCTGACCTATAACTCGTTAACCGTAAGTTTCAGAAGGATAAATCAGAAGAAAGTTGATGTTCACTCCTTCTATCGAGACCTTTCGAACAAGGTAGAACTCAATATGTTTCTCATACACTCACTTTCAGAAAGCAGAAATTTCCGACAGCAATATTCAGCAAAAGTTGTCATCCCTAGCCAAGCAAGCCCTAGACAGGGCGGAAGAACTGAAGGGAATTTCTTCGGGTAGAAAAGGATTGGATTCTGTGAATGAAGATTCCAGTGCTTCTACTTCTGGGACTGTCAGGAATATTACATATCAGGCTAGTGGTAAGAAATAAATAAATGTAATCCTTACTCTTTGGTTCTTGTTATTGTTTATTGTATATAATCTCGATATTAAAAAGAAAATCGCCTTATTTATACTGCTCGATTAGGACGGATGAGTCCCATTTTTCCAGCAGTAAGACGTATTATATGTGGTCAATATCCCAAATAGGAGAATATCTTGTCATGTCCCAGCTGAGTTTCGAACCCGCGACCACTAGATTACAAGTCAGACGGCACCACTGAGCGACTGAGACAGACACGTTAAAAACACATTAAGCAAATAAAAGAGAAGATAAATAACTATGTTTATACAAATATGCTTTTTTTCCACGGTAGGATCCAACACATGTTAACGCAATTATAGGCAAAAGTAAAATTAGGATATTAAAAATATGGAAAAGTCCCATAATTCTACGCTACCCACTAAAAATTGTGATATAATAACACAAATAAACACATTTATTTATTTACTGATAATACGTAAATAAATATATTTCAAATATTTGTTGTAAAAGAAAAGAAAAAAAAAAATCCATGTTCCAGTGAAACCATCTCTGGACAGAACGAGTAGTCAGCATCTGAAAGTGTCGGGCCGGGAGACCTACACAGAGGCGGAGAAAGCAGTCCTACTGGCCACGTCCAGGATTAACAACTTGAACTTTGTTCCCTTCATGAACGTGGACTTGGCAGAAAAGTAAGTTTTGGGTTGCCAGCCTCCGTGGCGTAATGGTTGTGACTACTGCCCCTTAGTCCAAAGGTCCCGAGTTCAACTCCCGGTTGGGACAGACTTTTCGACGAAAATTCTGTTCCATCCAAACACGTGAGGCTGGCATTGCCGGCCCTACCCCGGCTGGGTGAGTTTAATGTGGGTAGCTGGTACGATTTCCAGCGAATGGAGGGTAAAACCCCCGTCCTGACTATCTATCTCAGTCAGGACGTTAAAACCAAAATAGAATGAACTGGTCACAATAGATCTAATTAGGTCGCAGTGTTAATTGTAATGTAAGGGTTTTACTGAAAACCCTGCAACCAGGTCAGATAATAATAATAAGTTTTGGGTTCACAAAAGGTTCATTTGAAACCCTGCAACCAAGTTTTATAATAATAATAAATATTATTTAAAATAATCATTGAGATTCTTGTACATTATAATTTTTTTTTGGTTTTCAGGTTCCAATACGCAATCCCATTCACAGACAAGGAAGGTCCTCTGATGCTGTCTCCAAAACAGAAGAGAGACTTCGTAGCCTGGGTCAGACCTCCAGAGTTTTGTAGTGAGCCGAAGATGGTGGCTGGAGAATGTGTTGACTACTTCAGTATCAAACAAACGGTAATTTTTTTTTTTTTTTTTTTTTTTAAGTTTCCATGTATTTAATTTTTACAAATAAACATCTTCAACAAACAATGAGGGTATACCCACCTTCAAAAGGTAAAAATCTTCAAAAGATAAATTTACTTGCCATGGTAAAAAACTCTCGCAGTCAAGTGGTTAACGCGCTAGTCTGGTAATCTAGGTAGCGAATCCCACCTAGAGCATGAATTTTTTCCTCATTAAGTAGTTGTGATATCACGAAAGTGTTGAACACAAATATGATCACTAAACTTTGGTAATGTTTTGAACGGTTCCGGGATCATATGTTTAGGGGGAGAGGTGGCTTTTAGTGGGGATGATGCACTCACTGTTGTCCGCATCTCAGTACTCACAGGGGTTCACTAGAGTAAAATCTAGTGTTCGTTTACAGATTTTATCACCTCTCCTTGAAAAAAAACTTTTACCATATGATTTTTTATTGTTTAAAGTGTTTATTATTTTTTGATACCAAAAAAAAAAAAAAAATGAAATACCTAAAACTTGATAAATATACAATAATTGATTTTAATACTGATTATTTCGTTTTTATTTGTTTTCGTAGATTGTGTCTGACTGTTCATTCGTGGCCTCGCTTGCTGTCAGTGCCTTGTACGAGAGACGCTTTGGAAAGCGGCTGATCACTTCCATAATCTACCCTAGGAACCAGATGAAGGAACCAGTGTACAATCCCTTTGGTAATGCTGCTATATTTTTTTGTCGGCTTGAAATGCATGGTCAATTGGTCATATCACGACGGGGGTTTTACCCTTCATTTCCTGGGAACTCACAAACCGGCTACTCAAATTAACCTCACCCAGCCTGAGTAAATAATCAACAACCAGTTCAAGGTCATTCCATTTCAAGGTCATTCTAATCCAGTGTAGTTCCATTTCAAGGTCATTTCTAATCCAGGAAAGTTCCATTTCAAGGTCATTCCAGGTCAAGGTTACTCTAGAATCTAGATCAAGGTCTTAACAGTTCAAGGTCGTTCTATTTCAAGGTCATTTCATTTCAAGGTCAATACAGTTCAAGGT
This sequence comes from Bactericera cockerelli, assembly GCA_024516035.1. NCBI lineage: Eukaryota > Metazoa > Arthropoda > Insecta > Hemiptera > Triozidae > Bactericera > Bactericera cockerelli. The sequence goes on along the minus strand of CM044955.1, from coordinate 60,649,980 downwards.
CAGTCGAGTTAGTCATGCTCATTTAGACAGCCATAAAACGGACACTTTGGCCGTGGTTCAGGTGGTTTTTTTTCACAATGCTCCCTTCTAAATGTCTTATTTTAGACGACTCCAAATTTGGCCCTGATTCCTTTCGGTATGTAGGCGCGTACTTAGAAAGGATTTTTGAATCCTTAACGAATTTCTATATACCTAAAAGTACAACAAATATTGTACTTCAAGGGGATTTTAATGAAAAAAAAACGGTAAAATGAACTTAGATAAATTTCTTCCTTCCTTCACATTTTTTATTCTGTTTCCTCATCTGAACGGTATCACCAGGAAGGTGATAGTGGATGATCAGCTACCCATGGCCAGGTACAATCAGCTCCTGTGCTCCTACTCTCAGATATTATTATTATTATTATTCTGATTCCTCAGGTAAATACATGGTGAAGCTTCACCTGAACGGGATCACCAGGAAGGTGATAGTGGATGATCAGCTACCCATGGCCAGGTACAACCAGCTCCTGTGCTCCTACTCTCAGAACAAGAACGAGCTGTGGGTGTCCATCCTGGAGAAGGCGTACATGAAAGTCATGGGAGGCTACGACTTTCCCGGCTCCAACAGTGTGAGTGACGATTTCTCTTCAATTTTCTTACTTTCTTCAAAGATGTCAGTCTGTCCCGGTAGCTCAGTGGTAAAGGCGACACTCTGTGAATCCAGAGTTTCCAGAAGTCGCGGGTTCGAAACACAGCCTGGACATGACAAGGTATCCGCCCATGGGACAGGGAGTCCCATTACTCTAACAGTTTAACTATACATGGTGTCCCACCAAGTTGGACACCTCAAATTACTCAGCCCCTGAGAGAGTTTTTGAAAAATAAAAAATCTAAGGGTACATGTGCTAATTATGCGGTTTCGGTCATTCATTTTTTTTTATACAGGGTGGTTCATAAGAGAAATAATGACTTGATTTTTTTTAAAACCTTGGATTTTTTATTTTTCAAAAACTCTTTCAGGAGCCGAGTAATTTGAGGTGTCCAACTTTGGTGGGACACCCTGTATAGAGTTATAGACTACTAGCGACAGAGTTCAGACTACTGAACACTTTCCTTGTCGTAGACAGCTAGTTGAAACTGTATCAGTATAATCCAGTACGTTGTAGCTGTGCCTATAATCTGTAAATTAAATCAAAAATATTTTTATAGTCAATACCTTATGTTTATTTTAACCTCAGGGTAAGGCAGCGGAGCTCGTGGGTGCGAGTCCCAAGTAGGGTAAAAATTAGCAGTATGAGTGTCAATAAGGCGGCGGACTTGTAACCTGTAGGTGGGTGGTTCAAGTCCCGGTATCAGAGTAGATTTAGTAAAGCGAGTTTGAGGAATTTTGAGAATTTTGACATCACGAAAGTGATTAACAAAAATATGATAATTGTTTTTTTTATTGGAAAAAATAATGTAAAATAAAATTGCCTTTCATGGTGATGTTACAATTTTCATATTTTGAATATCAATATCCTAAATTATAATACCGCCTTATTTACACAACCTGATTAGGCCTATTAAGTCCCATTATTCCAGCAGTAAGCCCAAGACGTATTTTTATGTGGTAAAAATCCCAAAAAAATTCTTGGGAGGTTAACTTGTCATGTCCCGGCTAGGTTTCTAACCTTTGACCTCTGGCATCTCTGGATTCACAGAGTGCTGCCTTTACCACTGAGCTACCGGGACAGACGGGGCAAAAATATGTCAAATACCTAACTAGATGTTTGACACATTTCTATTTTCAATAATGAAATAGATGCGTAATTTGACTCCAATCTACATATTATTACATAATATTTTCACCTTTTTATTCAAACATGCTAAATATGAATACATACAGATTGTTGTCTTGGATCGTATAATTATATAAAAACAATACATAAATACAAATGTGAAAAAATGAAAGCGCACCGAAAAAACTTACTCAAAGGCTTCATATTGAACTCACCGAATAGATCAGCCTGTAGTCGAGGGGGAACAAGCCACACAGCATCAGTTTCATCTTATGATAGCTCAAGCGTTGCAGAAATATCTCCAGCTGAAAGCAAAAAAAGAAAGGGTTGGGTGGAAGAGTTTGCCAAAGGCAAATGACCCGGCCCATTCGCCAGGAAATCTGTTCATTTTTTATCCGTTGATTTTGTTTGTCTTTTATATTGTTTCCAATTTTGTATATTAATTTGTAATTATCTGTTTGTACATACAAGGTGTCCATGTTTTTTATAGAAAATTTCAGAATGAATTCTATGGGACATTCATTATAAGACTAAAATAATCTCAGATCATTTTTCGAAAAATGCCGTCAAACGTAGCTTTGTAAATAGTTTATTTATTTTTATTTATTCAAATCACAAACGGGCGGACCCTCTGCTGACTAAATTACAATATTTACCCTAACTAATGGTCATTAAAAAATATAATAATAATTTAAACATATATCTTACCATAACACCTATCATTCCTGTTTGTTCCAATCAAACTCGTCATCACTCTGATTCTCTTCCTCCTCTGGCAGAGGGTTGCACAGATAGCAGCTGTGGTCTATCATATCCCAACACTCCTGACAAAACACATACGGGCAGTCCCCACATCCGATCTTGGGCCAGTTTTTCTTCTCTGGTTCCTTACAAATCAGGCACTTCCGTCCCGCCACGGGGAACATAGCAAGCCACCGGAAGTACCGGGGGAATCTCAACCGCAGGATAACCAGAATGTTCGTGTCCTCGGTGAGACGATTCTCTTTCACCAGTTTCGAGACGCGCGCTTTTTTGAACTTGAAAAACGCGCGCCTCTGTCGCAAACTCTCGTTGTACAAATAGAGAATGCGCCTTTTCTCGTGTCGCCGAAAAAAGAGAGCGCAGCAAACGCGTCGTAAGCGTCTGAGGTAGCCGTTGAACAGAACCATGAAGAATACGCACAAGAAAGTAATGTAGATCTTGTAGATGCTGTACGAGGTGGTCACAGTTGGCTGCGGGAGGCACTGCAAGTTAGAGCTCTCCACTTTGATTCGCTTCTTCACGTTGAACCCTTTGATAACAGAGCGCACGAGAGAGGCGATCATGCCTGTTCCCTTCACCTTGAAGCTGAGATCGTGATGTCCCACCTGCGTGTATTCGATGTGCGCGTGTCTGCGAATCAAATCCAGCATTTCGAAGAACAAACGATCCACGAATATGAAGAACGTGGCGGGAACGATTTCCAAGAACAACTTGATGGTGGGCGTTGCAACCGTGGCCCATTGGATTTTGAAGCTGTAGGGATCGATGAATTTGACCTTCTCCATTTTCTTCAACGGCAGTATTGTTTGCTTCAACTGCGCCCGTCGCCGCGCGTCAATTCTCCTGAAGTAATCTGTAATGTAGACGTTGTCGAACTCTATGTCCGTGAGATAGCGCCGCTGATATTCCTCCGCTTTCCATATCACTCGGATGAACGAAAACGCGAGCATGATCTTGACGAGCATCCACAGAATAAAGTCCACCGTGTTCTTCTTCTCCGTAAACCGAATCAAGAGTTCGCTGGACGTGTCGAACGTGTCCCGCATGCTCTTGGGAATCTTGAGGAATTTGTTTACTTTGTATTGCACGTGCACGTCTTTGAACTGATTCTTCATGTGGTTCTGAGTTTCGTTCAACGATGTGAATCCTTTGCCATAGCCGGGCGGTAGATATTTCCCGGGCTGGCACGCGTCTCCAAACGAGGAGGCAAAGTTGCAGATGAAGGTGAGCTTCGCCGGCCAGCACAGCGCCCAGTTGACAGACCAGTGAAGTTTCTCCACGCACGCGCTGTACAGCTTGGCGAATGTATTCGTGCACTTCTTCTTCGCCCGATCGATCATGCCCTCACACCTGTACGCCAGCTTCTGGTTGTACTTCCTCTCTACTGCTTCAGGCGTCTCCTGAGTCTCTAACTCCTCGGGACTCACGTCAGGGTTGCGCTGTCTCGCCCGCTCCAGTTCTTCCAGATAGTCATTCTGCTCCTTCATGTACTTGACCTCCCCGTCCTCCTGCAGTTCCTGCCGGATGGGCTCCACGATGCCACGCACGGAGTTGAACGATTCCTTCAGGTCCCCCGTGTCGGCTCGCATCCCGAGCAGTGCATCTGCAAACGGCTTGAACATGAGCTGGTAGCGCGTCTTGGTCATGTTGTAAGTCAACGCAGTGGTGCACGCAAAGACGCGAACAACTTCCTGGCCATTGTTGGCAAGGTTCTGCAGTGGTCCGGTCACGACGAAGGATAACATGAGCGCCTTGAGCGCACTCTGGCCGGACTTGCCGAGAAAGTTGCTGAGTGTCAGCAGCACGATGGCTCGGATCTGCGTGGACACGAGCACGCCTGCGCAGACGCAGCTGGTCATGAACAGCGCGGTGGCGTAGGTCTTGCGCAGATCCAATCCCATGTCCACGAGGAAGAGTTGGTAGATGATGGCGCTGAGGAGGAGTCCGAGGAGGAACCAGAGGACGAGGCTGCACAGGTGGCCAGGACTAGAAGAGGTCAGGGACTGAACGCGCGTGTGAGATGTGAGCGAGTGGATGAGTTTGTAAAGGAGAGGGGTGCGAGGGTTGACACTGGCAGCACTTGTAAACTCCACCATTTTTACGAGAAAAGAAAAACGATTTTTTTTTTTCCCTCAAAATAAATTAATATACACTAGTTATTATTAAGAGAAGTCAAACGATTCTGTCAGTAAGCGAGGAAAAAACCACCATTTTTAAGCTTTGAAAATTGAGCCCGAGAAACGGAAGGAGTATTTAACAATTATCAGAAGAAATCAAGCATTTTCGTCAGTAAGCGACGAAAAATTCACTGGCTTTTAGGAAAATTATCCATTCTTTTAGAAGACATCTGTTCTTGTTTTGTAGATTTCTCGCCCCTTTGTCCTGCTAAGGTCATATCAAGACGGGGTTTTATCTTGCATGGTTTTATAATAATAATAATAATAATAATAACTCTTTATTGACAAGAATAATATTGACAAAGGGCGTGATTATTGCCCGAGGCAATCTCTTCCATCCGCTGAAAAAGACCACATGAACCTTACCCAGCCTGGTTTGGGCCAGCATTATGAAGGTTTGAATTTGAATTTAAAAAATAGGTCACACGAAATGTCACAAAAATAGTGTCACAATATCTTTCTGTGATCAAACTTACTTGTGTTGTTAAGGAAGGAATTTTATCCTCTATCATCAACTCATAGCCAAACTTTGAGGTGTACAATACCTGAAAGAAGCAATAAACAAAATTACTACAAATTACTCTGTTACTACAAAATTTACCTCATTCTACTTTCAGTAAGAACCAGTACACTTGCCCTATTATTATTATTATATTATGCTTTATTAGGTAAGACAATATAATATACAGAATTTTTAGAATTTATGTATATTTGTATTAAATTTTTAGAAAATTTGTTACAATGGTTGGCACAATAATATACAAAACAAATGAATAATTACTTGAATACAGAGAGAAATAAAAATAATAACAATACTGACTAACAAAAAAAAAATGTCTACTAAAAACTACAAAATTAATAAGTACTCTCAACTGAAAAAATACATGCTAAACAACTTCTGGAAATTAAAAATAAATTAAAAAATAAATAAATAAATACATTCTTGCTTCCTGGATTACCTACAATGGTGAAATTGATGGTAACTAAATAAATGTTGTAAATTAACTATTTATTCTTGTAAAATAAATGCTCTAATTTTCAGTGCTCCACTTACATAGTTACAAATGGAATTTAACTGTTTTTTATTTTTAATATCCAAAACCTGTCTTATGCTATTAATATTTAGGCCTAAGAACTGATTTCTGAGAGCACTATATTGAGGACAAGAAATTAAAAAGTGAGCCAAATTTTCTGGTTCCTGCTTGTTACACACAAGACACATGTGTTCTGTGTCCCAAGTGTACCATATTCTGCCCCCATTTCTATTCTAAGCATGTAGTTTGGTGTATTATTGGGTAAAAGGTATACACCCTTGGAATTATAAAGAAAAAATAAATAGATTGAACAAAGAAACAAGAACAAAAAAGAGAATAAAGCTAATGTCCTACCTAAAGGGCGGGGTTACTGCCTGTGGCAATCTCTTCCACCCAACCCTTGTATTAAACTCATTAAACTGTACTCACAAGCCTTACAGGCCAGGTTTGCTTGCTGCTTCTTATGGATTTAATGGCTCATAAAGAAAAAGTTCAAGTCCTCACGATGGTTCATCGCACATAAAAATATGTGGTTCAGGACGAGCCAACTTTGAAATAAAGTTGGCTGGAAAGCTGGCTACAACAATATCCTACCTCATTCTGGCATTCCGTGACCACCTTGGCTAGCCACGTGCACACCGCTACCTTCAGTATGAACCAGTACAGGTGTGCGAATGAGAAGAAGAGGTTAATTTTCCCCTTCAGATGGGCGAGGATCCCCACTGGCAAGTAGAAGAGCATGGATATGAGGACGATGAACGTTATGATGAAACTCACGAGCAGCTGAAAACCAAGAAAATATAAACGATAGTTTCGACTGTAAAATATTAGTCTGGCTGGGGGACGTTAAACAGAGAGAAGACCAGTGTCCCGCTAGAGGACTATAAACAGAGAACAGACTAGCCAACCCTTACAAGCCAGGCTAGCTTGCAGTTTCGTAAGGGTTTAATGGCTTATAAAGAAAACGGTTCTGGAGACCATCACTCACCTCTCCAGATGTAGCCAAGCTGGCTACAACAACAACAACAGACTGTAAAATATTACTAGTGGTTCTGTGAATTTTAGAATAGAATAGAATATACCTTGTTTATACTGTCGAGGTAAGACTGAAAAGTCCCTGTACTCCAGCAGTCAAACAGGTCTAATATATTTTATGGGATAAATTACGTAAAAATATTTATAATAAAAAGTAAATAAAAATTGTAGGCATCACTTGGTTTTTTTGGGTTCCACTTCCCTTTCAACTGCATGGTCAATATGGTCATGGTCATATCACGACGAGGGTATTACTCTCCATTGGCAGGAAACTCACAAACCTGCTACCCACATTTACCTCACACAGCCTGATTTGGGCCAGAATGCCAGGATCACGAATTATTCATCTCGCTGGACGTTGCTTAATTTCGGTGATCCTACGAGAACCGGTGCATTCAACGCGCCATCGAAATATAGTCCTCGTTATCAAGCAAAACGTTGTTTTGTTTTTTTTTTTTTTTTTTTCATTTTTATTTGTTATTCTTTAAGGAAATAAATCTCAAATTCTTTTTAGTGACGTTCGACCAACAAATTCTAGTGAAATATATTTTTTCCGTGACTTAACGCCTTTCTATGAAGATAACTACCAAAGAAAGGTCCTTAAAGTTAGACTGTTAGTCAAAAACATGTGTCTTAGTTTAGTTTTAGTACATACAAAACTATATATTTTGCAGAATAAAATACATTTATCACAATAGATGATGAAAAGTTCCTACCTGTAAACCAAAAGCTTTATTAACCATCTGGCCAACTTCACAGATATAGCTGTGCACCAGTAGAATACTCCTCAGTTGAGGATTTCTCAGTTTAATGCGGTTCAACTTCTCCAAGTATTGCAAACCTGTAGAAAAATAGAATTTTTTTTCAACAATATTTCCATTTATTTGCCAAAGATACAATCAATACGATAAAAAATAGTCGTAAGGTATACCCGTCTTCAAAGTTAAAAACTGAAGAAGAAAATTAAAGTTTTCATGCCAGCGTCGATGGCGCATTGAATGCACCGGTTCTCGCAGGATTACCGAAGTTAAGCAACGTCCAGCGAGGTGAAGACTTCGTGATGCTGGCATTCCGACCCAACCCAGGATGGGTGAATGTGGGTAGCAGGTTTGAGAATTTCCCGCGAATGCAGGGTAACACTCCCGTTGAGATATGATCATGCAGTTGAAAGCGACGTTACACCCAAATTAAAAAAAGAGTGTTATCATATTTGTGTTAATTATAATCGTGGTTTCACAAATAGGTACTCAAACCCCCCTGGATAATAATGCTAATTCCATAATACTTGTAATTTGTGTTAATCACATTTGTGATATTACAATTACTCAAACCCACGCTGCTAAATTTAATCAACAATTTGTACTCGAACCACCGAATTCCAGGTTACAAGTCCGCCACTTTATTGATCGAGATATTGATGTTTTTGTAGCCAGCTTGGCTACAGCTGGAGGGGGGGAATGATGGTCTCCAGTCAACTTTATTTCAAAGTTAGCTCGTTCTGAACCACATATTTCAAATTTCAATGTGCGATCAACCATCGTCAGGACTTGGAGTTTTTCTTTCTAATAAGACATTAAACCCATTTGGAAACTGCAAGCTAGCCTGGCTTGTAAGGGTTGGCTAGTCTCTGCTCTATTTATAGTCCTCTAGCGAGATACTGAGGTCGGTTAGAGTGATCGAAAATGCCTCCACTGATCGTTAGAGAGAAAGGTTACACTAAAATTGAAACAAGGAGCGCACGAATAGCTCAGTGGTTAAGCACTTGCTTGCCGTGCGGAAATTTGTATTCAAAATTTGGTTACAGTTGTTTGTAAGGGATACCTTCCGGTGCGCTCGAGTTGACCCAGCACCTAAATGGGAAGTATTGTGTCACTTCTCGCACATCAAGGGGGAGGCTTACTACGGGATGGGCAGGCTACAACACAGACCACAAGCGTCTACAGTAGCTCCTGTTTCATGGCTACCAAATAAAAAAGGCTGTGAAACACTCATCTTAAAAAAAAACCAACAAACAAAATTAATCTTGTGGACAGACCTTCATACTGGTGGGCCTCATTTTCCGCATCTTGTTCCAACACGAATATCATCTTATCTTCGGTCAAATCATTCTTCAAGTACGAGTTCAGGTATCGCAATCTCTGTCTCAACATGTCGGTCAAGACAATGAACAGCACCTGGAAGCAACACAGTTTTTATAATAATAATAACAACACTCTATAGTGGAAGGTAACCACCACGCGAGTTTAATGCTCAAAGCATTTTCTAACCCTCAGAGTCTAATATAATAATAATAATAATAATAATAATGCTTTTTCTTTGTGTTATTATGTCACAATTTTAGTGGGTAGCGCAGAATCATAGGACTTTACCACGCTAATTTACAATATCTTGTATTATTTTTTTTGCCTAAGATTCTGCCACTGGTCGCTGCTTCACATTAAAGCAGCTACTCATTTTTCCTCACGAGGTATGAGTGGACCCCGAACATCCAAGTACAGAGCAGAAAAAATCCTCCCCCGCTGGGAATCGAACCCAGGTCACCATGTGTGCAATGCCTAGCGCGCTAACTCGCTCTGCCACAGTGACTAAACTTATATGGTCACAAACTCATTATTATATGGTCACAAACTCAAATTACTGAGAAAATATTCATGCGGCGGCACATGTAAATTCCCCCGGTTTTTTGAAAGGTTCGTATTTCCGGTTGTAAATTCCCCCGGTAAAATATTTGATTACCTGAGGGTTTCATGGTAAATTCCCCCGATTCTGTACGTACAGGTCGTACAGGTATAAAATTGTATATTGTAGGTATGTAGGCAATCTTTTTTTCCTTATAGGCATAGCCTTCAATTAATGAACCGAGGCATGGCCTACATAGTATTTTACCTAACCCTACTATAAACCGAAGGCATGGCCTTCATTGTATTTTACCTAACCCTGCTATAAACCGAAGGCATGGCCTTCATTGTATTTTACCTAACCCTACTATAAACCCAAGGCATGGCCTTCATTGTATTTTACCTAACCCTGCTATAAACCAAAGGCATGGCCTTCATTGTATTTTACCTAACCCTACTATAAACCCAAGGCATGGCCTTCATTGTATTTTACCTAACCCTACTATAAACCCAAGGCATGGCCTTCATTGTATTTTACCTAACCCTACTATACACCCAAGGCATATCGAAACTTGATTACAAATATTCAATAAACTGACATTTTTGTTATTTTCTGTAGGTTGACCATCGGGGGAATTTACATTATACCTTTTTTTGCAATCGGGGGAATTTTCATGTATCTTTTTAAGTCCCAAATTTGCAATCGGGGGAATTTGTATGAAAGCGGGGGAATTTACAATCGCCCATTCATGCACTGGGAGAAATTCGATCAAACGGATCCCTACGCTACCTGGATTATCAGACTAGCGCGTTAACCACTTGACTATCATATAAAACAACACAAATTTTTAATGTTCTCGTGGGATTTTGCATCTTTCGAGCTTTAGCTCACTATTTTTCCCTGTAGGTTAGAAAAAACAAAATGGCAGTGGCAGTCTGAGTGATTGTGACAATACCTGTCACATATTTTTCTTCAAATCGTCCAAGTGACAGATTTTTTATTCATCCCTTCACAGGTGAAAGACCCTTTTTAATTGCAATTTCCCCCAACTGGTAAACTCCGGTCCGGTTTATTGAAAAAAAGGCTATTTAAAAAAAAAAAAAATAAAAGAATATCTACAATTTAGGGTGGCCCTTAGCTATAGAGGTGAGAAAAAAATCCGAGTATTTTTCTGAGCTCCCCCCCTCAAATGGTTCCAATTCATAAAAAAATGATACCTATAAAGTTTTAGCTCGATCGGAAATTGTTAACACGTGCCGCCGGGAGCTTAAAGTTTAGATATGCTAATTGAAGGGGCAATATACGTTTTTCCGCACTTTTTGTTAATTTTCTCTGTAATAGATCAACTTAGAATAAAAATTCAAAAAGTGATAGAATTGTAATAAAACTATCTAACAAATTTATTCTCATCAAATTTCCTCTTAAACAAGCAGTTCCTTGGCAAATCAATAACAAAGGCAGATTTTTGCTCTACCCCTCTGTATCTCGCTAGCAAAACTGTAAAATACGTCTAGATAAAAAAATAATATCCAAGATAGTTAAAGAAAGCAGGTAAGTTCAATTATTTTATACAAACAAAATACAGTTCTTTCATATTTTTAATCAATAATAAGAACAAAATAATATTGAATAATGTTATATTTACCAATATACCAATATCCGTTTCTTCCCGTCAGGATGCCTTGTTCTGTAGTCTTTTACTATTTGAATAATGAACTGTTTTTGATCTACATTATTAGTAATATGTTATTACGTATTAACTCAATTACTCATCCAATAATTTCACCCCCTTTATAATTTTTGTGGTTAAGCACTCGCTTGCTATGCGGAAGGTCCTGGTTTCGAACTCCCACGCCCACTAAAATTTGTAATAAAAATTTGGTTACAATAGTTCGTAAGGGATACCTTTCGGTGCACTCGTGTGACCCAACACCTAAATGGGAAGTATTGTGTCACTTATCGCCCATCAGAAGGGAGGCATACTACAGGATGGACAGGCTTCAACACAGACCACAAAACGACTACGGTAGCTCCTGTTTCATGGCTACCAAATAACAAGGCTTTCTTTAAATTACCTTCTCTTTTCTTATCATCAATCCAGTATCTGTTCTAGTTGATAATTCTTTCTTGAGTTCGTTTTTCAACCGCTAATGAAAGTGTTATTTTTTAAACTATAATTAATTTTTTATATTAATTTCTATATTCCTTAATAGCATCTTTTTAAAAATTTGTACAATAGAATATGTGCTAAAGTTATTTCTAACACAAAAATAAATGTCTTTTTATCATGGCAGTATATGTTGAAGCTTGGTATAAAGCTCTCAAGTTAACTAAAGCACCAAAGGGAGACTTAACTTGTATAAAAAAAAAAAATCATCAGCTTCCAAAACATAGATAAGGATATGGCTGCTACTAAGAAGATTGTTAACCATCTGTGGTAGTTAGGCCAAGAAGCTGTAGGTCCAACATTCTTTGATGAAGAGGTAACATCTAATACAAAACAAAGATGGTTATTGATTATGAGAAGGATACAAATAAAAAATATGAATGCAAAGTAACCGAACTTGCAACTTTAGTGAAAAAAAAAATCTAGTTTTTTTTTGGTTTCACGAGAAACAAAAACTTTCTTCAAAAGATTAGATCAAAACACATCATTATTAAAGTACCCGTCAACATCCTGGTCAACGAATGAAGATTACCTTGAAGGTAAAAACTTCTTGAAACATCTCAAAGTTGTTAATGATACAGCAGAAAGGGGAGTAAAATTAATAGATGAGTATAATAACATACTTACTAAAAATGAAGATCAAAAACAGTTCATTATTAAAATAATAATTCCGTGCCCGTGCGACAGGCAAAGATACCTATATCACGGTGGTGAGAGGAATATATGGACGTCCAGATCCAATGTTAAGGCTCCTTTCATGTCCATTGATTCTACTTGGTTTTAATGTCCTGATTTGAGATAGTCAATACGGGGGTTTTACCCTTTACCGCTGGAAATTGTACCAGCTACCCACATTAACCTCACTCACCCTGGGTAGGGCTGGAAATGCCAACCTCTCGTGTTCGGAGGGAACAGGATTTTCTATGCAAAAATTCTGCCCAAACCGGGGATCAAACTAGGGATCTCTGGACTACGGGAAGTAGTCATAACCGTTACGCCACAGAGGCTATCAAGTAGTAAATGACTACAGAACAAGGTATCCTGACAGCAAAAAAACGGAAATCGGTATATTGGTAAATATGTCTATTATTCAATAATATTTTGTTCTTATTATCGATTAAAAAATAAAAGAACTGTATTTTGTTTGTATAAAATAATTGAACTTACTTGCTTTCTTTAATTATCTTGGATTTTTTTACTATCGAGACTCATTTTACAGTTTTGCTAGGGAGATACAGAGGGGTAGAGCAAAAATCTGACTTTGTTATTGATTTGCCCAGAAACTGTTTGTTTGAGAGTTAATTTGATAGGAATAAATGTGTTAGATAATTTTGTTACAATTCTATCACTTTTTGAATTTTTATTCCAAGTTGATCTATTACAGAGAAAATCAACAAAAAGTGCGGGAAAACGTATATTGCCCCTTCAATTAGGACATCTAAACTTTAAGCTCCTGGCGGCACGTGTTAACGTTTTCTGATCGAGCTGAAACTTTTTAGCAATTTTTTTCTCATAAATTGGAACCACTTTGGGGGGGAGCACCTTTGATTTCAGACCTTCGAAAATAAGGGCCACCCTAATCTACATAGATATTTTACTATAACATATTGTGTACCTTGTAAAGTTTGTCATAAATGTTGGGCATGTAGAAGAGAATCAGAAATTTCAGAGGAATATTCACATCGAGTTTATGAAACAAGTAAAGATTCATCATGTTGAGGAGTATGTTATTGAGAATTACATACACATAGCACTTGTATCTGGAACAGAAAAGGAAAAGAATGAGACATTTCAGAGGAATATTCACATCGAGTTTATGAAACAAGTAAAGATTCATTCAGGAGTATGTTGTTGAGAATTACATACACATAGCACTTGTATCTGGAACAGAAAAGGAAAAGAATGAGACATTTCAGAGGAATATTCACATCGAGTTTATGAAACAAGTAAAGATTCATCATGTTGAGGAGTATGTTATTGAGAATTACATACACATAGCACTTGTATCTGGAACAGAAAAGGAAAAGAATGAGACATTTCAGAGGAATATTCACATCGAGTTTATGAAACAAGTAAAGATTCATCATGTTGAGGAGTATGTTATTGAGAATTACATACACATAGCACTTGTATCTGGAACAGAAAAGGAAAAGAATGAGACATTTCAGAGGAATATTCACATCGAGTTTATGAAACAAGTAAAGATTCATTCAGGAGTATGTTGTTGAGAATTACATACACATAGCACTTGTATCTGGAACAGTTAAGGAAAAAAATTCACATAACATTTTATATATACCCAATTACCCATACTAAACTTGAAGAACACTAAACATAACATCACACACTGGACACGGAAGAAGTCTAAGTAAGACACTGGTTCGTTGCGTCCTAGGGGTTATAAAAAAAATTAAAGATGAGTGTTTCACAACCTTTTTTATTTCGTAGCCATAAAAGAGGAGCTACTGTATACGCTTGTGGTCTGTGTTGTAGCCTGCCCATCCCGTAGGATGCCTCCCCTCTGATGGGCGAAAAGTGACACAGTACTTCCCATTTAGGTGCTGGGTCAACACGAGCGCACCGGAAGGTATCCCTTAAAAACAACTGTAACCAAATTTTGATTACAAATTTTTGTCGGCGCAGGGGTTCGAACCCCGGACCTTTCGCATGGCAAGCGAGTGCTTAACCAGTGAGAAACTAAATAAAGTAATGTACGTCTCTTCTACATGATTTATTTGAAACATATTATCTGTTTTGAAAATTCAATTTACTCTATTTATGCATTTTTTTATTTATTTATTTTAAAGGTATTTTTACCCCGAAACCGCTTTTGCTTTACTTCAGCGAACTATACCTTTACATTCATGCCATTCCGGAAACGAAAAACTCTCTGAATATTCCGCTCCGACCGGTATTCGTACCCGCAACCTCCTGGTCAGTAACTAATGCTCTTAACCACTTAACCAAACTTAGTAGTCTAACAGGCGTATTTATGAACAAAAATCGCCGTCTGAGCAATCAAGCACGATTTCCTTTAACATTATTGACCAATACCTTGCTTGAGACATTGCTCACCCAAAATTCGCTGTTCATAAATACGGGTGTAAGTTTATTTAAGTTTTATTTTTCCAAGTTTTTATGAATTCCGCCACGCCTAAGTTGATTTTTAATACAGTCAGTGCTCGTCTCACCTCATGTAAGCGTGGTTGATGCGAATACCCAACTGCTCGGTCATAATCTGATCGATCTTGATCATCTTCAGTACTATGGTCCGGAGTTTGGTGTTGAGACGAATGGACTTGTAGTGACTGATGAAGAGGAGGAAGGCACTGAAGAAGACCTGGCCGTGGGAGAGGAGAATCGGAATGAACTTGAAGATGTAGGGGGAGCTTGAGTTTAGCTGCCAAAAAACAATAATATTAATTTTAGTGGAAGTTAACCACCAGGCGAGGTTAATGCTCAAAGCATTTTCTACCACCTAACCCTCAGAGTCTTATTATTATGTGGTCACAAACTCAAATTAATGAGGAAAAATTCATGCACCGGGTGGGATTCGAACCAACGGATCCCTACACTACCTGGATTACTTGACTAGCGCGTTAACCACTTGATTACCAGTGCACGTTTATTGTGAATATGGTATACAAAAATGTAGTACACAAGGTTAAAAGTTACAAAAAAGAAAGAGGTAAGGGTAAGAACTGAAGGACATTTATGAATACAATAAATTTGCATAGTAAATAATCCATTTATATAGGTAGGTACGAATAGCAACGTCTAGCGAGGCTAGGGCTTGGGTGGGTGCCCATTCAAATTCAAACCCTCTTGATGCCGGCTATGCCCAGCTCCACTCAAGCTGGGCGAGGTTAATTTGAGTAGCTGTTTTGTTAGTTTCAAGCGAATGGACGGTATAGTCTCTAGCCAACTTCAATTGATAACCAGCGCGTTAACCACTTGACTACCACCATTCGTCGAAAAATAAATAAAATAATCAATCATATTTGTGTCAAACAGTTTCGTGATATTACAACTACTCAAACTTCGCTTTACTAAATCTACGCTAAAACCGGAACTTGAACCACCGATCTCTAGGTTACAAGTCCGGCGTCTTATTTATCAAGCTTTTGAGGTGGGTCGAATGAATGGACGCTATTGTAGTCTCTAGCCAACTTCAATTGATAACTAGCGCGTTAACCACTTGACTACTACCACCATTCGTCAAAAAATAAATAAATTAAGAAATCCTCACCTCTTTCTGTACGTCTATCTGCATGAGCACCATGTAGATGATGGTGTAGATGAGCACGGTGCTCAGGATGAACGGAACCACCTGGAAGTGGTAGGTGGTCAAGTTGAAGGGGATGACGGCGAACACCTTGTGCAGCCACAGGATGGTGCCGAGGGTGTCCTGAATGTTCCGGGCGTAGTCCTGGTGGAGAATGCCTCCTCTAGGAGCTTTCTGCTTTCCTCTGCATTGTTCCATTTCACTTTTATCTGTAAGTTGTGGTGTGTATGACCACATAGATGTTGACATGCACCACTACAATCTAATAAAAGAATCTAATAAAATAAAAGATAGATTTGTAATTTATGTAAATAAATTTAAAAAAAAGAGTTTTTCTTTCATGAATATTTATTTCAAGAGAGGTCTGTAACATTCAGAGTCCTTGCCCTCCAAAAAAAAGAGTTTACTATTACCATTAGAACCTGGCCGGAGCGGAATATTCTGACCGAGTTTTCCGTTTCCGGAATGGCATGGATGTAAAGGTAAAGTGCCCTGAAGTAATGCGAAAGCGGTTCCGGGGCACAATAACTTTAAAAAATATGGGATAAGGAAAGTAAAAAAGTTATGACTGGACCTTGTGAATGCGATTTTGTCTATCGAGTCTTAATTTTGTCTCTGGGGACTTGAGTCTAGGTTTTGCGTATTTGTTTTTTTTAATCGGGAAATGTATTTAAGTTCTGACAGCAACTTGTGATCCCGATACTGTCTGTTTAAATTAGCTTTGAATCTCAAGTGTAGAAATATCCTGGAATTTTTTAATCAAATAAAGTTTTTTACGAAAACATAAAGACGTGTTTCTTCATGCGTTGAAAATATGTCCAACGAAGCATTTGATTGTTGCTATTACCCCTTCTATTCGTTATTACCGTAATGTTTTGTTATTTTGTATGATTGAACTTTCGTTTCACAAGGTGACGTCATTTTTACTTCCGATACTTTGAATATAATAGAACCCTAGGGACTCTTGAGTTTTTTTTTTTTTTTTGAGGCAAAAAAAATTCAACACAACGGAAGATGGAGCTATAATATGATCTATATTTGAAAAAAAATATGTAAGAAATTTTCTATGATAAAAATCTTAAAAATTATGATTAGCATTTGAATGCAAATATCGTTATTGCATTCTCTTAGAAGCCCTTCAAAGCTTAGGAGAAGTACCTTTGTATAAATGTTTCTTTATAAAGAAAATAAATAAATAAACTATTATTAAAACTATGTCAAACAACGTGTCATCGACGGCAACTTTGGCTTATAAAACTTTGACCCATCTCTTCCAGAACATTGACCTGCACGCGCTGACCGGCTGGATTCCCGAGCGGCTCGCCATCAGAGCTGAGGACGAAACTTTCAACGCAGACTCCGTGTTTGAGAATCTGTTTATCCGCCTCCACAAGGGCGATGTTCTGGTTACCGTGGCAACGGGAGACCTGTCCCCCGCGGAGGAGGAGAGGACTGGTCTGGTGTCGACGCATGCGTATGCCGTGCTGGATGTGAGGAAAGTCAATGTACGTACTATATTGCACTGGTAGTCAAGTGGTTCAGGCCGCTAGTCTGGTAGTCCAGGTAGCGTAGGGATCCGTTGGTTCGAATCCCACCCAGTGCATGAATTTTTCCTCATTAATTTGAGTTTGTGACCACATAATAATAGAACTCTGAGGGTTCGGTGGTAGAAAATGCTTTGAACATTAACCTCGCCTTGCGTTTAGCTTTCACTAAAGAGTCTTTTTATTATTATACTTTATACCATGTACTATTATTATATTTTTTAAATTTATTTAAAAAAAGGTAGTTGTGCCCCGGAACCGCTTTTGCATTACTTCAGGGCACTTTGCCTTTACACGCCATTCTGGAAAAAGGAAAACTCGGTCAGTATTTTCCGCTCTGGCCAGAATTCGAACCCTCAACCTCCGGGTCAGCTCTTAACCTAATGTACGTGTTATTATATTCTATTTTTTCGGTGCCGCCTATTTCCGGATCGAAGCTATGTACGACAATGACTCATTGTGTAGATTAGGGTTAGGAAAAATAAATTTAGGGCCATGTCTCAAGGAATTTAAATTTTCTTGGCGGTTTTTGGACATGTTAACATTGATAAAGTTATCAAATTTGTGTTAATCACTTTCGTGATAGCAAAACTACTCGAAACACCCTTTACTCAATGTACGCTGACAACCGGGACTTTAACCACCGACCTCCAGGTTACAAGTCCGCCACCTTATCGATCAAGCTACTGAGGTCGGTGTGATTAATAATAATATCGCCTTTTTGGTACTGCCCGACTAGGATAATAGTAATAATAAATAAATCATTTGTTTTATTTTTCATATTTATTTATTTTTATACAGAGGACCCATCCTAAGCCATTTTTATTTGTGTTTGACTTCCAAGATAACTTTATTGACTTCTAAGATAACTGTTTGACTTCTAAGATAACTTTATTGACTTCTAAGATAACTGTTTGACTTCTAAGATAACTGTTTGACTTCTAAGATAACTTCATTGACTTCTAAGATAACTTTATTGAATTCTAAGATAACTGTTTGACTTCTAACATAACTTTATTGACTTCTAAGATAACTGTTTGACTTCTAAGATAACTTTATTGACTTCTAAGATAACTGTTTGACTTCTAAGATAAACTGTTTGACTTCTAAGATAACTTTATTGACTTCTAAGATAAACTGTTTGACTTCTAAGATAACTTTACTTCCTCGCTTCCCAGGGACTGCGACTGCTGCAGCTGAAGAACCCCTGGTCCAACGTGCGCTGGCGGGGCAACTACTCCGAGCTAGACCTCCGCCACTGGACGCCCGCCCTGAGGGCCGCCCTCAGCTTTGACCCCAGTAGCGCCTCCATGTTCGACAATGGGGTCTTCTGGATAGACTACGAGAGTATTCTGAAGTTCTACGACGTGTTCTATATGAACTGGAGTCCGGGCCTGTTCAGCCATACGTTCTGCGTGCATCAGTGAGTATAGTATAGTATACTTTAAACAGGGAGTATACGAGTATACCAGCAGTCTGGTTGGGGGACTATAAACAGGGAGTATACCAGCAGTCTGGTTGGGGGACTATAAACAGGGAGTATACCAGCAGTCTGGTTGGGGGACTATAAACAGGGAGTATACCAGCAGTCTGGTTGGGGGACTATAAACAGGGAGTATACCAGCAGTCTGGTTGGGGGACTATAAACAGGGAGTAGACCATCATTGGCTTGGCTCTGGGGGCCCTTGTCAATTATTAGCCTCCTTGTAAAGACAGTCGAAGAAGTGCTGAGTCATTACTCCACTGCCTGGCTACCATCGTTCACGATGACGCCACCCTATGATAGTATAGTATAGTATAAGTTTAGTATAGTATAAGTATAGTATAAGTATAGTATAAATATAGTATAGTATAAGTATAGTATAAGTATAGTATAAGTATAGTATAAGTATAGTATAAGTATAGTATAGTATAGTATAAGTATAGTATAGTCTTGACTAGGAGAGTATTCTGAAGTTCTACGACGTGTTCTATATGAACTGGAGTCCGGGCCTGTTCAGCCACACGTTCTGCGTGCATCAGTGAGTATAGTATAGCAGGCTACAACACAGACCACAAGCGTCTACAGTAGCTCCTGTTTCATGGCTACGAAACAAAAAAGGCTGTGAAACACTCATCTTTTAAAAAAAAAAAAAAAAAAAAAAAAAAAGTATAAGTTTAGTATAGTAAAGTATAGTATAAGTATAGTATAAGTATAGTATAGTATAATATAGTATAGTCTTCTGGATTGACTACGAGAGTATTCTGAAGTTCTACGACGTGTTCTATATGAACTGGAGTCCGGGCCTGTTCAGCCACACGTTCTGTGTGCATCAGTGAGTATAGTATAGTTTCCGGCCCTACCCAGGCTGGGTGAAGTTAATGTGGGTAGCTGGTACGATCCCCAGCAAATGGAGAGTAAAACCCCCGTCCTAATCTAGGACGTTAAAACAAATAGAATCGTTGGCGTTAGGAAGGGCATCCAGACGTAAAAAATGTGCCAAAACCAATCAACCTCAACCATGAGGTTGAACAACGTCGACCCTGCTTGAGCGGGGTAAGACAGAGTAAAAGAAGTATAGTATAGTATAGTCTTGACTACGAGAGTATTCTGAAGTTCTACGACGTGTTCTATATGAACTGGAGTCCGGGCCTGTTCAGCCATACGTTCTGCGTGCATCAGTGAGTATAGTAAAGTATACTTTAAACAGGGAGTATACGAGTATACCAGCAGTCTGGTTGGGGGACTATAAACAGGGAGTATACCAGCAGTATGGTTGGGGGACTATAAACAGGGAGTAGACCATCATTGGCTTGGCTCTGGGGGCCCTTGTCAATTATTAGCCTCCTTGTATAGACAGTCGTAGAAGTGCTGAGTCATTACTCCACTGCCTGGCTACCATCGTTCATGATGACGCCACCCTATGATAGTATAGTATAGTATAAGTATAGTATAGTATAGTTAGTATGTATAGTATAGTATAGTATAGTAAGTTAGTATAGTATAGTATAGTATAGTATTATAGTATAGTATAGTAAAGTATAGTATAGTAAGTATAGTATAAGTATAGTATAAGTATAGTAAGTATAAGTATAGTTAGTATAGTATAGTATAGTATAGTATAGTAATAGTATAAGTATAGTATAGTATAAGTATAGTATAGTATAGTATAGTATAGTATAAGTATAGTATAGTATAGTATAGTATAGTATAGTATAGTATAGTATAGTATAGTATAGTATAGTATAGTATAGTATAAGTATAGTATAGTATAGTATAGTATAGTATAGTATAGTATAGTATAGTATAGTATGGTATAAGTATAGTATAGTATAGTATAGTATAGTATAGTATAGTATAGTATAGTATAGTATTAGTATAGTATAGTATAGTATAGTATAGTATAGTATAGTATAGTATAGTATAGTAGTATAGTATAGTATAGTATAGTATAGTATAGTATAGTATGGTATAAGTATAGTATAAGTATAGTATAAGTATAGTATAGTATAGTATAGTATAGTATAAGTATAGTATAAGTATAGTATAAGTATAGTATAGTATAGTATAGTATAGTATAGTATAAGTATAGTATAAGTATAGTATAGTATAGTATAGTATAGTATAGTATAGTATAGTATAGTATAGTATAAGTATAGTATAGTCTTGACTAGGAGAGTATCCTGAAGTTCTACGACGTGTTCTATATGAACTGGAGTCCGGGCCTGTTCAGCCATACGTTCTGCGTGCATCAGTGAGTATAGTAAAGTATACTTTAAACAGGGAGTATACGAGTATACCAGCAGTCTGGTTGGGGGACTATAAACAGGGAGTATACCAGCAGTCTGGTTGGGGGACTATAAACAGGGAGTAGACCATCATTGGCTTGGCTCTGGGGGCCCTTGTCAATTATTAGCCTCCTTGTATAGACAGTCGTAGAAGTGCTGAGTCATTACTCCACTGCCTGGCTACCATCGTTCACGATGACGCCACCCTATGATAGTTAGTATAGTATAGTATATAAGTTAGTATAGTTAAGTTAGTATAAGTAAGTATATATAAGTATAGTAATAAGTATAGTATAAAAGTATAGTATAAGTATAGTTATATAGTATAGTATAGTATAGTATAAGTATAGTAAGTCTTGACTAGGAGAGTATCCTGAAGTTCTACGACGTGTTCTATATGAACTGGAGTCCGGGCCTGTTCAGCCACACGTTCTGCGTGCATCAGTGAGTATAGTATAGCAGGCTACAACACAGACCACAAGCGTCTACAGTAGCTCCTGTTTCATGGCTACGAAACAAAAAAGGCTGTGAAACACTCATCTTTTAAAAAAAAAAAAAAAAAAAAAAAAAAAAAAAAGTATAAGTTTAGTATAGTAAAGTATAGTATAAGTATAGTATAAGTATAGTATAGTATAATATAGTATAGTCTTCTGGATTGACTACGAGAGTATTCTGAAGTTCTACGACGTGTTCTATATGAACTGGAGTCCGGGCCTGTTCAGCCATACGTTCTGCGTGCATCAGTGAGTATAGTATAGTATAGTATAGTTTCCGGGCCCTACCCAGGCTGGGTGAAGTTAATGTGGGTAGCTGGTACGATCCCCAGCAAATGGAGAGTAAAAACCCTCGTCCTAATCTAGGACGTTAAAACAAATAGAATCGTTGGCGTTAGGAAGGGCATCCAGACGTAAAAAATGTGCCAAAACCAATCAACCTCAACCATGAGGTTGAACAACGTCGACCCTGCTTGAGCGGGGTAAGACAGAGTAAAAGAAGTATAGTATAGTATAGTATATTATAGTATAGTAAAGTATAGTATAGTATAGTATAGTATAGTATAAGTATAGTATAGTATAGTATAGTATAGTATAGTATAGTATATTAGTATAGTATATATAGTATAGTATAGTATAGTATAGTATAGTATAGTATAGTATAGTATAAGTATAGTATAGTATAGTATAGTATAAGTATAGTATAAGTATAGTATAAGTATAGTATAGTATAATATAGTATAGTATAGTATAGTATAGTATAGTATAGTATAGTATAGTATAGTATAGTATAGTATAGTATGGTATAAGTGTAGTATAGTATAGTATAGTATAATATAGTATAATATAGTATAGTCTTCTGGATAGACTACGAGAGTATTCTGAAGTTCTACGACGTGTTCTATATGAACTGGAGTCCGGGCCTGTTCAGCCATACGTTCTGCGTGCATCAGTGAGTATAGTATAGTATACTTTAAACAGGTAGTATACCAGTAGTCTGGTTGGGGGACTATAAACAGGGAGTATACCAGCAGTCTGGTTGGGGGACTATAAACAGGGAGTATACCAGCAGTCTGGTTGGGGGACTATAAACAGGGAGTAGACCATCATTGGCTTGGCTCTGGGGGCCCTTGTCAATTATTAGCCTCCTTGTATAGACAGTCGTAGTCATTACTCCACTGCCTGGCTACCATCGTTCACGATGACGCCACCCTATGATAGTATAGTATAGTATAGTATAGTATAAGTTTAGTATAGTATAAGTATAGTATAAGTATAGTATAAATATAGTATAGTATAAGTATAGTATAAGTATAGTATAAGTATAGTATAAGTATAGTATAGTATAGTATAAGTATAGTATAGTCTTGACTAGGAGAGTATCCTGAAGTTCTACGACGTGTTCTATATGAACTGGAGTCCGGGCCTGTTCAGCCACACGTTCTGTGTGCATCAGTGAGTAGTAAAGTCAAAGTCATCATATTTGTGGTAATCACTTTCGTGATATCACAACTACTCAAACACGCGATATTATATCTACGCTGAAACCGGGACTTGAACCACCGACCTCCAGGTTACAAATCCGCCGCCGTATCGATCAAGCTACTGAGGTCGGTATCAGTGAGTAGTAATAAAATATTGGGTCTTGCGAGTATAAAAAAAAATCCGAGTTTCCAAAATCAGTCCTAAAAGAATGTTAAGCTACATTAATAGCTTTGATCTCTTTTAGAGTTACAGGGGCATGTCACAAAAGATCTATTTAAGGTCGCAGTGACAAAGAGTTTTCGTAGCCGACAGCCCTACTTATACCAATACTTCTGATTAGTATAATTTCAAGTTGGCATATTTGTGTTTATCACAATTACACAAACAGAAGTCATACCTTTCATAAATCTAATATTTTGAATTCTAAATATGTAGGTATTTATTTATTTTATTATTGAAAAAAAGTAAATAATAATAATATCGCCTTATTTATACTGCCCGATGAGGACTCTTAGTGTCTTATTATTCCAGCAGTAAGCCCAAGACGTATTGTTATGTGGTAAAAATCTTTGTATGTATATCTTTGTAAAAAAAAATTGTATAATTATATTCTTTCAATTTTTTTCATTGTTAAAATAATTATTTGTATGTACATAATGTCCATTTATATCTAATAAAGTGTTGTATAATAATAATAAAACATACATTATTATTATTATTATTCCAGGTCGTGGTCGGCGGGTCAGGGCCCCATCAAGGACGTGTACAACATCGGCGAGAACCCCCAGTTCCGGCTGGAGGTGGGGGGGGGGGGGGGCGGGAGGGGGGGGTGCCGTGTGGGTGCTCCTCACCCGCCACATCACCCACCTGGAGGATTTCAAGCAGAACCGGGAGTACATCACTGTGGTCGTGTACAAGAACGAGGGCAACCGGGTCTACTATCCATGTGAGTAGAGTATATTATGTATACTTTATTATAGGGGGGTCTACTATCCATGTGAGTAGAGTATAGGTGGTCTACTATCCATGTGAGTAGAGTATATTATGTATACTTTATTATAGGGGGGTCTACTATCCATGTGAGTAGAGTATAGGTGGTCTACTATCCATGTGAGTAGAGTATATTATGTATACTTTAGTATAGGGGGGTCTACTATCCATGTGAGTAAGAATGAGGGCAACCGGGTCTACTATCCATGTGAGTAAGAATGAGGGCAACCGGGTCTACTATCCATGTGAGTAGAGTATATTATGTATACTTTATTATAGGGAAGTCTACTATCCATGTGAGTAGAGTATACATGTGTACTTTATTATAGGGGGGGTCTACTATTCATGTGAGTAGAGTATAGATGTATACTTTATTATAGGTGGTCTACTATCCATGTGAGTAGAGTATACATGTGTGCTTTATTATAGGGGGGTCTACTATCCATGTGAGTAGAGTATACATGTATACTTTATTATAGGGGGTCTACTATCCATGTGAGTAAGAGTGAGGACAACCGGGTCTACTATCCATGTGAGTATTATTAATATTATTATATAACGCTTTATTAGGTTTAAATGGACATTATGTACATATAAATAATTATTTTAACAATGGAAAAAATGGAAACAATATATACAATAAAAATGAAAAAGAATAGAAAATATATAAAAACATAAGTCCTAACTAAAGGGCGGGGTTATTGCCTATGGCAATCTCTTCCAGTAGAGTATATATGTATACTTGTATACGTATACTTTATTATAGGGGGTCTACTATCCATGTGAGTAGAGTATACATGTGTACTTTATTATAGGGGGGTCTACTATCCATGTGAGTAAGAGTGAGGGCAACCGGGTCTACTATCCATGTGAGTAGAGTATACTTTATTATAGGGGGGTCTACTATCCATTTGAGTAAGAGTGAGGACAACCGGGTCTACTATTAATGTGAGTAGAGTATACATGTATACTTTATTATAGGGGGGTCTACTATCCATGTGAGTAAGAGTGAGGACAACCGGGTCTACTATCCATGTGAGTAGAGTATACATGTATACTTTATTATAGGGGGTCTACTATCCATGTGAGTAAGAGTGAGGACAACCGGGTCTACTATCCATGTGAGTAGAGTATACTTTATTATAGGGGGGTCTACTATCCATGTGAGTAAGAGTGAGGACAACCGGGTCTACTATCCATGTGAGTAGAGTATACATGTATACTTTATTATAGGGGGGTCTACTATCCATGTGAGTAAGAATGAGGACAACCGGGTCTACTATCCATGTGAGTAGAGTATACATGTATACTTTATTATAGGGGGGTCTACTATCCATGTGAGTAGAGTATACTTTATTATAGGGGGGTCTACTATCCATGTGAGTAAGAATGAGGGCAACCGGGTCTACTATCCATGTGAGTAGAGTATACATGTATACTTTATTATAGGGGGGTCTACTATCCATGTGAGTAAGAATGAGGGCAACCGGGTCTACTATCCATGTGAGTAGAGTATACATGTATACTTTATTATAGGGGGGTCTACTATCCATGTGAGTAAGAGTGAAGGCAACTGGGTCTACTATCCATGTGAGTAGAGTAATACATGTATACTTTATTATAGGGGGGTCTACTATCCATGTGAGTAGAGTATACTTTATTATAGGGGGTCTACTATCCATGTGAGTAAGAATGAGGGCAACCGGGTCTACTATCCATGTGAGTAGAGTATACATGTATACTTTATTATAGGGGGTTCTACTATCCATGTGAGTAAGAATGAGGGCAACCGGGTCTACTATCCATGTGAGTAGAGTATACATGTATACTTTATTATAGGGGGGTCTACTACCCATGTGAGTAGAGTATACATGTATACTTTATTATAGGGGGGTCTACTATCCATGTGAGTAAGAATGAGGGCAACCGGGTCTACTATCCATGTGAGTAAGAATGAGGGCAACGGGGTCTACTATCCATGTGAGTAGAGTATACATGTATACTTTATTATAGGGGGGTCTACTATCCATGTGAGTAAGAATGAGGACAACCGGGTCTACTATCCATGTGAGTAGAGTATACATGTATACTTTATTATAGGGGGGTCTACTATCCATGTGAGTAGAGTATACTTTATTATAGGGGGGTCTACTATCCATGTGAGTAAGAATGAGGGCAACCGGGTCTACTATCCATGTGAGTAGAGTATACATGTATACTTTATTATAGGGGGGTCTACTATCCATGTGAGTAAGAATGAGGGCAACCGGGTCTACTATCCATGTGAGTAGAGTATACATGTATACTTTATTATAGAGGGGTCTACTATCCATGTGAGTAAGAGTGAAGGCAACTGGGTCTACTATCCATGTGAGTAGAGTATACATGTATACTTTATTATAGGGGGGTCTACTATCCATGTGAGTAGAGTATACTTTATTATAGGGGGGTCTACTATCCATGTGAGTAAGAATGAGGGCAACCGGGTCTACTATCCATGTGAGTAGAGTATACATGTATACTTTATTATAGGGGGGTCTACTATCCATGTGAGTAAGAATGAGGGCAACCGGGTCTACTATCCATGTGAGTAGAGTATACATGTATACTTTATTATAGGGGGGTCTACTACCCATGTGAGTAGAGTATACATGTATACTTTATTATAGGGGGGTCTACTATCCATGTGAGTAGAGTATAGGGGGTCTACTATCCATGTGAGTAGAGTATACATGTATACTTTATTATAGGGGGGTCTACTATCCATGTGAGTAAGAGTGAGGACAACCGGGTCTACTATCCATGTGAGTAAGAATGAGGACAACCGGTCTACTATCCATGTGAGTAAGAATGAGGGCAACCGGGTCTACTATCCATGTGAGTAGAGTATAGGGGGTCTACTATCCATGTGAGTAGAGTATAGGGGGTCTACTATCCATGTGAGTAGAGTATAGGGGGTCTACTATCCATGTGAGTAGAGTATACATGTATACTTTATTATAGGTGGGTCTACTATCCATGTGAGTAAGAGTGAGGACAACCGGGTCTACTATCCATGTGAGTAAGAGTGAGGACAACCGGGTCTACTATCCATGTGAGTAAGAATGAGGACAACCGGGTCTACTATCCATGTGAGTAGAGTATACATGTATACTTTATTATAGGGGGGTCTACTATCCATGTGAGTAAGAATGAGGACAACCGGGTCTACTATCCATGTGAGTAAGAGTGTGTGTCAGCTCCGTAGACGGTGTCCACATAATGGTTGGGTGGAAGAGATTGTCATAGGCAATAACCCCGCCCTTTAGTTAGGACATATGATTCTATATATTACTTCAGAGAAATTTCTAATTTTAGAAATCGGAAGTTTTGTGTTCGTTTTTGTAAAAAAAAAAAAATATTTTTTTGCTCCGATTTCATTTTTTTCATATTTCTGGACGTTTCATAACCTCCTGAGCAACTTTGGTTTTGTGTCCGTCTGTCGATCCGTCGGTCTGTTAAAAATATTCCTTGTAACGCGCAAATCTCGGAAACTACTAAACGGATTTTATTAAAATTTTGCACACATATAGGAGACGTTCTCTAGATGGTCCCATTTAAAATTCATCAATTTCGCACTAGATGTTCTGGGTGAAAGAGACCATGCGCCTGACCACTAACTTTTTATTTAAACGCTTATATCTCGTGAACGGTATACCCGATTTTGATGAAATTTTGTATGTATATGCATATAATTGTTTGACATAGGTTATTTATATTTATTTTTTAATTAAATATAATTCAACTCTGATATTTAAGGAAATCCGAAATTTTGGACAAAAAAGTCAAAAAATAAGGTCCATGACTTGCCGATACAGAGCTTTTTATAGAATCTAGATTGTAGGAAAAATAGTATTTTACCATATAAAACAAAGAGAAAGCCTGTTGCTTTCTCTTCCACCGAACCCCATTGTTTAAAAATACAGCTGAAAATGCATTGTTCTCGCTGTTCTCAGATGACCCGCCCCCCTATCTGGACGGGGTGCGCATCAACAGCCCCCACTACCTGTGCAAGCTCATCCTCACCGAGGCCAGTCCCCGCAAGTACACCCTGGTGGTGTCCCAGTACGAGAAGATGCACACCATTCACTACACGCTGCGGGCCTACGCCACCTGTCCGTTCCGGCTGGAGAATATTGAGAACCCCTACCTGTTCAGAGAGGAGGTGAGAGAATATGTATCCATTTTTCTCAACAACGAACACAATACTTCTATTATTAGAAATTTCTCGGAAGTAATATAGTAGAAATATGAGTGAAAAATACGCTGAAACTTGACACAAATACCAAGTTTTAAAATATTTAGGGCCGAATTATAAAACAGGACTAGATTTAATCTAAGTGGACACTATCCCTTGACTCGGGATAGTGTCCACTTATATTAAATAGTATAGTGAGCTGTGATTGGTTGAAAACTCTGACTTGAGGGCGCGTCTGGCTGAGCTTAACTTTAATCCTGTTTCATACTGTGACCCTAAGTATTGGCGTTTTTATTGTTTCTTTTTTATTGACAACAGGTTAGTTAATACAATTATTTAGTTAAAAGGAAAAAAACGAAAATTTCGTGTGTTGTGCTAATTTTGATGAGGAAATGTGGTAAGTTTTGTGTCAGAGTCCTCTAATGGCTTCATTTCAGGTGTCGGGCGAGTGGAAGGGCGCCACGGCGGGCGGGTGTCCCAACCATCCCTCCACCCACCCCCACAACCCCCGGTTCCAAGCCACCCTCGCCCCCGGCGCGGGCGAGCACAGTCTCCTGGTGTTCCTCAAGGGGCCCAAGCAGTACTCCGTGGGCCTCAAGGTCACGTGCCTCAGGCTGGATGATGAGACGCTCACGGCCCCCTTCAAGCACAAAGACTCGGGCCCTTACAGGTAGCTAATCCATGGTTATTATGTCACAAATTCGATCAAGTTTTATTTACAGTAAGATTATATAAATATATATACATACAAACTATATTTACCGTTATATAAGCACTTTTTTTTCTGGGAGGCGTTTTTTCTGGCTGGGGGACGTTAAATAAGGGAGAAGACCAGTGTCTCGCTGGACTATTAACAGAGAACACACTAGCCAACCCTTACAAGCCAGGCTAGCTTGCAGGTTCCTAAGGGTTTAATGGCTTATAAAGAAAAGTCCAAGACCTCATGATAATAATAACACTCTTTAGTGGAAGGTAACCACCAGGCGAGGTTCATGCTCAAAGCATTTTCTACCACCTAACCCTCAGAGTCTTATTATTATGTGGTCACAAACTCAAATGAATGAGGAAAAATTCATGCACTGGGTGGGATTCGAACCAACGGACCCCTACGCTACCTGGATTACCAGACTAGCGAGTTAAACACTTGACTACCAGTGTAGGTAGTCCTTGGTTATAATGTTACAAATTCGATCAAGTTTTATTTGCAGTAAGATTATATACATACAAAGTATATTTACCGTTATATAAGCACTGTAGTTTCTGGGAGGCGTTCTCCCGCGAAACGACCGTTTCGCTTGATACATTCAAGGAATATTTACAATTATAGAAACAAAACTTGGTCAAGAGTGGTGCTGATGCCATTCTCTTGGTTCGATGCCGAACTCGATCCTGGCCTGAGCGGAAAATTCTGAATTTTCCGCTCAGGCCGGGATTTGAACCCGCAACCTCCGGCTCAGTAACCAATCCGGCTTGATCACTGAGTCTCGGAGTTCGGCATCGGCAACCAAGAAAGAGAATGGCATCAGCACCACCCTTGATCAATTTTTGTTTCGATTTGAAAAAAAAAAAAAAA
Organism: Bactericera cockerelli; assembly: GCA_024516035.1. Taxonomy (NCBI): domain Eukaryota; kingdom Metazoa; phylum Arthropoda; class Insecta; order Hemiptera; family Triozidae; genus Bactericera; species Bactericera cockerelli. The sequence continues at coordinate 60,620,050 of CM044955.1, read as the reverse complement.
ATGATGCATTACAAGGAGATGATATTCATAGAGAAAAATGTGAGATATACAATGGCTGTATTCCATAGCTCAAGGAAAAATATCTAGAATCATATGGTGAAAGAGACTTTCAAGTTTTGGGACTCTGGTTTGGAAGTCGATGAACAATATCCAAAAATGTTTTAAATTTCTTTGACAAGTTCAACCTTCCCAAGAATTTACTAAAAACACTGTCACTAACTATTATTTGTGACAGTGTTAAAATAGTAAATTTTCACATTTATTCCAACTCTTGAAGAAAGAAAATAGAAAATTCATTAAGAAAAAAAAAAAAAATATGTATAAAAGAAAAGATGTTCTCTTATGTATTGATTGATATGCTGTGTTTTTGAGCAACCTTCAAATATGTGGGCAGCAAAGTTTTATAATAAAACTGTATCTCTCTGTAAATATTCCTAGTATGAAACTTCTTACAATTAACACTGCGACCTAATGGAATCTCTTGTGACCAGTGGAGTTTTGAAACGCGCTCTGTTTTTCCATTTCAGATCCGGATTTGTTGCACTGGAGATGGACAAACTTCCCTCAGGGACTTACGAAATAATGCCATCCACGTTCTCTCCCAACCAAGAAGGTCCTTTCCTACTGGAAGTGAAAAGTTCCTGCAGGTTCACAGTAAATCAAATTAGGTAATAATAATAATATCGCCTTATTTATACTGAAATCAGATACTATAGTAACAGTGTCCACTACAACAGCGATCATTAATCCGGGCCTAAGAGCTCTGTTGTACTCAACATATTGGATCATCGTAAAAAAAAAGCATTTATACCATTGATTATTTCATTAACACGAGTACCAATAACATTTTTTTAACATAGGTATGTAGGTTAATAATCATTGGCATTACGTACAAAATAATGAAATTTTAATTTTTTTTCGTGTCATTTTAGTTTCATAATGAAATTTTAATTCCAAAAAAAATTAAATTTTAATTATTTTTTTCCGTGTCATTTTAGTTTCATATTTTTTTTCACTGTAAACACTTATGTGCATCATGTGCAGTTTTTTTCCAAAAATGTAAGATCCATAAGTTAATATTTTTGAAGGGAAAAAGTATGTGCCGAAATTTGATAGCTTTTGAGGAGATATGTTTGTATACTTGTAAACTCATGTGATGTTCAAGCCAGTAATCAATAATTTGTTAAGTTTATTTTATAAATATACGAACACAATAATACTCACTCAATAGTATTATGTTAATTATAATATTGCAATGGATTTTACTATTATACAGTCTAACCTGGATATATGAGAACTCAAGTGACCGTAAATTTTTTTCTCTTATATCCAGGTTTCTTTTATAAAGAGGTTATTTTCCCTTATAGAAGTAAATTTGACCTGGAAATTGTTCTCTTATATCCAGGTTCGACTGTATTAAATAGTATTAATTTTAAGTGGTCTAACTAAAATAATGTATGTATTGTTTTGAGCCAAGTTTGTATCAAATACACGATGCCTTTCCAAATTTTATTAATTTAGTCACTGATATTATAGTTCTTTTATTTTTAACTAGCGGGCTGTCGCCCGCTTTGCGGGCCGAGGCATGGCCGTGAAAGCAAAAAATCCTTTTTCGCCAATGGCAGGTGTTGTAGTGGGAGTTTCGAAAAATCCCGTCTTATTGCACATCTAGACTATAAGACAAAGCTACCTACCAAATTTCAGCTTCCTAGGACTTACGGTTTGGGCTGTAGAGCGATGATCAGTCAGTGGTCAGTGGTCAGTGAGTGTCTTTGACATTTATATATTAAGATACACTGTGAAAAGATTTTCAGTACTTCTTATTTGAAATAGTACAGATGTAGTTCCTCGTTCTTCTTCCATTGGCTGAAGTATTGCAAAAGCGGTTCCTGCCTTCCGTTACCTTTTTTACGAAAAGTGAAAAGGACGTAACCATTTCCCCTAGCAACCGTTGTTTGTGTTGTGTTATTTTTGATTTCTCCGCAAATTTTTTCTAGAAAAAGCGTAAAATCAAATCATTGAACAGTTTATACTATTTTTGGACTTTTTAAAAGCTTTTTACTTGTGGTTTTCTACATATCTGTGCTAATTTGATCATATAAAGTGCCCTATTAAGAATTCGCCCCTTTTCTTAAAGTTTTTGTGCTTTAGAGTGACGTCACTGTCATTACGTCATAGCTATCTGAACAGTCGTTAAATATAATTTTCATTTTAGCCACTCACTCTTTCGTGGATTATAAATACTTATAATTTTTCGTCCTGCCTGTGTGTCAGCTGACACGATGGGCTATTGATAAGTTGCTAAGCAACTTCTAACGATGGGCGACGGGTCTGATGGTGACCCCGGCGGGGGAAAACCGCCAAATATTCAAACTGCCATGGAAATCGGAAACACTGCGGAAACTCAAAATGAAAACACCTTGGAACCTACTGATACAAACACTCAAAATATAAACAAAGCAAACTCTGAAAAATCAAGAAACACTTCTGAGTTACCTGAGAAGAAAGCCCTACTATATAATTCTGGAATGAGATGTGATACCTACAAGTTGATCATCCAAATGAAACCAAACTCAACTTCATCTGTTAATGTTGGTGGTAAGCGTCCGTATAGCTATATCAAAGGGTTGGTTCTTTCAAAATTACTTTCTGAGATAACAAATAAAAGTCCTGATATTCTTGAAGTAAAACGATTGAATCGTAGCAAGTTTCTGGTTGTTTGTGCCACATCCAAGTGCGCAAATTCAATTGTTGAAAATGAAAAGATGAAGCAACAGTTCGTGGCTTTCATCCCTGGCAACTATGTGTCGCGCGCCGCGGTGATTCGAGATGTCGACCTGGAAATTACTGACCAAGAGATTAGAGACAATATTGATACGGGAGACTTTAAGATAATCCACATGCAAAGACTAAATAGGAAAACTTTTGTTGAAGGAGTAGCTACCTATGTACCTACTTCTACTGTTAAGATAGTTTTTGAAGGTCAGGATATGCCTAATTATGTATACTTATGGTACTCTAGACTCCCTTGCGAGCCTTTCATTCAGAATCCCATTCAGTGTTTTAGTTGTTTCAGGTTTGGTCACATGACAAAAGCCTGCAAAAATAATCAATTGTGTACCAAATGTTATCAAGAAATATACGACAGTCAACATGTATGTAACCTAGCAGATATCAAGTGCTTGAACTGCGGTGGAATGCATAATTCCAACAGCAAGTCATGCCCTGAGTACGAGAGACAGAAAAATATCAAGATACTGATGAGCACCCGTAGCCTCTGCTTCCCCGAGGCCGACGCTTTACTTCCCAAGGAAAGAGATTCTTACTCGTTTCGTACTAAGAATTCATTTGCTGTACTCGAGACATTAGGAAATGAAAAGTTAAGCAATGTAAGTAGTAAGTACAATAGTGAATATCCTGCATTAAGATCTAACCAGCCTAACAATCGCAGAACTTTTGACCGCTATATTCCTCCTCCTCTGTCTAATATGAACAGACCTCCGAAAAGAAAAACCGAAGAATCCAATTTTAATCGTGAGAAAAATGCTTTACAAAATAAAAAGAATAGAAATATATTTGAGACGATGAGTCAAATCACTAAGCCTCAGACTTATTATAAAGGCAATCAAATTTCCAAAATGATGTACGAAGGCTGTGAAAATAATAAAATTGACAAACGTAATAGTGAAAATGAAAAATGGTATAACCTCACACAGCAGCCTGAGATTCAGTTTAGTGGAGACTCCGCTATAACGATTTCAGATACTCCAGTGCTTTCTCCAATGATGATTTCTAATAATACAGACCAGCATGTAAATCTACAGAATGAAAGTTCGAGTACGGGTATGGACTACCAACAGATTGGTAGCCCACACCTAGGATGTTGATTTGATTGATTTAATTCCTTATTTTTATATAACTTACCCGTTACATAAAATTTGGTGTACATAGATTTTTATATATAAAAAACATAATATTTAATAACTATTTATTTTTAATGACAGATACAACAAATAATAATACTTTCCTAGACAGTATTATTCAATGGAATATGAACGGGTTTAAGAACAAAAGAGACGAATTAAACGTTCTCCTGAAAAATAACTTACCTCTTGCTTTTGCTCTACAAGAAACTCACCTCCTCCCTAAAGATTCAGTCGACTTCACCAACTATCAAGTTTTCCGTGAGGACTTCAGTTCCGGTCAGATAGCTTGCGGTGGTGTTATGATCCTGGTACACAACTCCTGTCATACACAACTCATCAGTACTAACCATTCGAGTAATTTACAAGTGATTGTGGTACGTATTACTTGTAATAAACTTAAGCAAGATGTTACCCTGTGTAATGTGTATGTTCGCCCCGGCAACAGTAGCAGCATTGTAAAAGAAGCTGAATTTTCTCAGTTGATATCTCAGCTAAGTCAACCCTATATACTATGTGGTGATATGAATGCCCACCATTACCTTTGGGGAAGCGAGAAAGTGGACACTCGTGGAAAGGAATTAGAAAAATTTATAAATTTGAATGCTGTATACTTACTCAATACTGGGTCTCCCACACATTTAAATAATTCTTATGGTACCTTATCAGCCATTGATCTCACCTTCACATCACTTTCCTTAGCCACTGAGATAACTTGGTTTACTTCGGAAGATACCCACTCTTCTGACCATTTTCCAATTATTATTAAATTTAATCTAGATCAAGATTCAAACCAAACTGATTCTAGATGGTTGTTCAATAAAGGCAAATGGGATGAATATCAGTCTCTGATAACATTTCACCTGAGATCTGAGTATTCATTAACCACAACAAGTAACAATATTGATCAGATATTTTTAATTATAAACCAAAATATTTTGGATGCCGCTGACAAAACTATCCCTAAATTTCATATGATCCCTAAGAAAAAGTATACTCCGTGGTGGAATAATGATATAAAAAATCTTATTAAACAAAGAAAAAAATGTTTAAGAATATACAAGAAAAATCCGATACCCACTAATTTTATTGAATATAAGAAACTTAGAGCTCAAGTTCGGCTGAAAATAAAGGAGAGTAAGAAAAAGAGCTGGATTAACCTAATGGATACAATTAAGTATAACTTGGATAGTAAAACTATGTGGCAACATATGAAACGTTTCAAAGGTAAAAAGGCTTTTAGCCCAATTCCAGCTCTTCTGAACAATGAGGGAGAAAAAATCAAAGATCAGAAAGAAATGGCTAACATGTTAGCGAAACATTACGGTGATATTTCGTCAGATAGCAAGTACTGTGCCAGTTTTAGAACTTATAAGAAAGTGAAGGAAAGCAAATCTATTAATCCTGGCTTAGGTAACCATCCCCAATTAAATGTACCATTCACACTATATGAATTAAAATTTGCCTTGAAAGGATGCAAATCTTATGCCTGTGGTCCTGATGGTATCAGCTACCCCATGCTAATTAATCTACCAGAAGCAGCGCTAGAATTCTTGCTTGAAATATTTAATATTATTTGGTTAAATGGTCTTTTCCCAGAATCATGGAAAGCTTCCTACATTGTGCCAGTACTGAAGCCTGGTAAAAACCCCCTTGATACTGCCTCATATCGACCGATCGCTTTGATGAGCTGTTCTTGTAAAATTTTCGAGAAGATGATAAACAAAAGACTAACTTGGATATTAGATACTTTCCATCTTATTAGCGATTTTCAAAGCGGATCGAGGAAAATGAGATCAACCATTGATAATTTAATATTGCTTGAAGATGAAATTAGTAAATCTATTCAGAACAGACAGATAACTGCTGCAGTAGTACTGGACATCGAGACCGCGTACAACAGGGTATGGGGAAGAAAGGTACTAGACAAACTGGCTGAGTGGAAAATAGGAGGACCTCTCTTTCAGTATATATCCCATTTTCTCAGAAACAATTATATTATTGTGAAATGTAATAGATCGTATCATTCTTCTCTAACTAAAATTGATAACGGAATTAAACAAGGTTCATCGCTAAGCTGTAGCATTTTTAGTATTGCAACATGTGACTTAGCCGACAACCTGCACCCTTCAGTAAAGCATGTCATGTATGTAGACGACTTTGGAATATTTATAAGTGGAAAAGATATTGAATCAGTAAAGCAGCCTCTTCAAGAGTCCCTTATAAGTCTTCAAGCTTGGACAAGAATTAATGGTTTAGATTTTTCTGTTTCTAAAACATGCGGTTTGATTTTTAGTAGATGTAGAAAACAAAACACTCGACCACCTACATTAAGATTTAAAGATCGACACATCAATTTCGTTCAATCTGTTAAATGGCTGGGCGTCATACTTGATAGTCGATTTACCTTTGAAGAACACATTAAATATATTAAATCCAAAAGCCTAAAAGCACTGAATATACTAAAAATATTATCACATTCACAATGGGGATTAAATAGAAAATTATTATTACAACTGTATCAATCATATGTTCGTCCTATTTTAGATTATGGCTGTGTGTTGTACAATTCTGCTACTGAATCATGCTTATCAAAATTAGAACCAGTACAAAATGCAGCTCTCCGATGTATTACTGGAGCCTTTCGGTCGTCACCAGTCGTCAGCTTACAGGGAGAATCCGGACAAATGCCACTCAAGTATAGGAGACAAGCTCTAATTATTAACTATGTTTCAAGACTTAGATCTAATCCAGACAATCCCGCCTTCCACCCAGTTTTTTCAGCTAACCCCGCTTTGTCAGCTATGTCTAATAATAAACCTCTACCCCTAGCTGCTCGAATAAATAAAATTAATTTATTTCCGATACATGAATTAACATGTATGAAGGTTATTAAAAATATTCCCCCATGGACTCTTGTAATACCGGAAGTTGAGCTTCTCTTTAAAATCCAGAAAGAAAATATATCACCCACTGAATGTCATCAAAAATTTCTTGAGTACCAGAGTGAAAATATGGAATATCTTCCTTGCTTTACAGATGGCTCTAAAAGCAATAATTCTACAACTTGTGCTTTTACATATAAAAATGAAACACAGAAAATCAAACTAAGTTCTGTATCATCTATATTTTCTGCTGAAATGTTTGCTCTATTTTACTGCCTCAAATATATAAATGAAAAAACTGACCAACTCAAACTTAAAATTGTAATATATTCAGACTCAAAAAGTGCACTTGAGTGTATTCAGCAAGTTTTTCCGAAAAATCCAATTTGTATAAATATACGCAGTTTGCTAGTACAACTTCAGAAGGATCGCGGAGTGGAAGTCAAGTTCACCTGGATACCCAGTCACCTCGGCATAGCCGGTAATGTCCGTGTTGACTCTGCTGCTCGGGCTGCTCATGTATTCTACGACAATATGTACCTATCCGTTACATCAGATGACATAAAGAGTGCTCATAAAAGTATTACTCTGAATGAATGGAAACATGACTGGCAGGGGGTTTCAATTCACAATAAGTTGAAAAGAATTAAAGAAGACGTCCATCTGTGGAGTACCTCGAATCGACATAATAGAAAAGAAGAAGTTGTATTATCAAGACTTAGAATTGGGCACTCGGCCCTAACTCATAAATACTTACTAGATAGGATAGACCCACCCTTGTGTACAGTTTGTGATGTCCCCATAACCATAAAACATGTTTTATCTGAATGTCCGGCTCTGGAAATCTATAGGAAAAAAGTAGGTTTCATTTCTAATTCTTTGAAAGATATCTTAACTAATGAAAATAATAATGCTGATAAAGTTATTCGATTCCTTAGAATTGCTAAACTATTTAGTAAAATTTAAATTTTACATTCTTGAATTTAAATTTTTAAATTTTCTTTATTAGGTATCTATATTCCAAAGGGGATACATACTTGAATTTTTATTGTGTTCTGTTTATACTTTATACATTGTTTGATTTACCCGTTTATTTAACTTTTAATACCATTGCGAATTATGTGAAATAATCAGAGTTCTTGATCTAATATTATTATAACTCTAATCTGTTATAATGTATTTTTTCTATATAAATAATTTTAATTAACTTTGTGTGTTGCTTGATGCAACTAAATACTTAGAGGAGCAAGGACTCTGATTGTTAAGTCTCCTCTGTAAATAAATATCATTAAAAAAAAAAAAAAAAAAAAAAAAAAAGGACGTAACCACTAGTAGTGAAGTGGTTAACGCGCTAGTACAGGTAGCGTAGGGATCCGTAGCGTTGGTTCGAATCCCACCTAGTGCTGAATTTTTCCTCGTTAATTTGAGTTGTTGACCACATAGTAATAAGACTCTGAAAATGCTTTGAGCATTAACCTTGCCTGGTGGTTATCTTCCACTAAAGAGTATTATTATTATTTCATGCCTTGCCAGAGTTGTCTGGCCAAATAATTATCTGACCTGGTTGAAAGGTTTCAGTGGAAAAGACAAGAACACAAATCATTGGTGACCTTATCAGGGTGGGTGTTAGAAAGGGTATCCAGCCGTAAAATGTGGAAATAGGAGTTCCAAAACCAACCAACCTTAACCTTGAGGAAGAGTTGGACCAATGTCATATACCTAGGTCAATTACCTCTATAATATGCTTTGTGGCATATTTGAAAAGGACATGTAATTTCAAATACAGTGGACAATATTGATACATATATTACTTATTTTTGAAAAAGAGAGTCTTTCAAATGTTGCCTTTGTAGTGTTTTATAAATAAGTAGTCACCGTGGCCGAGTGAGTTAGCGCGCTAGGCATTGCACGCATGGTGACCTGGGTTCGATTTCCAGCGGGCAAGATTTTTTCTGCTCTGTACTTGGGTGTTTGGGGTCCACTCATACCTCTTGAGGAAACATGAGTAGCTCCTTTAATGTTAGCAGCGACCAGTGGCGGAATCATAGGCAAAAATAAGATATTGGGATATTAAAAATACGGAAAAGTCCTATAATTCTGCACTACCCACTAAAATTGTGATATAATAACAAAGAAACACATTATTATTATACTATAAATAAGTGACTTTTATTGTATTACTTAACAAATAAATCAGATTTACAAAATTGGATTTTGATTAATTCATAAAATTAATATATATTTTTTACACAAGTTAGTTTAAGTGATTTTTGTGCACACACATCTTTCTCTTTCTCGCCCCTTATTTCTCTACACACCCACATACACTTTTATTTCTTTTTTTCTCTCAATTTTTTTTTCTCTCTCAAAACTAGTGGGCTGCACCTAATTTGCTTTTTTTTAGTAAATTTACAAATTATTCCATGTTATTAATTCTGTCGTTTTTAATTGAGTGATGATGTATAATAATTGAGTGTAAATGAAATGTAAGTGACTTAAATTTAGTGTTGCATATAAGGGATGGTTTAAACTAACCAGAAGGTAAGTTGACACTCAGGTTACACCAATCTGGAATGACGTTATTATTAAGATAGGCATCTCTCTGTATAGCTCTTTTGTTATAAGCTTCTGTTGCAGCAAATATAGCTCCCCCTAACCAAGCAACATAGTTTTCTTTAGCTGGAAACTCATGGAATTTGAAACTCGTAATAAATAATTTGTTTTTGTAAGAAGGTGTTTCTAGTAATGATTTGAGTTCTTGTAACAGACGATACTTCAGTCCTGGGGTCATTGACGTACCCCCTGTCAGTAGAATGTTTTCAGCTAAAGGTTTCTTTGCATCTCGGGAAACACATATAAGTGAGTCTAGTATCATTGTGGCAATATTCAACATATCAAGATCTAGTTCAAACAAAACTTCAAAAGCAGTTTCACGAATGAAGCCAGACACAGGGATTTTTTTCCCAGTTTTTAGAGGATACATATAACTGTTTGGATACTTGTGATTGGGATCATCTGTTGCTATTTCAGAACTCCTTTCTAAGCTTGTTACAAAGCAGGAGCATACTTTTATATCTTCAATGATGTTATGAGAAAGATTTTCAACATCTGAAACAGTAACTATATGGGGATCGGAACTTTCTAGTGACTCAATTTCTTTGATTAGTAGCTGCCTTATGTTGGATTCTACACTTTTACCTCCTAGAGACAAATCTTTCAAACCACTGAGTATAGGAACACCTTCATAAACTGGCAGCACAGTTGCTTCAGAATACCCAATATCTAGAACAAGACCTGTATTGATTCCTAGTGTACAAAGTGATACCAAATGTGATGGAATATACAGCAACGATAATACTTCAAAATGTTTAAACAGTACTTTGGCTAGAGTGTTTCTCCATACCGTAGGTGCAAGCACTGATTCTACAATAACTATTCTCTTGTCTTTGGGGCTTGTTACAAAATATTTGAAGAATATTTTACGAATAAATTCAATGAGCAATGCATATAGATCATCAGCATTTTTGTAATCATACAAATTGCGCTGCTCATTTGTTTGAGGATGTTTAATTTCTGATTTTACAAAACCTTTGGGTTGAAAGGCTCCAAAGATACCGTACTTGGTATACTTGGTTCCAATGTCAAGTACAACTCCTGTCTTCTCGGCCAGAAGGCCTTCATACACAGGTAACTTCAGGGATTTTCTTGCTTCACTCATTTTTTTCACTTCAGACTCCATACTAATAATTTATTGATCTGAAAGGATAAACACATTTTAGTTGTACACTGCAAAAAAAAATTATGGTGAAAGACAAATGAAAAGTTCTGTGTTGAAAACTATCATTTGGAGAGTAAACTCTTTAGTCTCACTTGTAATTTAAGTATTGTTATTACGTTGATGGTATTATTATGATGATCATGATAAGAACCATTAATATCCAATGATACATTGCCTCTATTTTCTTAATACCTACCTACCAAACTGTTGATAGGTATAATGGGGCTACCTTTGGAACCACTTTTGCATTTCTTAAGGTTACTTTACATTAACATCCATGCCATTCCAGAAATGGTCTGCCTGTCTTGCACTGACAGTCTGAATAAAGCACTTTTTATACCTAACATGATCAATTAAACTCATGAATTTTATTTGTAAAAAAAATGGGAGATAGATTCTCATCAATTTATTGAATCTGATATCATTTTTAATGTAATGAGATATAACTGTTGGATATGGCCATATCTTTATAAAAAGTTTTAATTTGATTATATACGCTTTGTTTTTTAATTTAAAAAAAAATGTCAAAACGCTTGCATACGAGTCTGCAACCATTGGGACATTTTCATCTTTACTATTCAAGGTCTAAAACTTAACTGACCAAATTTCGTATTGTGTGCATGACACATACTTTTTCTCTTCTCTCTTTTTATAATTTAATATTTCGTTATTGTGCGCATGACACATACTTTTTCTCTTCTCTCTTTTTATAATTTAATATTTCGTTACATAATTTTGTCACATAATTTCATAACATAATTTCGTTACATAATTTTGGTTATGTGCCAGAGCAAAGACATGAAAATGTCAAAAAATTAATTTTCTCATATAGACATTGATTTAGTGTGGTCAATATTTACTAAAAAAATATATTGTCAAACACAGCTAGGCTGAGTGTTAGCATTTGGGCTGTATTTGTTACAAACAAACACCAACAAGTAGATATTCTAGGCTTAATAGATTTATACTTTGCCCTTATTAATTAGATTTCAGATTATTTTTATTATTAAAAGTTGGTAGTCAGATTTATATAATGGAGATAATAATGATTCTGTGTCCGTGAGATGGGCACAGATGGTGAGAAAATCTTCTGGGCACCCCGGATCCAATGTCTAGGCTCCTTTCATGTCCATTGATTCTATTTATTTGAACATCCTGAATTGAGTTAGTCAGGACGGGGGTTTTACTCTCCATTTGCTGGGAATTGTACCAGCTACCCACATCAACCTCACAAGCCTGGTTAGGGCTGGAAATGCCAGCCTCATGTGTTTGCAGGGAACAGAATTTCTATGTCAAAAGTCTGCTCCAACTGGAAGTCAAACTCAGATATATGGAGATTATACTCAATAGTATCCCTAGATCCTGTCAATAGAGAAAGCTTAGCTGTATCTACTATCTACCTATTTGGGTGATACTTACACATGAGTTCTTGATGTGTTTTTGTTTGTTTTAAGATTAAGGAATGCTATGAAGAGTTGTCCATGATACTTTACAGGAACACTTCAATTTTTAAGTTTAGAGCTAATTACTGTATTTCAGGTGATAGTTAGAACGTTAGGCAGTGGAATTGTGTATCTGTCTGTATTTTATCTTTATTTATCACTTTATCAGTGACTCAATTTATTTAAATTATTTTAAAAAAGTGAAATTTCACCCGTTTACAGGGTTGCATATGAAGTTATTTAAAAAATCCCGTTTCACTCATAAAAAGGAGTGAGGATCTTTGGGGCAAATACCATTGGATCAAAAAGAAAGATGGCCGCCAGGGTTTCTCAAACTGTTAAAATGTGTAGTTTATCAATATTTTACATATTGTCCTTCGCGATTTCTACCTTTATTGTTATTTTGTTTACTTTTTGTGATATTTTTTTTCTTCACTTTTCTGTTTTTCATTTCTTTTTCTCTACAATACTATCAATTTTATTGATGAAAATAGAATGTCCTGATACCAATTCGCCGGTCGATGCCTGTGTTATAGTCATTGGAAATTTGAGTAGTGAAGTTTTTGATGAAAGGAAGTGTAGAATTCTTGCCAAAACACACAAATTCTTCAAACTGGAAAAAGTTCATTTATTTTTCTCAGTGTAGTTTTATTCAGAGATTTTCTGGATTAATCAGTTTGATGTCACCATGAGCAATGAAAATGCTCTCTGAATACAATTTCAGGAATACTAACAGAGGCCAAGGAAATCACTGCATAACTTAACTCTTTGACTGCCATGGCACAACTCGAGTTGTGCCAGTACACTTTCCCACCCGGCCATGGCACAACTCGAGTTGTGCCAGTACACTTAGGGGAAGTGTACACGTATTTGGTTTGGCCGGGTAGGAAACATGTCAAGATTAGCTCTGGCAGTCAAAGAGTTAAAATAACTCACCCTGTATAAGAGTACTTCCATTCGCTGGAAACTTACAAACCTGCTACCCTCATTAAGCTCACCCAGCCTGGATTGGGCCGGAATGCTAGTATCACGAAGTCTTCACCTCGCTAGGTGTTGCTTAACTTCGGTGCTTCTACGAGAACTGGTGCATTCAACTGACGCTGGTGAAACCAGCCTTCAATGTTAAGATTATTAAAAAGCATTTACACTGAGGCAACTTCCAAAGCAACCTGCGGCGTGCGACCTTGCTCCGTGATTGATTTTATGATTACTACCTATTGTTTTCTCAAAATCGCAAGCCTTTCTCCATCACTGATTAGATCAGTTGCATTCTGGCTTGAGTGGCCGCACGCTACAGGTTGCTTTGAAAGTTTCCCCAGCGTATTTTTTTTTTATTTCATTGCTATAAAGAGTGAGAAGAGTAGCTCCTGACTGCATACGTTTGAGGTCTATGTTGTAGCCTGACCACTCCATAGTAGGTATGCCTCCCGACTGATGGACGAGAAGAGACACAATACTTCCCTTTAGACTGTGAGAGTAAAGGGACTCTTCAGTCTCATTCTTGCAGAATAAATCGAGTATTGTATTTAATTTATGTGCTGTTGACGAGTGGATCGGATGGTCTCTTATGCAAAAAAGTACCTAGTTATTATGAATACAATTTTTTTGTAGATTCTGGGGATCAAACCCGGGACCTACCACATGTTAAGCGGAGTGCTCTTATCTTTGAGATAAAGTTATCATAACAAAATAATAGGGTTGGTTTTGTCGAGGGGTTGGTCACGAGACCTCTAACAATCAACTGTTTCGTACATATGTCGATCTTCCATACAAATTGAAAGACTCAACAATATAATTGCTTCCTAAATAGTCACCTTGGCCAAAATAGCATGCTCGGCTTGCACTCCAGGTGACTCGGGTTAGAAACATTTTCGGCCCTGTACCTACTCTGTCCACCCTAGAGACTATAAATAGTCTCGTGAGGACAAGTCCACAACAATCAGTGGCGGCATTACGAGATTGATTGCTTGGAATAAATATGACGGTTGGTTGGAGATATTAGCAATAGGTAGTTCTCGTAATGTCGATGTTACCCACTACATCTTGTGACATAAAAATAATAACATAAATAACAGCTGTCTCTACTTAAATCTTCCAAAGATGATAATTGTTGCTTTCTTAAAAATATGTTTTCTCCTGTTTTCATGGTGCAGGTCATGAGCCACAGCCACTCAGATAGTAAAATTTTGAATTGTATTACTTTTAGTAGGTATATGTATTATTTTGGCTATTAGACAAAAAAGATTTGGTCAATCTCGGCTTGATTCCCACCTCAAGTTGCCTTCTCCCAACCTAAATCATAGCTATCTACACATTAATGAATTGTTCTATGAATATTTTTATTTATACGTGTAGACTTGTAGTGTAAAGAAGGCTAGCGAAATGTAAAGCTTTACTGCCCACTATTCATTACCTAAAAAGTATATTTATGTATAGAAAGTATTGTTTTTAACTCGTTAATCGTGTAAAGTGTTTAGCGCATTGCGTAACAGGAAGGTTGAATGCATTTTGGCGAGAAAGAAATGTAATGCTTATTGCTTATATTTTTTATTCCAGGAGTAATACAGAGAAGAATATTCTAAAGCGGGAAATTTTGAGAAAAAAAATCATTAAAAGAAGACAAATACACCAGTACTCGTAGGATCACCAAAGTTAAGCAACGTCCAGCGAGGTGAAGACTTCGTGATGCTGGCACTTCGGCCCGCTTTGATACAGATGAAGGGGGGAATGATGGTATCATTTCAAAGTTTGCTAGTTCTTAACCACATAATTCTATGTGTGATCTGATCAACCATCTTGTAGACTTGGACTTTTTCTTTACAAAAACCTATAGGTAGGAACTGCAAGCTAGCCTGGCTTGAAAGGGTTGGCTAGTCAGTTCTCTGTTTATAGTCCTCAAGCAAGATACTAGTCTTCTCCCTGTTTAACATCCCCCAGCTAGACTGATAGTACATCATGGGTACACTGTGCTTCAAATTTGCTAATAGAAAATTCTCAGTCACTTCACCTTTTGTGTACAACACCTTACTATTTAAATCAATTGCCAAACCTTGTGCATCAAAGGGCAATCTGATCAATAATATCCTTGTTAATCTTAATATATAAATGTCAAAGTCACTGACCACTCACTGACTGATCATCGCTCTACAGCCCAAACCGTAAGTCCTAGGAAGCTGAAATTTGGTAGGTAGCTTTGTATTATAGTCTAGATGTGCAATAAGATGGGATTTTTCGAAACTCCCACTACAACACCTGCCATTGGCGAAAAAGGATTTTTTGCTTTCATGGCCATGCCTCGGCCCACAAAGCGGGCGACAGCCCACTTGTAATTAATACAGTCTAAAAAATGTTCCTGAAGATATATATAATTATATAGAAAAATCTACATTTTGCAGGGATACATTTTAGAAAAATCTACATTATTTTGATGTGGATTCTCAGCCATTGTAATTTATCTCCAAATTTTATTAGTAGAATTAGTGCTTCTTTGTGCAATGGCCCATGGTGCAAAGAAATCAAGATTCATAAAAACCATATGTGAGTGACTAAAAAATATAACAGGCACCACAACAGCTACAGCTGGATGGTATCTCCGCTGAAGATTGTCTCAATGCAGAGAGACAAAAGGGTTGGGTGGAAGAGTTTGCCATAGGTAATAACCCCGCCCCTTAGTTAGGACTTGTTTTTATATATTTTCTATTCTTTTTCATTTTTTATTGTATATTTATATATATTGTTTCCATTTTTTTTAATTGTTAAAATATTTATTTGTATGTACATAATGTCCATTTACACCTAACAAAGCATTGTATAATAATAATGCAACCTCCATGTTAGGATCCCTCCCAGTTCATAAAGAGAAAGAAGAAATTTTTGTTTAAAATAAATAACTTTCATTTCATGAGAGCTCAATACTGTTATATTTGCTTAGTTATTTAACTTTCAACAGGCATTAGGTTGTAGGCCAGTACAGGAATAAGTTGTAAGTGCGTGATAGGTGACAGAGCCAATTACTTCTGGTACTTGTTTAGGAAAGGGGTGAGCTAGTAAACATACTACAGTCCTGACATGACATTGAAAGGGGGTAAAAGTAGGTCCTATTCTTGAATTCTCACTCATATCTCAAGAATTATTCATTATTTTAATATCATTATATGTACCTACTGAAATTGAAGCAAATAAAATTTGATAATTTATCCTACTTTGAAAAACTTCCCAACAGCTTTCAAGATAATTATATTAAATTTATTCTTCAAGAAAAATAACTGTTTTCAACAACAAAAACAACCATAACACACTTCAATGACAGTTCAAGAACTGGTGTATTCCACTGATACTGGCTTTACATTTTCTTTGTGAAGGGTTGAAAAATTTAAAAGTTTCTTTTGTATCCATGGCAACTATACCTCTATTGAACCTTACCACCACCAGCCTTGAATGCTCAAATAATCAAGTAATTTTCACTAATTGAGTAATTTTCTGATTTTCTCTAATTGAGTAATTTTTGTTTGATACTCAAGGACCTGAGTACTTGATTAAAATCATGATCCCTAAAACTAATAATTAAAGGTATATTAGTGACCACACAATAACACAGCTCATGGGCATAGCCAGGATTATGGCTAGGGGGGGAGGGGCTAACACAATACTTCCAATTTCTAATATTAGAAAGTTAAATCATAATTTATTTAAAAATAATTACAAATGGCCTATGTAAAACACTAATATACGTGTATACATACAAAGATTTGTCTAAATCAGATGTGATGACTTTTTTTTTATTATGCTTTATTAGGACAGAGTACAATGGTAACAGTATAAAATTAAGAAAAAACAAACAAATGACAAAATAAATAAGTAAAAAAAGAAAATAACAATAATGTCCTACATAAAGTCCTACCACAAGATCAATAAGATTTGTGCAACAAAATAAACAATTTACCTAATCATATGAAGTTAATAAAATTAAAAGACACTAAAATATGATAATGCTTTTTATCAATAAGAAATTTACTATCATAATACAGACTTGATTTTGATGTGAAATAGAGACTTAAAATAAATCTTTGATTTTGACTTAATAAAGAAAACAATTCATCCAGACTGGATTTACGTCCTAGTCAAACTAAATGTTTGATTAATTTCAACCTCTTTCTGAACTTACTCTAAGCTTAATGTTTGAAAAAGAAAACATTTTTTTACATTTACTTTTTTAATGTAAAAAATCCTTTATTTCTGTCTTTATTTATTCATACTTAATTTTTTTAACAAAACAAATAACTCAACAATTTATAACAAAATAATTAAGAAGACCAACAAAAAGAAAAAACAAAAATAAAGGTTGATAATGTGAGTGCTGTACTTTAATGCCAACTTTTTATAATAATAATATTTTTATTTTTATTGTTTAATTACATTACCATGTACACAATTTCTTATTCTAGTCTTGAAACTAACTTAGATATTTATATTTACTTATTTTAAAAACAAATAATAAAAAGAGGAGAAAAATGCTAAGAATTGAGATATAGCAGAAGGATGACAAGGTAGAAAGACAGAGGAAAATGTTGACTAATTGATGAGAATGATACATACATTTATATAAATAAAAAAACAGTGGTGAGGTATAGTGATAAGACTGTATGGTAGCCAGGTCACACTGAAATCTCAGAAAAAGAATACAACATAAGATCAAAAAGTTTTTCTTTTAAAGAATTTCAGGGTGGAGGGATTTTAGATCAATAGGGAGGCTGTTGTAAAATTTGATACCCTCTGTAAGGAATGATCCAAACATGATTGAGTTAGAGCTGAGAATGATATTTTTTGGTGCAAGTACTTGCGAGTTAAGATTTAAAAGCAACCTTAAAAGTTGATTCACACACACCTGTGACATGGCAATTCCATAACCAGAATGTAATTATCCCGGCTGTGAACACAGTGATTGCTATTCACACTGGTCAGTGCTCCAACCATGCAGTGGCAGTGCACTTGCATGAAAACACTGGTATTTGCAGAGAAACACTGGTAAAATCAAAATCACCGGCCGTGAAAAATATTGTCCGTTATTAATGTGCCAGATCACAGTACAAGCACTATTTGCACTGTCATGGTCACCTGCCGGGCGAGTGGGAATAGGGCCCTTCAAATTCCTACAAGAATCTGATTTTCCTTGCCGGAGGGATCACGTCATAGACGTGCCACTGTCATGTCACAGGTGTGTGTGAATCAACCTTAATGGGGTACTGTGGGTATATTTTTTCTCTATTTCTAAAACATAGCCCCAAAGACATAGAGGTAAAAGGGTTTTAGAGTTTCTTGACATATTAAACTGTTAGCGTAATGGGACTTCCTGTCTCGAGCCGACAGTCTAAATAAAGCACTACTATACTATACTATACTATTAAGTAGTTTCCCAATAACTTGGACCTTGGTGAGACTTTGTTCAGCCCCTGCTTTAAGTACAGTTAACTCTTGATATTTCCAAGTTGGAAGGACATAAAAAAACTTTTTATTTATAAAGAGTTGGAATTATTTAGAGTGGACTGTACTAGTGACCACAAAATAATGAAGCTTTCAAAACCACAAGTAAGAGAGTCTCTTCAAAAATACCATTCCTTAGCTAGCTGTAAACAGTTACAAAATACAAACAATAATGAGAAATAAACTGGTGTGACACCACAACAACTGCAGTTAACAATTTTTCTTCTTTGAGTTTTTGTAGTTCTTTAATATATAGCTTTAATGAGCATAAATAGCAGAACTTAGATGAGAGACCATCTGAGTATTGGCCTTAATCTGATGATTTTCCAGCTTTTTTTAGTTTATGGGTTCTGATCACTTTTTTGGTAGTAGCTACAATCTGAAAAAAAAACACATTTAACTACATCATAGAGACATGCTGACAATCCATCTCATGTTTTTATTGGGAAGAAAGCTCAGTGGTATTTCATTGTTTTGTCTCCAAATACAATAACAGAGTGTCTTGCTATTGGTAATAGAAAAATGTCTTAAGAAATCTTTTGAAACATTAGTTTTCCGGCTTATTTAAATACGGGTCAATAATGACCTGAATACCAGTCTGACATAACAGGGCTAAATAATGGTTTGGGTTTTGAAAACTGAATTCTATATTCATGTACCCACCAACCTCTTAATAGAAGCTTCTTGGACCTTAGCAATACATGCACCAGCTATATCACCAGTAGGATAAATGAGATTGCAAGCTGGAATATTCAAAATACATTTATGACACATTACTTTCTCCTTATGTTGGCATTGTTCAATTTCATGGTTGGTTGGTTGTAGCACATATTTACCCACTGAATGCCCTTCCTAATCCCAACAATTCTACTTGGAGAGTAAAGGGACTCTTTAGTCTCATCCTAGTAGGATAAACAGAGAATTTTATTGTATTAATCTCACCTAGATTGGGTTGGGTTGGATTTTTTCATTTGCAATCTAAAACTTTGTTTTCAGAATACTTACAGAATATGAAGATTACATTTTTTATCCTTTTCCTAGTTTCTAACCAAACAACAAAAGCATGTACTGCATGTAGGAAAAAATAAACAAAAGCTATCACGAATTCTACCTTTCGCGGTCATCTGTACAAATTTTGAGAAGCATGAAAAAATATTGTTTATTTACGTTTGCTTCATTGGGATTTGCCCCAAAGGGCAAGGCCCATAAAAAGTCCCTGAAATTATTCCCACATTCAATACCTATTCGGACTTCGGAGGGAAAATTTAAAAACCAGTTCTATTATTTTTTGTGAAAATGATCTCAAAATTTTCTAATGAAATGACAGGTAAACGGATAACGGATTTTAAATGGTCTCCCAAATCATAAATAAGTATCTAATTCAAACTGTCTTTTTCTTTTTTGAAGTTGAACAGAAAAAGTTACTTTCTTACTTTTTATGGTGGATTACATTGTCACCAACTAACTAAAATTACACCGGGAACTTGAATTTTATACTGTAAGGGACACCTGAATTTTGCAAAGTATCTCCTGAGGTAAGACACATTCTTTATCCCAGATAGCACAGAACCAGATTCATCCCAGGTAGCTTAATTGGGTTTACTATAAGCTACCTTATAATAATAAGTTTGCCTTTTATTATGAACTATTATCTGTTTGTTGTACTTTGAAATTGGACTTGACAGAACTAGCACACACGCAATGACAGAACTGAAAAGTCAGATACAGAAATGAACCAAAGAGACTGAAATAATACAATACAGTAATCTGATACAGTTGTGTATTTGTTACAAATTTGTGTACCACTGTTGTATAAAATATCCTTGAACTATTACTTTTAGAAAATTAAGGTTCTTTCTTTTTTGATTGGATAGAGAAAATCAATAGAGTACAGTCTCTGGAATTTTGAATCTGGGCGCTATTGCATTCTGACAACCATTATATGTCTGAAGTGATATGAGTCAAATAAAGAAAAAGTCAAATTTAATTGAGAAACTAAAAGAAATAGCTCCATTAAAAAAAAAAAAAAAAATAATAAAAAAAAATACAGAAATGGATTCAAAAGTATCCTTTGAAATTTATTAGAACTGGTTAGTAATAATGATTCCTGATCTGGCACAATGCTGTGCAATTAATTATTAATGTGAAGAAGAGTTCTTGTTAGCTGACTATTGTGAATGATCAATTTTTTTGTGTTAAATGTGTCAGACAAATGTTTTTATCCCACAATTCATGTGCCACTTTAGTTAAAATTCAGCCAAATTTGAATTTTCTGTCATGATTCAGTAGTGTTTGTGGAGCTTTTAGTGTAGATTTTGTAAAGCAAGATTAAGTAGTTGTGATATCACAAAAGTGACTAACACAAATATGATGAAAAAATTATTATTAAAGATATATTATGTAAATTGTGTTTCAAATAAAACTATAAGCTGATGTTTGTTTATGTATCAAAATATTTGTTCATTTTTCAGGTGCTTTCTGTACCTCTACCAAAACTTATAAATCAGTCAGACATGGACAATTTTACGTTTACAGAACGGACATTCTATATCAGATCTGAACAGCATGATCAACTCAAAGCTACAGAGCCTGAACAATTTTCCAGGTAATTGTCAAAATCTAATTTTATTTGACAAATGATTTTGTCATATAATTATGAATGACCCATCTTAAAGAAGAATTTAATAAACAATTAAAAAATTAATATTAAGGGAAAAAAATGAGTTTATGATTGTTCCAATTTACTAGGTATGTTATTGTCTGTTATAAATTTTGCTATCATAAAAAAAAAAAATCTGTTTTAAATTTCTTGTTAAGTTACATATTATTTAAAACAATCTAAATATAATTATTAACACTTCTTTTCTTTACTTGAAATTCCTGTAGGAACTAAATTTATTCTAAATTAATTTATATATTATTTTAATTTAATTCCGGAATTTATAGAAAAACAGCCATAGAGAGAAATAAGAAAAATGTTGGCGGGTAAAGGAGATATGCAGTAAGGTATAAAAATAAAAATTTACTTAAACTATAAAATTACATAATATAGCACTTAAAAATTATCATCCTCTTTCAGGTTCATAACATTTATTAAATCTACTACTGATCCGACATGTAAAGCTGAGATGTCTATGTTTCTGTATCCAGTATTCATTCACTTTTATCTAAATATGCTGGAGAGATCTTTTACGGAAGAGGCTTTCATCTTTGCAGAGAAATATAGGCATTTGTTTACAAAAGATGCCAAGCACAGTCAAGTGGTGGATGAACTAGTCAACATGAAACACCACAGAGATATAGGTAGATCTCAAAAGATTACATACTTTAGGTAAGTGCATTTATGGTGATTTTTTTTTAAATACTAGATTTTATTTATTGTATGACAATCATATGTATTTCACATCAGAATAGAAAAATATAAATAAACAATATTAATAGCCAGGAGATCAGATGTTGTCGATTTTTTGGCTGTCAGAAAGTTGTCAATTAATTTAGTGTAACCTAGAGTGCACCACATTGAGGCAAATTGACTATTACATCCCTGTCAGACTTCTAAACGTGTGAGAAAATTGCTTTTATTAGAAATAAATTTTTGAATATCAAAAAAAAAAAAGTTTTTTTAATGAAAAATCATAAACTTGTTAAGGCTCTAGTCTGGTTGTCTAGGTAATGTAAGGGTCCATTGGTTCAAATCCCACCCAGTACTATTTTACAAAAATAGTACCTGTGTAGGTACTTTATAGATTTTTTGTAAAGTAAATTAAATTCTTTGTAAAAAACTTTTAAATAAAACTACAACTAGTGTTGTGAATAATTATGTTCATAAATAAATAAATAACAGTGCTAAATTACAAAATTATTTATTTTAAGCTTCTATCTCAAGTGACTCTTGGGTGATTTAAACTATGCTATACAATATGTTGTTATTGAAATCCAATAATTTTTACTTTCACAGAAAAAATAGGTACTCCTTACAAATTTTAAAAGATACAAATTCTAATATCGAAAAAGATCTAGTGATTCTTGGTTGGTTTGAAACACCCTGTATATATTAAAAACCAATTATTATTATTTATCTCTTTATTATTAGGACATCTGTACAAGCAAGTAAAAAAAAAAAATAGAACGCAAAATTTAGAACAATATAAACAAGAAAGGAAAAGATTTACAACATAGATAAAATATATACAGTTGTCCTAACTAAGGGGCAGGGTTATTGCCTATGGCTATCTCTTCCACCCAACCAACCAACCATTATATATATATTTATTTTTTTTTCACAGAGAAAACAGGTACTCCTTGAAAATCTCAGAAGATACATATTCCACTCTCGAATCATTCTTTAGTCAAGAAATCAACTTTCCTTTCCTTGAGGTAACTATCTTTTTTTTTCTTTTTTTTTAAATGTCACTTTCAACTGAATTTTCATATCACGACGGGAGGTTTTTTTTCTAGTTTTAAAAGAAAAATAAGAAAGAATTTTTACCTACTTTATTTAAATCTTCATCATCATAGGGTGGTGTCATTGTGAACGATGGTAGCCAGACAGTGGAGGAATGACTCAGCACTTCTACCACTGTCTTTACAAGGAGGCTAATAATTGACAAGGGCCCCCAGAACCAAGCCAATGCTGATCTACTCCCTGTTTATAGTCCCCCAGCCAGACTGATGGTCTCCTCCCTGTTTATAGTCCCCCAGCCAGACTATCATTTTTTTCTTTAACTTTTTTTATTTCAGTTGATTCAAGGTACAATCAACCTGACCATATCGTATTCAAAGGAGCTGGACTCAGGCGCTGAGGTTGAGCACGACAGGGATGCAGTCAATGGTTCTAAAGATCAGAAAGACAGCTCCGGTGAATTCAAAGTCAACTATGATGCCATTCCTGAGTACAGAAAGTACCTGAGTGCGAAGAAATGTCTCCAGAATGTACCTCCGAATCCTCAGAGTCTGATGTGCTGGACGATACATAATTTAGAAGAGTAAGTGGTTAAGCACCCGCTTGCCACGCGGAAGGTCCCGGGTTTGAACCCCCGCGTCGACAAATATTTGTATTCAAAATTTGGTTACAGTTGTTTGTAAGGGATACCTTCCGGTGCGTTCGTGTTGACCCAGCACCTAATTGGGAAGTATTGTGTCACTTCTCGCCCATCAGAGGGGATGCATACTACGGGATGGGCACGCTACAACATAGACCACAAGCGTCTGCAGTAGCTCCTGTTTCATGGTTACGAAATAAAAAAAGGCTGTGAAACACTCATCTTTAAAAAAAAGTTGATTAATTAGGTCCTTAGTCAAAACATTCTAAATATTTATTTATTTTATTATTATTTTTACTTTTCTTATTCTGTAATATGGAAAGTATTGTATTCGTCGAAAATTTTACCCACCCAGTTTTTCATATTTCTGGACAAATCATAGCCTCAGTCCTGTTCCCATTCCTAATATGATAAGGAAAGTCGTTTGATGTTTACACCAGATTTTTTCAATCTCTTGATCAACATGTGAACGCGGTGTGAATTTGAAAAAAAAGGTGTTGGTTTTATATTTACCGAAAAATTTCCTGTCAGAAATAAAAAAAATCTGGAATGAGAGGCATTTATTTTACATAATAGGTTCACAGAGTGCCGCCTTTACCACTGAACTACCGGGGCAGACTAAGTTGTACGGAAAACCGACGTTTAGCAATGACTTGTGATATAGATTAATCTGTCTATTAATTTCGCCCTTAATTTCCTTCTCACAGAGCAAGCTGCGCAGAAATCAACTCAGACGCCAACCTCATGCTCACGGCATCTCTGAGCGGAAAGATCCTGATCAGCAAGATAGTCAGCCCCATGATCAATGACATCATGACAGTGCCCATCAACTCGGTGCCACTCGCTAACCCGGGGGTGGAACCCGCCACCGTACGCCACATGAAGAGGTGAGAGCCGCCGAGTATTTGGTCTCGCAACGTTTCGAAACAAGGGTTGGGTGGAAGAGATTGCCATATGAAGAGGTGAGAGCCGACGAGTATTTGTCTCGCAACGTTTCGAAACAAGGGTTGGGTGGAAGAGATTGCCATATGAAGAGGTGAGAGCCGCCGAGTATTTTGTCTCGCAACGTTTCGAAACGTCAAGGGTTGGGTGGAAGAGATTGCCATAGGCAATAACCCCGCCCTTTCGGTAGGACATAACTTTAACTTTATTCTCTTTTTTTTTCTTGAATAGTTGCTTAATCTTTTTGTTTTTCTTTATATTTCATCATTGTATTCTACTGTACCTATATATATTTTTTGTTCTACCTAATAAAGCTTTCTATAATAATAATAATAAAAATAGGCAATAACCCGGCCCTTTAGTTAGGACAAATGTGTGTATGTGTATAATTATGATAACAATACTAAATTATTTCAGTCACCGTGGCAGAGTGAGTTAGCGCCCTAGGCATTGCATTCATGGTGACTTGGGTTCGATCTCCAGCGCGGCAGGCATTTTTCTGCTCTGTTCTTGGATGTTCGGGGTCCACTCATACCTCGTGAGGAAAAATGAGTAGCTGCTTTAATGTTAGCAGCGATCAGTGGCGGAATTATAAGCAAAAATAAGATATTGGTATATTAAAGATATGGAAAAGTCCTATAATTCTGCGCTACTCACTAAAATTTTGATATAATATGTTAATCCAAATAAAGGTTTATTTATTTATTTTTATTTCAGGACAGACAGAATGTACATGAACGTGTATGGAAACAAAGGCGCGGTGCATGATGTCTCTTTCGTGCCAGACTCCAAGCTGTTCCTCTCGGTGTCTAGTGATAACTACATGCGGGCCTATTCCCTGGACACGTATAATTGTGTCATGAAGTACAGGTGGGCCTATTCCCTGGACACGTATAACTGTGTCATGAAGTACAGGTGGGCCTCTCCCTGGACACATATAACTGTGTTATGAAGTACAGGTGGGCTTATTCCCTGGACACGTATAACTGTGTCATGAAGTACAGTTGGTCTTATTCCCTGGACACATATAACTGTGTTATGAAGTACAGGTGGGCTTATTCCCTGGACACGTATAATTGTGTCATGAAGTACAGGTGGGCCTATTCCCTGGACACGTATAACTGTGTTATGAAGTACAGGGGGGCTTATTCCCTGGACACGTATAACTGTGTCATGAAGTACAGGTGGGCTTATTCCCTGGACACGTATAACTGTGTCATGAAGTACAGGTGGGCTTATTCCCTGGACACGTATAACTGTGTCATGAAGTACAGGTGGGCTTATTCCCTGGACACATATAACTGTGTCATGAAGTACAGGTGGGCTTATTCCCTGGACACGTATAACTGTGTCATGAAGTACAGGTGGGCCTATTCCCTGGACACGTATAATTGTGTCATGAAGTACAGGTGGGCCTATTCCCTGGACACGTATAACTGT
>CM044955.1:60547611-60594018 GCA_024516035.1 Bactericera cockerelli | reverse complement strand
AACCAAGTGAGTATAATAGAGATCATGATAAACATGATAATATTATTGAAAAAGCTCAATCTGATAGGAGCCAAACTAAAAAATCTCATGACAATCTGTCAAAATTAATGGATGATAAGTCTCAAAAAATGTGTTTTCTAGTTGGAGACTCTCATATTAGATACATGACTGAAAAGATTAACCATAGTAAAAATTTACCAAATGACATTGATGTTAAAGCACATTTCAAACCAGGAGCTAACTTTGACATTATAACAAAAACTTTGCTACCTGTTAATGTAAAGACTAATGATGTTTTGATTGTATCAGCAGGTACCAATGATCTGTACACCTCTAAAATGTCTGAGATCAAGAATTCAATTGACAAATTGGCTAAAGTAAAATGCAATATCATTGTTATCTCAATACCTCCTCAAAACTCCAACTCAAATTATGACATTGTAAGACTGAATACAAAAATCAAATACCACTGTAATAAATATGAAAACATTAAAATTATCAATACACATTCATTCCTAAATAAAAAACATTTAACTCAAGATGGTACACACATTGGTAGACGAGGCAAGCAAATGCTTGCAGATAAAATAATTGACCTAATAAATAATGTAAACATTGGTAAACATAACACACACATGACAAGATCACGTGACATTATTCATCATCAACAGCAACAACAACAACACCAGCAGCAGAAGCAGCAACAACATCAGCAGCAGAAGCAGCAACAACATCAGCAGCAGCAGCGGCAGCAGCAGCATCAACAGGAACAACAACAAATAATACATCAACAACAAAACCAACAACAACACCAGCAGCAACAACAACAACAACAACACCAATACCAGCAACATCACCACCATCAACAACAACAACAACAACACCAATACCAGCAACATCACCAACAACAACAACAACACCAATACCAGCAACATCACCACCATCAACAACAACAGCAGCAAATGCAACAACATCAACAACACCAATTCCAGCAACACCAACAACACTACCATCATCATCATCAACATCAACAACAACAACAACAGCACCAACAACTTCAACTAAAACAGCAACAACAACCATTAAATTATCAACAAATACAACAACCAAATTATCAACATCAACCAAACCAACAGCAAATAAACAATAATCAACTACAAGAACTGATGACTAAGCAAAACAGTTCTTCAAATTTTCCTCCTCTCTATCATCAAAATCATCATATATAAAAACCGTAAATATACAACAGTCTCTTGTAACCCCTACAGCCATAAAAGTCAACTTTGATACTAGAGAGAAAAGTACAGTCAAAACTAATAAAACCTACTTAACAAAAAAGATAGTACTTTTAAATCAAAATATTATGAGTTTAAAATTTAAAATAGATGAGTTGAGTACATATCTACAGTTATTAGACAACAAAATAGACATTATAACCTTATCAGAACATTGGCTAGCAAAGGGAGAAGACCAATATATAAATATTGAAAATTTTAAAATAGCAGCAATATACTCAAGAGAAAATATGAAACATGGAGGAACTTGCATACTGATAAAAAATCAAATAAAACATAAAGAAATAGATGAAATTAAAAAAATGAGCATTGAACATTCAATAGAAGTCTGTGCTGCAATTATTTTAGATTATAAAATAATTGTAATTAGTATATATAGGCCGCCATACAATGAAAATATACATATATTTCTCAAAACACTAGAAAGTATTCTAGATGTTATCTTAAGTAAATATATTCATTTAAGAATAATACTATGTGGGGATATAAATCTAAATCTTCTTGATAAGGAAAATAATCATGTTAAAAACTTCAAAGATCTATTAGCAGCCTATCGACTTATTGATTTGGTAAAGGAACCTACAAGAGTCACTAAAACAACAGCAACACTTATAGATGGAATATTCTCAGATATAGAAGAAGAAAAAGTAACATGCAAAGTAGTATACACCGCTCTATCCGATCACCTTGGCCAGATCGTAACATATGATACAACCATATTAAATAATAAAAAAGAAAATTGCATATTGATGGGAAGAAAATTAACTATTAAAAATTTAGAAAAAATTAACAATGAACTATCTCAAGAAAATTGGCAAAAAGAATTTGATAACATAGAAGGCAATGTCAATGTCAAATATAAGTTCTTTGAACAAAAAGTTAAAGAAATTATTGACAAATATTGTCCAAATAGAAAAATTAATCCAAAACAAAAACAAAATAACAAATGGTGTACAAAAGAATTAAAAGAAAAATGTAAAGAGAAAATTAAAAAATATAGACAAATGATCAATGGGTTTACAAGTAGGGAAGACTTTAATAAATTTAAAGTAGAGCTAAGAAGAGAAATAAAATTAGCCAAAAGAAATAATAATTCAAAATTTATTATTAATGCCCAAAACAAAAACAAAGCAACATGGACATTAACAAAAGAAATAACAGGGAAAGATAAAGGGAAAAAATCTGATAACAATTTAAACATAGCCTCACTAAATGTTCTAGGAAAATCAGAAAAAGAAATTTTAAACAATACAAATGAAAAATTGATAAACATGTGTCAAGATATAAAGGAAAATGAAACTGACCTAACATTAATAAAAACAGTACAAGAAACTCTTATAATGCTACCAACTAACACATCAGAGGTTAGAAAAATAATAAAAACATTGAAAAATACTAACTCAGTTGGACCCGATGGAATACCGACAAAATTTTTAAAGTTCTGTTCTTTAACACTGAGTGCACCTCTAACGTATCTCTTCAATCTAGTTTTTGAAGAAGGAATTTTTCCAGAAAACTTAAAATATTCCAACATTACCCTAATTTTTAAAGGAAAAGGTTCTAATAGTGTTTTAGATAACTATAGACCAATAGCACTCATATCTAATATATCAAAAATTTTAGAAAAACTTGTGCATAACAGAATTATTGACTTCCTGAACAAGCATGAAATATTGACCTTATATCAAAATGGCTTCATAAAATCCAGATCTACTGCTCACTCTATGTTTCAATTCTTACAAGAAGTAATGGAAGGATTAAATAGAAAAGACCATGTATCGGGACTGTTTTTAGATTTAAGTAAGGCGTTTGATACGGTACACATTCCTACACTAATAACAAAATTAAATAAACTAGGATTCAGAGAAAAATCTCTAGAATTACTTAAATCATATCTTTCTCACCGAAAACAACGAGTAGCTATAAAAAACACAAATAATAATAATAATAACTATGATAAAAAAAGACATTCAAAGAAAAACACTAATATCAAAAAAAGAGTAACACAAAAACCAAGTACTGATGGCAATTACAAATATTCAGATTGGATGCAGGTACTGAGAGGTGTACCCCAAGGTTCGACTCTGGGTCCTTTGCTATTTATTATATACATCAATGAACTACCCCATCTCATGGAACACCTCACGACACTCTTCGCTGATGATACATCCATCGTAATTCGATCAAATAATAAAGAAACACAAGGTATAGACATAAATAATTGCTTGGAAACTATAACAAAATGGTTCAAAAATAATAATCTGCTTTTAAATGTAAACAAAACCAATATAATTAACTTCAAAATATCCAATAAAACTGAAGAACCGCTTAAGATCCCTTTCAAGGAAAGCTATTTTGAAACAGTACGTAATACAAAACTTTTAGGATTATATATAGATAGTAATCTAAATTGGGACGAACACATAACACAAGTCTGTAAAAAAATAAATTCATTTGCTTATGCCCAAAGAATTATCAAAGAATATATAAACAATACAGCAGCAATGTCTGCTTATTATGCATACGTATACTCCAGACTCGCATATGCAATAATATACTGGGGAAACGGCACAAATGTAATAAAAGTATTTAGATCTCAAAAAAGATGCATCAGAGCAATATTTAAATTAAATTATAGAGAATCTTGTAAAGACATCTTCAAAAAGGAAAAAATTCTAACACTGCCATCTATTTATATAATTGAATGCATTCTCTTCATAAAACAGAATTATGATCAATTTTTTGCAAAATATGAAAATAATCATAATTATAATACTAGAAATAGGGAAAATAATATACTCTGCCCTCCTAAATTGAACTTCTCCAAACTACAGAGAAATGTGGAATATCAATGCATAAAATACTTTGAGAAACTACCTAACTCATATAAAACCCTTGAAAAGAAAATATTAAAATCCAAATTAGAAGATTTATGCATTGAGAACACATTCTACTGTAGTGAGGACTTCCTTAAAATCAATATAGTTTGATATTTACTATTATATTTACATAGGTATTAATTATATTTTTTTATTTTATTTTATTTTATTTATTATTATTATTATTTTTTTTTTTTTTTTTTTTTTTTTTTTTTTTTTTTTTCATATTAGATTTAAGTGACAGGTTGTTCAAATGTACTGTAATGTATTTGAAATGAGCAATAAAAATATCATTCTATTCTATTCTATTCTATTCTATTCTCATTGTACGTACTATGGAGTGTATGGTACAAGTACAAGTGTATGGTTCCAAATATTTGATGCGAATCATATAGTATGGAGAGTATGGTACAAGGAGAGAAATAAAAAGCTTCTTTGTATTTCACATCTGAACCTAGAGAGAAGATTCTCACGATCTAGATTCCATTACGAGAAAGTTTATGACAGGCGGAACATGTTGCATCTGTAGTACAACTCACATTTCTGCTTAAATAGATTAGGTGAGTTAAATTTAATATCAAAAATTAACTATTTATAGAAGTAAAAACGCCCTAGTCTGATATTTCTGAGGACGTCAGCATAGGGAAAACCCTTACTTTTTCTATATTAAAAATAGTTTGTGTGCTCCAGAAGGTTTAATTAAGCTCACCAATAGCCAGCGTCGATGGCATGTTGAATACACCGGTTCCCTTCAGAACACCGAAGTTAAGCGACATCCAGCGAGGTTAAGACTTGGATGGGTGACCATTCAAATTCTAATTCTCGTGACGCTGGCTTTTCCCGGGCCCACTCAGGCTGGGTGAGGTCAATGTGAGTAGCAGGTTTGTGAGTTTCCTGCGAATGGAGGGTAAAACCCCCGTCGTGATATGACCATGGCAGTTGAAAGCGACGTTAAAACCCCACTTTAAAAAAAAAAAAAAAAAAAAAAGCTCACCAATAATATCAGCTATGTTGCTATTAAAACTTATCTTATTAGATTTAAGCTTCCATTTGGAAAAATTAAAGTTTATAGTAAACCTTCATTATGTAATTATCTTTAACCCTGAAAATATAAGTTCATGTAATAAAATTGCAACGATACCAAGTTGCGTTTGAACATAATTAAAAAAAAAAAAAAACAACTATGGATTGGATTGGATAGTCACTAATAGACTGATTAATTCGAAAACATGTTAGGCCATTAACCATTTGAATTTGTCTTAAAGTGTTTGTCAATTCCATGATTAAATATGTTTATTGACAACCATGCAATTATTGAGCTTAACTTTAAATTCTACTGATACCTTATTGCATAGTCACTAATAGACTGATTAATTCCTAAACTTGATGGGTCATTAACCATTTGATTGTGTATAATTTTTTTGTCAGTTCCATGATTAAATCTGTTTATTATAAATTCTATTGATACCTGAAGCATAATAATTCTCTGAGGGTTAGGAGGTAGAAAATGCTTTGTATTAACCTCGCCTGGTGGTTACCTCCCACTACAGAGTGTCGCACGGTGACCTGGGTTCAAATCCCAGCGGAGTCGGATTTTTCAGCTCTGTACTTTGGATGTTAAGATGTCCACTCATACCTCGTGAGGAAAAATGAGTAGCAGCTTTCACGTGAGCAGCGCTCAGTGGCGGAATCATGGGCAAAAATAAGATTTTGGAATATTCAAGAAAAAGATAAGAAGTCCTATAATTTTGCGCTACCCACTACAATATTGTGATATTAACTTATAACACAAAGAAACACAGTTATTTATATTTATTATTTTACATTCAGATTATAATTTATTTTGTTTCTACGGGAACTACCCATTTTTACAAAGACCCTACATAAAAAAAAAAAAAATCAATTGAACAATAAAATAAAATAAAAAATACAAGTGAATACAATATTAATATAATATAAAAAACGTCTATTTGATGATTAGTGCACTGGTAGTCAAGTGCGGTTAACGCGCTAGCCTGGTAATCTAGGTAGCGTTGAGATCCGTTGGTTCGAATCCCACCCAGTGCATGAATTTTTCCTCATTAATTTGAGTTTGTGTCCACATAATAATAAGACTCTGAGGTTTAGTTGGTAGAAAATGCTTTGAGAATTAACCTCGCCTGGTGGTTACCTTCCACTAAAGAGTGTTATTATTATTATTTACTGCTATTTTTCTTTTTTACCTCCGAGACACGGGGCTGTACAGTTGATTTTATTTTCAGTTTTAACGCCCAATACTCTTAAACGGTGAGTATTAGCTAGTAAACTTAACTGACCTCAGTAGCTTGATCGATAATGCGGCGGACTTGTAACCTGGAGGTCGATGGTTCAAGGCCCGGTTTCAGCATAGATTAAGGGCGAAATTAATAGACATTTTTGTAATACCTCTTTAAGATAGTAAAACCGACGCTTAGCAATGAATTTGTCTATTATTTTCGCCCTTAGTAAAAAAGCAAGATAGAGTACCTAGTTGTGATATCAGGAAAGTGATAAAACGAAAATATGACTGATATCAAAACTATCTTTTTATTAGGTATTCATACTACATACGGACATACCTCTAACATAATATCTGTCCCGGTAGCTCCGTGGTAAAGGCGGCGGTCTGGTAATCCATAAGTCGCAGGTTCGAAACCCAGCTGGGGGGACATGACATGTTATCCTCCCATTTGGGATTTTTACGACTTATAAAAACGTAAAATAGTCTTAATCGGGCAGTATAAATATTATTATATCTTGAAAATATCATCGATTATGTAATTTTCGCAAGCAAACAGTGAATGTCTGAATATGTCGTCACAATCACTGTATTGGAACTCGGTACTGTACTGTTAAAATGTGTACTGTAACTGTATACAGGGTGTAGCAAAAACTTGGGATCGGCAACTTCTTCCGAATGCTTGAGGTTGTTTGGTTCTGGCACTCCTACTTCCATATTTTACGGCCGGAATGCATTTCCCAACGGCAACCGTCAAGGAGGCCTGTGATTTGTGTTCTTGTTTTTGGCCGGACAAAGCTGGTACTGGCGTCCCCCAGCGAGACATTTGCTTATCTTCCCCAAACTCCAAAGCCCCATTCCAGAAAACTCTCTCACTCTCATCATCATCATAATTATGGTGGCGTCATCGCTCAACTACTAGTTAAACCCTGTATGGATGAGCTAACTATGACAATGAGAGAGAAGAACAACTGATGATGTCTTCGTATGGCTGGGATGCTGACAAGTTAAGAGATCGTCACGAGTGTGTGTGTATGAGACACAGAGAGAGAGAGAGATTCAATTAGATCGTCAGTTTCTTCCTATTTCCTAGTTGACTCTTTGAACACTCTCACTAATATCAATGATAGAATAATACTAGACCATATAAATACCTCAGAGACAAACAAATAAAGTACGAGTATATTAAGTAGAATAAGTCCTTCTCTCCTTAATATAATTATGTATAGGGGGCCGAGAATGCTTCACCTCTTATAGAATAAACATAGAACGTACTTTGGTAGTCAAGTGGTTAACGCGCTAGTCCAGCTCCAGTAATCCAGGTAGCGTAGGGATCCGTTGGTTCGAATCTCACCCAGTGCATGAATTTTTCCTCATTAATTTGAGTTTGTGACCACACAATAATGAGACTCTAAGGGTTCTGTGGTAGAAAATGCTGCATTAACCCCACCGGGTGGTTACCTTCCACTAAAGAGTGTTATTATTATTATTCTCAATTGATCTTGTGATCTCGATTTTGTCTCTTAATTTCGCCCTATAATTGGATTGGTCTAACCCTGACTTCTCCCTCTGTTCCAGATGTTCGTCTGCAAGTCCCTCGCCAACCTGTACCTGGGCAAGGTATCCTCCAGGACGCAAGAGAACAACAACATCAACTGGGAGCTGCACTACACAGGCATCCCTCTCATCATACTGGACACAGGAGAGACGCGCTCCAGGAACAAACGAAAGATCTCCATCCTGCTCGCAGAGAGGGGCACCTGTTTCGCCCTGTGGCAGGACAGAATCGACAACCTTTCCTCCTATAAGATCAGCGGCGAAGGCTTCCACACGATGTATCTGTCCTCCGACCACACCACTATGATTGGTCTGAGCTTCGACAACATCGAGTCCTCCAAGGAACTTTGGATGTACATCGAAAAGCTCACCTCATGTCCGGAAAACATCTGTTTGTCCATGCCGAAATCAAAACTCAAGTCGACTTCCAGTCTCGTCAACTGCAATAACCAGAAGATTAAGTTTAAACTACCCGACAAGAGTTTGATTTCCACGCCCTGCTGTTTCCAGCACATCACCAACGTGGATGTCTCGGACAAGGAGAGGTACTACTCCTTGCAGACCCTGCTTCCAGGACAGCATGTTGTGTCCAACCATTCCAGTAACAATAGTCATTTGTAACTGTTGTCTCAGTGTAGAAAAGTTAGACAGTCCCTAGACTCCTAGACGATCGATATATTGAATCAATTTGGCATTGATCAATGAATCGAAGGTCGCATCAATATCTATCATTTATGCCATCAATATGAGCCGACCCCAGAAGTCACTAGATTTATAAGGGAAAAGGCAAGGGAGATCAATATGGTTATGGTTGTCATCAATATGGTTGAAGCCTTCGTAATTGATCACTATCGAACACCTTCTTTTACTTTGCCATTTCCCAAACCTACTTGGGGTCGCGAGCTATTCCTCATGGTTGAGATTGGTTCTGGCACTCCTACTTCCACATTTTCTCACTCAATGCCCTTCCTAACACCAACCCAGTTAAGAGTTTAAGAGGCGCGAATGATTTATGTTTTTTTTTTTTTTAACATATATGTCTACACTGGAGATGAGGCTGCAAGTATTACTACCTACAGCCATAATCCCCAGCAATAACTGACAATTATACCGTATAAAAAATGTTATTGTCTTTGAGTCTGACAAAACTGGCCTCGTATCTGTTTAACGTCCCGCGGCGAGATCAATATCACTTTTTAATACGCATTGAAGTCGTCCCGGTAGCTCAATGGTCGGTAATCCAGAGTTTGCGGGTTCGAAACCCAGCCGTGCTATGACAAAGCTAATTTCCTCCTATTTGGGATGTGCTTACATAATATAATACGTCTTGGGCTCACTGCTGGAATAATGGGACTTAATAGTACTAGTCGGGCAGTATAAATAAGGTAGTATTATTATTATTATTATTGCTCAATACGATTTTGACTCAATGTATGGTTGTCTAGGGCTGCTTTACTTATATTTACATCTATTCATGTGACATCAGTGGATCATCATGCCTTAGGCTAGACAAGATGCTTTCCCACCACTTCTTCCATTACCTATTTATTTATTTATTGCTATTTTATTTATTTTTTAGACATAATGGTCAACTTAAGAAAAATGGATGACCAGTCACTTTTTAGAAAAATATTTTCATGTTATTGTTGGTGTTGTTGTAGTGGTTACCCTGTCGACCTCATTCTAGAAAGCCGCCTCACTCTCAAAATCTCCCTTTCAACGGTCGAATTTTCGTTTAAATAATTCAATCAGAGACAGACTGACCAACCCTTACAAACCAGGCTAGTTTACAGTTTCCTAAGGGTTCATTGGCTTATAAAGAAAAAGTCCAAGTCCTCATGATGGTTGATCGCACATAGAAATATGTGGTTCAGGGTTCAGGACGAGGCAACTTTGAAATAAAGTTGGCTGGAGACCATCATTCCCCCTTCCAGTTGTAGCCAAGGCGTCTACAACAACAAAAACAACAACAACAACAAGGGTCCTATTTTTCTCCGTGTACCACACGGGTAATGTTATTCCAATAATTATTTATTATGTGTTGTGTCAAGGGAATATGATCTCGGGATTTATGATTTTTATTTATTTATTTACATTTATTTTGCAAAACAATCAACAACAAATTAAAAAAAATCTTAGAAATTTCTACAAAAAATAAAACATTATTCATTTTTAATTACAATTGTCTTGTAATCCGGGGCGAAGTTAATGCCTTAGGGATTCTCTGCCACTTAACCCCGGATCAGAAAATGATGCTAATATTTATTTGAAAATATTTACCAGGAAAAATGTAAAAAAAAAATTGGAAAAGAGTTACTATTATGTCGACATTACTATTTTTGAAAAGAGTAATGTCGAAAATATCTCTTCAAAAAATTTAAATCGTGATTTCGACATTTTTCGCTAAAACCCCGCCCAATCCCAGTATTAAATTCCTTTGTTGTGTCCTATACATACCTACGTTAAGTTCTAGGCTTAGCTTTTACCTTAGAGTTTAAGATAGCTGTTTACGAAATTCGTTCTTTCATTCGTTGTCCATTTTCTCTCTTGT
This sequence comes from Bactericera cockerelli, assembly GCA_024516035.1. Lineage (NCBI taxonomy): Eukaryota > Metazoa > Arthropoda > Insecta > Hemiptera > Triozidae > Bactericera > Bactericera cockerelli. Next base: position 60,583,479 of record CM044955.1, on the reverse strand, counting down.
TTAGCAAGAGAAGCAATATATTGAGTAAGAATACTTTTTATTTATTTTGGTAAGATAAGATTTATTTATTTAGTTCTATTTATTTTGGTAATATGGTCTTGACATTAACAAATGAACGACCTTACCATTTCCTGTAAAGAGAAAAAAATCAATTAAGTTCAAAAAAATAGAATGGCTAATAATATTAATCTAAACATATATTACAGAAATGGTTTTCGTATCATTTATAAATTTTAAAAATAATTCTTTTTCAAATTTAAGACCTTCAACATACTTCAGTGAATTTCTGTTTTATCAGCATAAAAAATTACCAAATTGGTAGAGAGATGTTTCTCATATTCTTAAAAAAAAATTGTGAAGATTTTTTTCCTAAAATCATTCTATTTTTACATTTTCATTCACATTGGATCATTTTGTTTCAACTTTTTTTTATATATATAAAATTTCATTACTAGTTATAGATGTCAATTCCTAATAAATCATGTTTATTTATGTGTAAAAAAATTGTTATTTGCTTCAAGAAAAATTCAATTGTGATTTTTTAGATTTAATTATCAATGTTACAGTTATTTATTGAACAAATTCAATCGAGTTGTTTTTACAGTAAGGTATAATGGAATATATATTTTTAAATGAATATTTATTTAGAGAGAAGTCTGTATCATTCAGAGCCCTGCCCCGGAATATATTTATATTTCTAACTTCTCTTTTAAGTACTTGTGTACTTTTAGGGAATGTTTAGGTGCTAATTATTAAAACAAAACTTGATTGAAAAGTGGTGCTTTTATTATTTTGTATTAGTTATTTATTATATGACTTACTGTGAATTTTTTTACTTTCTATTACCAGAGAGGTATAGAAAGTATTGTTTTAAAGACGAGTGTTTCATGGCCTTAACGTGAAAACAGCGTTGACTTATTATTCTGGTGAAATAATGGATTAAATCCCACTTGCATAGGAACCATTGGGCTGAAACTATCGAAAAACAATATTTCATGGGCAAATATTTTGGAAAAAAACTCATTATTCTTTTTTAAATTTATTAATGGCTGTCTGTCCTGGTAGCTCAGTGGTCAAAGCGACGTTCTGGTAATCCAGAGGTTGCGGGTTCGAAACCCAGTCGGGACATGACAAGTTATCCTCCCATTTGAGATTTCGACCACATAATGATACGTCTTGGGCTTACTGCTGGAATAATGGGACTTGTTAGTCGGGCAGTATAAATATGGCGATATTATTATTATTTGGGCCCTGACTCATTTCATAGGGCCCAAAGTTGCCCGCTCATAACAGCATGAGACACAGTTTAATGCGGACCAGCAGCACTAATCAGGCGATTAGCGCAAGTCAGAGATTTATTATCCTGTTTTAAGTAATTGATAAACATAAAAAGGTCCCATTCAGACAGTCCAAATGATTAATGTCTTAATAGCTTGCGAAGTAAAATTATTTTATTTTTATACTGATAAATCTGTTAATGCTTGTTGATTATTTTAAATATAATTATCGTTTTCGATGTTTGTGAGGATTTTTTTTATATACTGAAGCACAGGTTGCTTATCACCTCTTGCCAGGAATTTATTGGTTCTATAGTTTGTATATCATTTGTTTTACAATATGTACAGGACGAAATTTTAGTGAACATATTTTTGTACTTCGTTTCTTAAAAATAAACAATTCAAAATTTTATTCAACTATGTAAAATTGTTTTTTTGAAACTGTCAAAAGAAATTCTCAAGAGTAGAAAGTATTAATGTGAGGAAGGGGGGTATATAAAATTATGACATTTTATCGGATCAATTCACTTGATTCACTGCCAGCCTCCGTGGCGTAAAGGTTGTGACTACGGCCCGTAGTCCAGTCCTGAGTTCAATTCCCGGTCGGAGCAGACTTTTCACACAGAAAATACTGTTCCCTCCGTACACGTGAGGCTGGCAATTCTGGCACTACCCAGGCTGCGTGAGGTTAATGGGAGTAGTTGGTACGATTCCCAGCGAATGGAGGGTAAAACCCCCGACCTAATCCAGACGTTAAATCAAAATAATAGAATCGTTGGCGTTAGGAAGGCATCCAGTCATAAAAAATTTTGCCACAACCAACCAACCTCAATCATGAGGTTGAATAATGCCGACCCCAAGTAGATTTGGGAATAGGTAAAGTGAACGAAGAAGAAGATAGGATCAACTCACTATCGATTTTCTCGTTCCATCACTGAAGTTTAGCAATATCCAGCGAGGTTAGAACTTGATTGGGTGACCATTGAACCCTCGTAATGTTGGAAATTTTCGGCATACCTAGACAGGGTGAGGTTAATGTGTTTCTAACATTGCAGCGAATGGAGGCTAAAACCTTCGTCTTGATATAAAACCCATTCAAAAGGCTAAAACCTAGATGTGACCTGAACCGTTGAAAGTTAAAAAAAAGTATGACGAACCTGTAAAAATTAAAAACCAGGGTTAAACGGTAGGTAGTCTTATTTAATATACATTTTTTTTTTAATTATAATTTATGTTTTATTTTACAAATATAAAAAAAAACTTCTCCCAGGGACCGTCCTTCCGGAAGGGAACCGAGGATGCAAGAAGCAAATTAAATTTGCTTATATACAAATTATATTTCAAAAATTTTACACTTTCAAATGAATTAAAAGTTGGTAGTCACCGTGGTCGAGACAGTAGTCACCTTGTTTGTGAGGAAAAATGAGTAGCTGCTTTGATGTGAGGACAAATGAGTAGCTGCTTTGATGTGAGCAGCGATCAGTGGCGAAATTGAGGGCAAATGAAGTTCAAGAATATGAAAATACATGAAGAAACAGAAAAGTCCTATAATTCTGTGCTACCTCCTAACAAATACCACACATTTATTATCATACACATTTATTACACATCCCACGACACAAGGACCATACTTGATACCTGTGTAGCCCTTAGTGTGGGATGACGACAGCCAAAAGGATCTAGCATAAGTTCAGTTAAAAATATTATGAATAATGATCTATTGTACAAAAGGGTTCCATTGAGTATTTATTAACAACCGCCACCAGCTTTGAGCTGACAGGGTTGTTTGAATGTACATTTTTTTGCCCAATTTCATGTATACAGATGTAATTATATCGTATTTAATTTAAAAAAAAACATGGGTAAACCCTAATTTGTAAAAAATAAAGGTTTATCTAACTTTGGCTTACATACCAAACACCTCGGCCGAGGTGTGAAGAACGAACGCCCTTGACAGTTAAAGAGACATTTGGTTGAACTTGATACAGGATTTTGTAATTATTAATTGTATCAGCTAGACATTGATGTACTTTCCTGAAAAGAAAACAAAATAATTATATTTTAAAGTTATCACTGACCTCAGTAGTTTGATCGATAAGGCGGCGGCAGACGTGTAACCTGGAGGTCAGGGGTTCAAGTCCCGGTTTTAGCGTAGAATTAGGAAAGCTAGTTTGAGTAGTTGTGATATCACGAAAGTGATTAACACAAATATGATAATTTTTTTTTTTTTTTTTTTTTTTTTTAAGTTATCATATTTGTGTTAATCACTCTCATGTTATCACAATTACTCAAGCTCACGCTGCTAAATTTTTACGGAAAATAGGACTTGAACCACCGCCCGGGCGCCCTCCAGGTTACACCCGGGTCACCTGGAGAGCATGCTACCGCTAGACCAAGGTGACTACTGTTGCTTGGCAGTTGAAAAGGAGATCAGTAGCCCGTTCCAGAAACACTCTCCACTCTCATAATCCCCAGTAGCATGTTCCAGAAACACTCTCCACTCTCATAATCCCCAGTAGACCATTCCAGAAACACTCTCCACTTTCATAATCTTCAAATCTCCCTTTCAACTGCCACACAACGCACTCTGATTGGTTAATACGAACGCAATAACCAATCAGAGTGCGTTGTGTGACGGTTGAAACGGAGATTCGAAGATTTTGAGAGTGTTTCTGGAACGGGATACGGGGATTATGAGAGTGGAGAGTGTTTCTGGAACATGCTACTGGGGATTATGAGAGTGGAGAGTGTTTCTGGAACAGGCTCCTGGGGATTATGAGAGTGGAGAGTGTTTCTGGAACGGGCTACTGGGGATTATGAGAGTGGAGAGTGTTTCTGGAACAGGCTCCTGGGGATTATGAGAGTGGAGAGTGTTTCTGGAACAGGCTACTGGGGATTATGAGAGTGGAGAGTGTTTCTGGAACGGGCTACTGGGGATTATTAGAGTGGAGAGTGTTTCTGGAACGGGCTACTGGGGATTATGAGAGTGGAGAGTGTTTCTGGAACGGGATACTGGGGATTATGAGAGTGGAGAGTGTTTCTGGAACGGACTACTGGGGATTATGAGAGTGGAGAGTGTTTCTGGAACAGGCTCCTGGGGATTATGAGAGTGGAGAGTGTTTCTGGAACGGGCTACTGGGGATTATGAGAGTGGAGAGTGTTTCTGGAACGGGCTACTGGGGATTATGAGAGTGGAGAGTGCTTTCGGGGTTAAGTGGCAGAGAATGCCTAAGGCATTAACTTCGCCCCGGATTACAAAACAATTGTAATTAAAAATTAATATTGATCTTCTCAGTTTTTTTAAAATTTATTGATATTTTTTTGTTGTTGATGATTGTTTTGTAAAAAATAAATAAATAAATAAAATTCAGGAACGGCGCCCTTACCTTCTTGATGAACGTATCCTGTTCCGGGGGGCCCTTACCTTCTTGATGAACGTATCCTGTTCCGGGGGGCCCTTACCTTCTTGATAAACGTATCCTGTTCCGGGGGGCCCTTACCTTCTTGATGAACGTATCCTGTTCCGGGGGGCCCTTACCTTCTTGATGAACGTATCCTGTTGGGGGGCCCTTACCTTCTTGATTCCTGTGCCGGGCCCTTACCTTGTTGATGAACGTATCCTGTTCCGGGGGGCCCTTACCTTCTTGATGAACGTATCCTGTTCCGGGGGGCCCTTACCTTCTTGATGAACGTATCCTGTTCGGGGGGGCCCTTACCTTCTTGATGAACGTATCCTGTTCCGGGGGGCCCTTACCTTCTTGATGAACGTATCCTGTTCCGGGGGGCCCTTACCTTCTTGATGAACGTATCCTGTTCCGGGGGGCCCTTACCTTCTTGATGAACGTATCCTGTTCCGGGGGGCCCTTACCTTCTTGATGAACGTATCCTGTTCCGGGCCCTTACCTTCTTGATGAACGTATCCTGTTCCGGGGGGCCCTTACCTTCTTGATGAACGTATCCTGTTCCGGGCCCTTACCTTCTCGATGAACGTATCCTGTTCCTTACCTTCTTGATGAACGTATCCTGTTCCGGGGGGCCCTTACCTTCTTGATGAACGTATCCTGTTCCGGGGGGCCCTTACCTTCTTGATGAACGTATCCTGTTCCGGGGGGCCCTTACCTTCTTGATGAACGTATCCTGTTCCGGGGGGCCCTTACCTTCTTGATGAACGTATCCTGTTCCGGGGGGCCCTTACCTTCTTGATAAACGTATCCTGTTCCTTACCTTCTTGATGAACGTATCCTGTTCCGGGGGGCCCTTACCTTCTTGATGAACGTATCCTGTTCCTTACCTTCTTGATGAACGTATCCTGTTCCGGGGGGCCCTTACCTTCTTGATGAACGTATCCTGTTCCGGGGGGCCCTTACCTTCTTGATGAACGTATCCTGTTCCGGGGGGCCCTTACCTTCTTGATGAACGTATCCTGTTCCGGGGGGCCCTTACCTTCTTGATAAACGTATCCTGTTCCGGGGGGGCCTTACCTTCTCGATGAACGTATCCTGTGCCGGGGGGCCCTTACCTTCTTGATGAACGTATCCTGTTCCGGGCCCTTACCTTCTTGATGAACGTATCCTGTTCCGGGGGGTCCTTACCTTCTTGATGAGCGTATCCTGTTCCGGGTCCTTGGCCACGCCCAGACATATGGGCGGCCCCGGGGGCGAACTCTTATACTGGATGTTGAGAATCCTGGGCATGGCATTGTGGTAGACTACTGTGGTGGAGCAGTCCTGCGCTCCTCTGGTGGTGAGAAAGAGGAGATGTTCGGAAAATTCATAAGCTTTCATCATTCAATTATTGAAGTTTATCATGATTATTAACAATTATTATGTGTTCAGGGCCCCCAGAACACAAAATAATTGAATTAATATACTCTACATCTTTGTCTGTGCACTGGTAGTCAAGTGCTTAACGAGCTAGTCTGGTAATCCAGCTAGCGTAGTGATCCGTTGGTTCGAATTCCACCCAGTGCATGAATTTTTCCTCATTTTTTTTGAGTTTGTGACTACATAATAATAAGACTCTGAGGGTTAGGTGGTAGAAAATTCTTTGAGCATTAACCTCACCTGGTGGTTACTTTCCACTACAGAGTGTTTTTATTATTAATCTTGAAGAAAAACCCACCCGGTCCAACCCAGGCTGGGTGAAGTTAATGTGGGTAACTGATTTGTGAGTTTCCTGCGAATGGAGGGTAACACCCCCGTCGTGATATGACCATGTAATTGTAGTTGAAAGCGACGGTTAAACAAAAAAAAAAAATCAAGGAAAATTGGACTTTGATCATCATAGGGTGGCATCATCGTGAACGGTGGTAGCCAGCAGTGGAGGAATGACTGGTAATTTCTGCCACTGTCTTTACAAGGAGGCTAATAATTGACAAGGCCTTAGAACCAAGGCAATACTGGTCTACTCCCTGTTTATAGTGCCCCGGGCCAGACTGCTGGTCTACTTCCTGTTTATAGTCCCCTGCCAGTCTGCTGGTCTCCTCCCTGTTTATAGTCTCCCAGCCAGACTGCTGATCTCCTCGCTGTTTATAGTCCCCCAGCTAGACTGCTGGTCTCTCCCTGTTTATAGTCCCCCACCCCAAAATTGGACTTTACGAAAAAATAATAAAAATAGATTCGATTTGTTGATAATAAAATGAAGGCTTTTTATTTATCAGCTAACTGAAAGGCTAGCTGATAAATGGAAGAAAGGCTATGCAATCCTCTAGGATGGGTACGAGCAAAAGTTTCCATTGCTGCGCAGCGTTCAGCGAGTATATGCATAAGAAGAGCTAGGAGAAGAGGGGAGGAGTGGAGAGTCGTTGTTGGGGTATGAAGATGGAATTTATTTTTTGGAAAAGAGAGTAGGGGACTGTGATAGAATATTTCAATTGAACGTTTTAAATAAATCATAATTAATTAATTGATTATAAAATAGTTGGTTGGGTTAAAACCAAGATACAAGTCGCTTTGATTCGTGCTGTTTCTCTCAGATTGAGAGGGTCCAAGATATAAATTGAGGAGGTATGAAGTTGAAGATGGATGTGGTGTGTTCCAAATTTTAGACGGAGCTGGCTTTGAAGATGGAAATGAATGGACTTATTTTTAATAAATTATAATTTCCAGTTTGAAAAAAAAAAAAAAAATTAATTAATTGATTCTTTTAAAAAAAAAATGGTGGCTTACATCTTGGGCACCGAGGGCCAGCTGTTCATCTGTACTGTCCCCCCCGCACTCCCCGCCACCAGTGTCTCCCCCGTGCTGCTCCACGCTAGGGAGGTCACGGGTTCGAGCCCCGCCAGGGGGAAAAGCGAGAGAGAACTCGCCCTGTGGTCAGCTCTTTGCGTCAGGACCGCCCATCTCTCTGTGGGGGAGTGGATGAATTAAACAGGCTGATAAATCTCTGATTAGCGCTAAGCACAAAATTAGTAATGTAATAAAGCCATCCTCTGTCTGCCTGTCCCGGTAGCTCAGTGGGTAAAGGCGGCACTCTGTGAATCCAAAGATTTCCAGAGGTCGTGGGTTCGAAACCCGGCCGGGACATGATATGTTATTCTCGCATTTGGGATTTTTAACCACATAATAATTGTCTTGGTCTTACTGCTGGAATAATGGGACTTTAATTGTCCTATTCGGGCAGTATAAATAAGGCGATATTATTATTTTTTATTATCCTCTCCTGAGGGGGGAGTGGATTAATTAAACAGGCTGATAAATCTCTGATTAGCGCTAATCAGCTGATTAGTAATGTTAATAATAAGGCCATCCTCTCCTGTTGGGGAGTGGATTAATTAAACAGACTGATAAATCTCTGATTAGCGCTAATCAGCTGATTAGTAATGTTAATAATAAGGTCATCCTCCTCCTGTGGGGGATTGGATTAATTAAACAGACTTATCAATCTCTGATTAGCGCTAATCAGCTGATTAGTAATGTTAAATAATAAGGTCATCCTCTCCTGTGCGGGATTGGATTAATTAAACAGACTGATCAATCTCTGATTAGCGCTAATCAGCTGATTAGTAATGTTAATAATAAGGCCATCCTCTCCTGTGGGGGAGTGGATTAGAATTGAGTTTATTTTTGGGTAAGTGTATTTTTGGTGTAATCTTGTGTTTGATATTTAAAACGTTATTTGTTATAAAGTTATTTTTTTAAGATGAGTGTTTCACAGCCGTTTTTATTTCGTAGCCATGAAAAGGAGCTACTGTAGACGTTTGGAAAGACCCCTGCTGGTTTTTGGTTTGTCGTATGGTCTGGATTGGGAAAAGTTGGCTAATCATATATTCTTGTTGGCCACAAAATTTGAAAATTCATCCGTGTGGAGCTACATAATGGCTTCTTATTCACCGAGGTATCACTGAGTATTCATCCAGCGCACGTTAAATGCACCAGTTCTCGTTCTGTCACTCAAGTTAAGCTACGTGCAGCGAGGTTGCCCTAACCTCGCTGCACGTCCAATCCTCGTGATGCTGGCTATTTCCGGGCTGGGTGAGGTTAATTTGGATTTACCTAGCTCGAGAGTTTCGAGCGAATGAAGGGTAAAAACCCCCCGTCATGAAATGACCATGCAGTGGAAAGCGACAAGACGTTTTACTTCCGATTAATTTCTAGTACCTATTAGAAATCGGAAGTATTGTGTTTGTTTTGTAAATACTTCCGATAATTTCTAGTACCTATTAGAAATCGGAAGTATTGTGTTTGTTTTTGTAAATATTTCCCGATAATTTCTAGTAACCTATTAGAAAACCGGAAGTATTGTGTTCGTTTTTGTATATACACGCTCGTTTTGTTTTTCTTTGGCGTTGCAAAACTAGCGTTTTGCTTGATTAAAAAAAAATTGCCTTTTTCTTTTAACTTACCCCCCCGAGGCCGGGGGAACTTGTGGCAGGGACTGAAGGCGAGGCTGAGCACGGGAGACTCGTGGTCAGACAACACCCGCACCGAGGCCCCTTTCCACTATGCTCCACAGCCGCAACCACCTGTCCTGGGAGCCTGTGCCCACGTTAGGTCAGCCTGGGGTGGAACTGGCGCACTGGGGCAGGAGAAAACAGTGGATTAGACTTTTAATGAGGTTTGGGTGGAAGAAAATTGCCATACCGAGGCCCCGTCCACTATGCTCCACAGCCGCACCACTCTGTCATAGGAGCCTGTGCCCACGTAGGTCAGCCTGGGGTGGAACCTGGCGCACTGGAGGCAGGGGGAAAACATTTAGTTAACAAGGGTTTGGGTGGAAGAGATTGCCTACCGAGGCCCCGTCCACTATGCTCCACAGCCGCACCACCTTGTCCTGGGAGGCGTGCCCACGTAGGTCAGCCTGGGTGGAACCTGGCGCACTGGAGGCAGGGGGGAAAACAGTAGATTAGATCAATTTTTCGTCAATTTTCGACAAAAAATTAATTGTCCTTGGAAATTGAAAAATTCCATAGTTGAATAGCAAATTAGAGTTTTAATGAGATACCTTTATCTTAATAATAAGATACCTTTATCTTTTAATGAGATACTCTTGCATATGTATACTTTTAGAGTTGTGTTCCAAATGAAGAAAAAAAACCCATTAGAGCCCTTTACCGTACGCCGCGCGCCGTCCGGTGTATGTTAACAAGTCATAAATCTTGAACGGTTTGTAGCTATACAGGGTGTCCCGTATACAGATGCAAAGGGAGAAACACATCTTTCAAATTTTGAATCTGGGCGCTATTGCATTTTGAAGAACACTCGATGCCTGAAGCGGTCTGTGTGACCATTTTTTGTGCCAACTGCAAGTAAAGGTATAAATGAAAATTTTCTGAGTACAAATAGTTTCTATTAACCAACTCTATTTCAAAGCTAATAATTAAAATAAACAACGATCAATTTGTTCGGTGAAGAGAAAGCCACAAGCTTTAACCTCACCCTTGGTTCGCTACATATTCTTTTGGGTTCTTTTCATTTCTTTTGTCCTGTGTTGCAGAATGTATCATGTTTGTAGTTTATCAATAAAGTATTAATAATAAATAATAATAGTAACCTGAAGGTTGGATGTTTGAGTTTTTACCCAAGGTTAATTTTTCGTCACTTTTTTGTTGTGTTTTTGATTATCATGATTGTGATAAACACAAAAATGATATTTTTAACTTTAATTCTAAAAATAAAATTACAATTTTTGTTGTAAGCGCAGAGTCTTTCTCCATGTGTATTCTTTGTCTATAATTACACCATTGGTTGCTGCTTTCGTTGCAGCCTCTCTCATTTTTCCTCACGATAAACCCTGTGACCCCGAAACCCCATACACATAAAAGTTCAACACCGACCGACCACTGTGAATGATCAATTTCCTTCTGTGAAACATCCCAGAGCAGTGTATTTATACCTCAAATTACGCGCCAATTCTGTTAAAATTCAGCCAACTTTGAATTTTCCATCATGATTCAGAAGTGTTTTTTGAGCTTTGTGTGTCTTGCGTTCCATGATCTTTAAAGTGATATAAATGAGCTTTCTTTTTTCTAAAAACTAAACATAATAGGGTATTTTTTTAACTAATGATATGCAGAATTGCAATTGTAGAAGTACTTTAAATTCACGAAAGGGAAAAAAAGGGAAAAATCAAATTTTAGAAAAGTATTGAACTTATGATTAAATATCTCTCTGGTATTTCAATATTTTTTCATGCAACCAACTGCATTTGAAGCGAAATATGCATAACTATCCCACACATGAAGTAAAAAATTACTTACTGGCTATCATTTCTTTGAAAACGTGCATCGATCCAAGTGACCTCTAGACCTGTGGGAAAAAACAGGGATTTGGCCATAACTCTTTAACGAAGCAAAATGGCCCACTGCAAGTTTCGCTCATACGATAGTTCACGGTGGGCTGAACCTACCCTCAAAATATTTGCATCTGTATACGGGACACCCTGTAGAGCTGAAATTTTCATATGTTGTCCCGGACCATCCTAACGAGGCGACGAGATGGACGCGACGGACCATCCTAACGACGCGAAATATAATTTGAGCTCGATCGGTATTCAAGGGTACAATAGAGGGCCGATTTAATGGGTTTTCAAGAAGACGTCATATCAAATTTATGAGGAAAAATTTATGTACTGGCTGGGATTCGAACCAACGGATCCCTACGCTACCTCGATTACCAGACTAGCGTCTTAACCACTTGACTACCAGTTCACGGTCTAGAATATCAAGCGAACCTACTCACAAAATTTCAGCCACCGAAAACTTAATGGTATGGAGAGAAACAGTGATGAAATATTTTTTAGGGGGATTTCTTTTTACTTCCGTATACTCACCGTGACGTCTTGCTTGTGCCCGACAAACAGCCTCAAGGGCTGCATATGCTCCAGGGACCAGAGCCTAGCTGTTGTATCCTGGGACCCGGTGAGGGCGAGGCCCCTTGTTGCAGGCCGCTACACTCCACCGGACATGTCGTGGCCACTGGAAGGAATAAAGAGCTCCTTAATAGGGTTTTTTTTCATCCGAACAAAACCCTAAAAACAAATCGAGGCTGACGTTATCAAATTATGAAACAGGATCAAAGAAGAGAATGCCAAAGGCATTATCACCACCCTTGATCAGACAGATCAGTTTGCCTTTCATTAATTATACCCTTTCACTGTACCTGTATATAAAAAATAGTAAATAAATTTTGATCAAAACTGTTGAATAATTAAAAGTTAAATAAGCCAGACACGCCCTCAAGTCGACCCAAAGCTAAGCTATGGCGTTGTTGTTGCAGCCAGCTTGGCCACAGGGCTGGGGGGAGTGATGGTCGCCAGCCAACTTAAGTGGAAAAGTTGGCACGTTCTGAACCACATATTTCTTTGTGTGATCAACCATCGTGTGAACTTGGGCTATTTCTTTTTAAGCCATTGTCTGGGGATACCCTTAGACAAGTGCAAGATAGCCTGGCTTGGTAGGGTTGGCTTCTCTGTTTATAGTCCTCTAGCGAAACACTGGTCCTCTCACTGTTTAATGTCCCCCGCTAGACTAAGATTGGGTGGAAGAGATGGCCATAGGCAATAACCTCGGACTTTAGTTAAGACATATATTATGTATATATTTTGTTTATTTTTTTCTTGTTTGTATTAATTAATATTGTCAATTTTTATATTTAATTTTTACCATTATTTGTTTGCATAATTATATGTTCTACTAATAAACAGTTTCTAAAAAAATACTACTAGTTATGGAGTTGATAAAGGATCGCAAGGCCAGTATGTATAAAGTGAAAATACCTAAGGAATGTTCTTTTAAACATACATAGATGATATTCAAGTTAGATCATAGGAATAATAATTAGTGTGGAAATAATATTTTTTTTGTAATACCTCTGTGGAGCTAAGTCTACAATTTTAGATTTTGCGAATCGTTTTAGATGGGAAAAACTAATGCTAAGTCATGACTTAAGATCTCGATTTTGTCTATTAATTTCGCCCTTACTATTTAATGAAATACATAAGTTCTCAAGAAAAAAAAACAAGTTATTTTCAAATTATTTCAACTTAATCTTAAAAAAAAGACAAATCAAGCGATTGACATCCCATTAGGTACCAAAGCGCGGTGGGAGATGACAAAAGGCCCACCTGTACTTCATGACACAATTATACGTGTCCAGGGAATAAGCCCACCTGTACTTCATGACACAGTTATACCTGTCCAGGGAATAGGCCCACCTGTACTTCATGACACAGTTATACGTGTCCAGGGAATAAGCCCACCTGTACTTCATGACACAGTTATACGTGTCCAGGGAATAGGCCCACCTGTACTTCATGACACAGTTATACGTGTCCAGGGAATAGGCCCACCTGTACTTCATGACACAATTATAAAGTGTCCAGGGAATAGGCCCCCTGTACTTCATGACACAATTATACGTGTCCAGGGAACAGGCCCACCTGTACTTCATTGACACAATTATACGTGTCCAGGGAATAGGCCCACCTGTACTTCATGACACAGTTATACGTGTCCAGGGAATAAGCCCACCTGTACTTCATGACACAGTTATACGTGTCCAGGGGAATAGGCCCACCTGTACTTCATGACACAGTTATACGTGTCCAGGGAATAGGCCCACCTGTACTTCATGACACAGTTATACGTGTCCAGGGAATAGGCCCACCTGTACTTCATGACACAGTTATACGTGTCCAGGGAATAGGCCCACCTGTACTTCATAACACAGTTATACGTGTCCAGGGAATAAGCCCACCTGTACTTCATGACACAGTTTTATACGTGTCCAGGGAATAGGCCCACCTGTACTTCATGACACAGTTTATACGTGTCCAGGGAATAGGCCCACCTGTACTTCATGACACAGTTATACGTGTCCAGGGAATAGGCCCCACCTGTACTTCATGACACAGTTATACGTGTCCAGGGAATAGGCCCACCTGTACTTCATGACACAATTATACGTGTCCAGGGAATAGGCCCACCTGTACTTCATGACACAGTCATACGTGTCCAGGGAATAGGCCCCACCTGTACTTCATAACACAGTTATACGTGTCCAGGGAATAGGCCCCACCTGTACTTCATGACACAGTTATACGTGTCCAGGGAATAGGCCCACCTGTACTTCATGACACAGTTATACGTGTCCAGGGAATAAGCCCACCTGTACTTCATGACACCAATATACGTGTCCAGGGAATAGGCCCACCTGTACTTCATGACACAGTTATACGTGACCAGGGAATAGGCCCACCTGTACTTCATAACACAATTATTACGTGTCCAGGGAATAGGCCCACCTGTACTTCATGACACAGTTTATACGTGTCCAGGGAATAGGCCCGCATGTAGTTATCACTCGACACCGAGAGGAACAGCTTGGAGTCTGGCACGAAAGAGACATCATGCACCCGCGCCTTTGTTTCCGTCACGTTCATGTACATTCTGTCTGTCCTGAAATAAAAAAAAAATAAATAAACCTTTATTTAGATTAACATATTGTATCACAATTTTAGTGGGTTAGCGCAGAATTACAGGACTTTTCCATATCTTTATTATTCCAATATCTTATTTTTGCCCATAATTTCGCCACTGATCGCTGCTAACATTAAAGCAGCTACTCATTTTTCCTCACGAGTTATGAGTGGGACCCCGAACAGCCAAGTACAGAGCAGAAAAATGCCTGCCCCGCTGGGGATCGAACCCAGGTCACCATGAGTGCCTAGCGCGCTAACTCACTCTACCACGGTGACTGAAATAAGTTAGTATTGTTATCATAATATAAACCCATACACACATTTGTCCTAACTAAAGGGCCGGGTTATTGCCTATTTTTATTATTATTATTATTTATAGAAAGCTTTATTAGGTAGAACAAAAAATATATATAGGTACAGTAGAATACAATGAAATATAAAGAAAAACAAAAAGATTAAGCAAATATACAAGAAAAAAAAAAAGAGAATAAAGTTTAAGTTATGTCCTACCGAAAGGGCGGGGTTATTTGCCTATGGCAATCTCTTCCCCAACCCGTGTTTCGAAAAAAAATTTACTCGTCGGCTCTCACCTCTTCATGTGGCGTACGGTGGCGGGTTCCAGCCCGGGTTGGCGAGTGGCCCCGAGTTGATGGGCACTGTCATGATGTCGTTTATCATGGGCTGACTATCTTGTGATCAGGATCTTTCCGCTCAGAGACGCCGTGAGCATGAGGTTGGGTCTGAGTTGATTTCCGCGCAGCTTGCTCTGTGAGAAGGGAATTAAGCGCGAAATTAATAGACAAATTCCTATAACACTTCTCGCCCATCAGAGGGGAGGCATACTACGGGATGGGCAGGCTACAACACAGACCACAAGGTCTACAGTAGCTCCTGTTTCATGGCTACGAAATAAAAACGGCTATGAAACACTCGTCCTTTAAAAAAAAGCGTCGGTTTTCCCTATCTTACAAAGTGCGCAATCCGTGACTAAGCGCCACAGAGGTATTACAAAAAATGTGTATTAATTCCGCCTTAAAAGTTAAAAAAAGAGCTAGTTATTTGTGTTATGTCATAATTTTTTGTCCACCGCCTCTTAATTTAGAGGTCGGTGTTCGCCCGCCTCGGTTTGAACACAACAAAACATAAGAAAGTAAAGAAATTATGCAAGTAAGTAGTTTACTTGTGCAACTCATATCTTGTCTTGTACAACTTAGTCTGTCCCGGTACTTCAGTGGTAAAGGCGGCACTCTGGTGAGTCCAGAGGTCGTTTAAAAACAGAGTCATACAGATTGGGTTCTCTGGAAACACGAATTCCCTACACGCTAAAGTAAAAATAAGTGCTTTCTCATTTCAAGGGTTTTTTTCATAGGAACTTTTTCGATAAATATAAAAATATAAAACTAATACCTTTTTTCTTTCAAATTCACACCGCGTTCACAAGTTGATCGAAAATAATAATAATAATAATTAATAATATTTAGAATGTTTTGACTAGGGGACCTAATTAATCAACTTTTTTTTTTTTTTAAAGATGAGTGTTTCACAGCTTTTTTTATTTCGTAGCCATGAAACAGGAGCTACTGTAGACGCTTGTGGTCTGTGTTGTAGCCTGCCCATCCGTAGTATGCCTCCCCCCTGATGGGCGAGAAGTTACACACTACTTCCCAATTAGGTGCCGAGTCAACACGAGCGCACCGGAAGGTATTCCTTACAAAAAGTGTATTTTCTGTACTTAATCTCCCCCAATCTCGCATCAGCTGATCACAGATTAAGGATTTCTCCTCACGGCTTGTTTTTTATTTCTCCTCCAATCTTAACCCGACGTTTTCGTCAGATCGAGATCAACGCCATTTTGAAATCAATTTGACTTTGAGGTTGACCTTCAGCAGATCTTTATTATTTGTTTATGTTTTCATAAATTTACATTGAATAAACTTTTTTGATTTACTATCGAGACTAGGTTACCCTTTAAACCAGTTTAGGTATTAGGTTCTAGTTTAAATTTTGAGCCCGATTTAGATTAGGAATTGTACAGGTATCAAAGTTCATTGTTGATAATGAAAGTACCTTTTATTAACATCCTCAATTTTTCATATTTCGCCGGGAAAAAGAATGCATAATGTACAGAATGCTAGCTCGAGTTTCCCTTTTGCATTACCTTTATAAATCTTCAAGTGTACATTTGTTCTACATTGGAAAGCAAGACGCTGTGTGTATTAAGGATAATCACACGTCTGAGAAAATTCTCATGAAAAAAATCAAGGCAGTTTTCAATTTACAAAAGAGCACTGGTTCAAGCTGCGTGATTGTTAACTCGCTGTTTTTGATTGCACCAAATTTTTTCTGAACAAGTTGGAATAGTAACTTGATTTTACATCAAAATTTGAGAAAAAGTAGGTAATGAAACTCTCGCAGGAAATCTAAATAGTCATAATAAGGTAATCAAATAGTTCAAATTTCCAATTCTATGAAATATTCTTATCAATCCTTATCAGTAATCTTTATTTACATTTCGCTGTGAGAAGCATAGCCCTTAATTTAAGTTTTCTTGATATTATCGCTAGAGCGCGTCGGAGGCGTTCTGATCTCTACAGATCGAGATTGGGGGAGATTAGTAAGATTTCGCAAAGTTATCGGGACCCGATAACCTATCCCCCTAACGATAAAGTCTCGAATTTGCGTCTCTGCGCATGACAAAAAATTATCGGAGTTTGGTTATGGTTATCGGGATCCCCATAATTCGAGTGGATTATGGGGTTTTCTCATCGTAAAGATAAAGAAATTTTTGACTCAAAATACCGCGTGATTTCAAAAAATACATGAAAATAAACTAAACCTCCTTTTCCCACTTTTTTTACATACATTTAGAATTAATTTTTACATTTTAATTCTTTTAAATTTAAGATTTTTTTGGCAAGTAGGTATTATTTTTTTTCTCTTTTTATCTGCATTTTTTTTGGTTTTATCTGTGTTAACAGTTTTTTTATATTCTGTTAATATGCCCAATTGAAGAAGCCATTTTTTTCTGAATAAATGGGTTTGAAATAAATGTGATGAATTGACTTTGCCATAATGGGTTATTTGGAAGATGCACAGTTGGGTTTTTTTAAAAAATAAATGTCGAATGTTTTACCAACCAACCCTACAAAGTGTGCAGTCATCCAGAATTAAAATAAATTGCCGCTAGGCGCTCAAAGTTGGAAAAATCGCGATTTTTGGCTGGTGAGCGAGGCTTCGGAGCCGTAACTCCGGAAACGGTCAGTATTTTGTCTTAAAGTTTATCCCCAAATGAAAGCTTAATTGTTTTGACTATTTTATATTCTGGACACTTTAAAACTTCTTTTCTAAAAATAATTATGGTCAAAATTTTACTCTTTAGAAATTTTGTCGGAGGGGGCAAAATGGCAATTTTTCCCTCAAAAAAACGAGAGTAGGTATCATTTTTATATAATCCCAAACCCATGGCTAATACTGCCATTCTATTCTAATGTTTTTAAATGTTTTTGACCAAAATTATTTTTTAGAAAAGAAGTTTTATTTTTCTTTTAAGACCGGGGGCTGGGGCTCCTAACAGGTAGAAAAGTAAATGGACATTTTCACTTTCAAGATAGCGAAGAACTTCCGGCCTTCTGGTTGAAAAAAAAACAGGCACCAGGGAATTCTAACCATAAGCCTATCTCTGAATTTGGATCGGTGTGGGATGACTGACAGAAATGCCACTCGAGTACTTGAACAACGAGGAAGCGCTTGGACTAACCTGACGATTCCTAGGTTATTGCAAAGTGTGGTTTAATGCCCTAAGGCCAGCGGCACTTGCAAGGACTTCAAAATGTTGCAGAGTCTTTTAAAGGGGTTTTTTTCCGATCCTGCGGGCCGCGACCCTTTTGCTGCTTTTAAAATCGTTCCTACCAGTGCCCCGCCCTTCCCCCGTGCTTTAGTAAGTACTAAGTACGAGGACCATTGATGAAGAAAAGCAGACGAAGTTTGACCAAATTTTCAAAACCTCTGCAATTTAAATGAAGGACGGTTGGCCTGGCCTTCTTTGGGCGCCAAAGATTCCCGGGCGAAGAAAAATCCAATGGAGAGAAGATTTCGCGAGGCCAGAAAACAAAGAGTTCAGAGAATTCTAGGATCATAAATCCTAAACCGCAAAAAAGGTCAGCTGAAGGAGCTGGTTCAGGAAAGGCTCTTGTTTTAATAAAACAAGGAGATACTGCATTTCCTTTGAGCTCTTCAAAAACCCCCCTTTCCCCGAAAAACCCCTCCATCAGCTGGCTAGTAATAGTAATTACAGAGAAGGTTTTGGCAATATAAAATAATTTAAAAGACACACACAAACACAGCCACCAGACAAACAAAACAACCCACACACTTTTAGGACTCTCTTTTTCCCCCGCGGCTGGGCCCCAGTTAAATATAATAAAATTCCTTTCGTATTGCCCATTACAATATAAAATCAATACCAATGCGAGAAATAGAGTGAATTGAGTGATTGAGTGTTAACTTTGGCATTTATGTAAATAGGGTAAGATTTTAAAGCAGAAAAAAAGTTTTTTAAACCCCACCAAAGACGAAAAGAAGAATTGAAAAATTTAAATTTCAAAAATATTTGTTTTGTTTGGAGAAAAGCTTTCTTTGAATATCCGGTAAGGGGGCGCTAGAAGGTTTTTTGTTATTGGGTACGGATGATGCAAATTTTAAAAAAAATCTTCTTCCTACGAGACACTAACCCCAAAAACTTATCGTTAAGGGATTGATTATGGGGACCCGTAAAAGATAAAAAGCGAAATGTCTCTATTAAGTAAAAGAAAAACCCTTAAAAACTGTAATCGAATTTTGAATACAATTTTTTGTCGGCGCGGGGGTTTTGAAGCCGGGACCTTCCGCATGGAAAGGCCCAGTTTTTCAACCCCCTTACTCTTTAAGTTAGGGATTGTCCCGACATCAGACCCCTGAAAGGAAACGGAGGTAAATTCTGGAGACATTTCTTCGAACTCAGGTACTTTTGTACTCAGGAATGGCATCCTAGTTTTATTTGAATTCACGGAGCCGTCTTTTGAAAATTTTGGAATATTGACTGCAACCCTGTCCGGTGTCAACCTCACCCCCTGATCCCTCCTTTGAATACGAATGGTCCCGGTTGATTGTTTCTTGAATCAATGAAATAAAAAAAGTTAAAGAAAAAACTGAAACTTACCACAATAATAATTATTTTTTTGTAAGATTTAAAATAGTCTGGTGGGGGGGCTAAAAACCAGGGATAGACTACATTGGGGTTTGGGCTAGGGGGCCCTTTTTTTAATTATTAGGCTCCTTTAAAACAGTGGTAAAGTGCTGAGTCATTCCTCCACGTCTGGCTACCCTCGTTTTACGATGACGCCACCCTTTTAAAGATGAAGATTTAAATACAGTAGGTAATTTTTTTTTTATTTTTCTTTTAAAACCTTAAAAAAAAACCCCCTCGGGGAAGAAAGGACATTAAAAAAAAAAAGAAAAAAGTTGGTTACCTCAAGGAAAGAAAGTTTGTTTTCCCTTGACTAAAGAATGATTCGAAGTGGAAAGTATCTTCTGAGATTTTCAAAGGAGTTTACCTTTTTCTCTGTGAAAAAAAAATAAAAAGAAATTTTTTGGTTGGGTGAAAGAGAATGCCATAGGCAATAACCCTGCCCCTTAGGACATCTGTATAAATTTTTATCTACGTTATTTGTGTTTTAAAATCTTTTCTTTTTCTTGTTTTATTGTTCTAAATTTTGTATTTTTTTTTATAATTACTTCCTTGTAAAGTGCCCTATTAATGAAGAGTTAAATAATAATAATTGGTTTTTAATTTTAAAATGGTTGAAAATGTATCTTTTGAAATTTGCAAGGGTCCCCTTTTTCTCTGGAAAAAAAAAATTTAAATTGGATTTAATACCAAAAATTTTTTTAGTAGCAAGGTTCAAATCACCCAAGAAATTACTTGAGATGAAGCTTAAAATAAATAACTATGTAACTTAGCACTTTACTTTTTTTAATGAACATATAGCCGCTGCAAACACAAACTGCAATCTGCAAATTTTGCCATTTTCAGTTAAGAAGCGCACTTTTTTTCCTTTTTCACGGTCCCCGAACTGTGTATCTGTATCTCACTCTTTCCCCAAAAAAAATTCAAGTTTTAAGGTTAGTCGATGTGAGTTTCAAAGATTCTCAGCAAGCACGAACCACAAGTGCGCCTTAATGAAAATGGCCAAAATTTTGCAGATAAGACAGTTTGTGTTTGGGCCGCGGCGATATGCAATAGTTGTAGTTTTATTTTAAGTTTTTTACAAAATTTACTTTACAAAGAATCTCCCAAAGTAAAAAGGTAACTATTTTTGTCAAATAGTACTAAGTTGTTTTTGAACCAGGACCCCCCTGTTAACCTAACAACCGGGATAAGCCTTCAAAGTTTATTATTTTTCATTAAAAAAAACTTTTTTTTGTGATATCCAAAAAAAATATTTAGGTAACTAATAAAAATTTAATTTTTTCA
This sequence comes from Bactericera cockerelli, assembly GCA_024516035.1. Taxonomy (NCBI): domain Eukaryota; kingdom Metazoa; phylum Arthropoda; class Insecta; order Hemiptera; family Triozidae; genus Bactericera; species Bactericera cockerelli. Next base: position 60,562,773 of record CM044955.1, on the reverse strand, counting down.
AATTTTTAAACAAATTAACAACTTTCTGACAGCCAAAGAATTGGCAACATTGAATCTCCTGGCATTGATATTTTTTTTTTTTATTCATTTTTTTTATTTGATGAGGAAATTATATGATTGTCATATTAAAGATAAAAAAATCTTAGTAAATTTAAAAAAAAAATTTACCAAAATACCTTAAAAAGTATGTAATCTTTTGAGTCTACCTATAACCTGTGGTGTTTGTGTTTGGGCTAGTTTCATCCACCCTTGACTATGCTTTGGCAAACTTTTGTAAACAATTCCTATAAATTTTTCTGCAAAGATGAAAGCATCTTCCGTAAAAGATCTCTCCACATATTTAGAATTAAAAAATGAAAAAGAATACTGGAAACCGAAAACATAAGACATCTCGCTTTACATGTCCGGATCATAATTTGTTTAATGAATGGTTATGAAATGAAAGAGGGTTTATAATTTGTAAGTACTATATTATGTAATTTTTTTAGTTTAAGGTAATTTCCATTCTTATACCTTTTTCTTATGTTATTTTACCCCCAAAATAATTTTTTATATTTCTTTCTGAGGCTTTTTTCTATAAATTTCTGAACTAAATTAAAAAAAATATTTAAATTAGTTGAAATAAATTTAGTTCCTAAAAGAAATTTCGAGTAAAGAGGAGGGAAATGTTAATAATTAAATTTTAGATAGTTTTAAAAATAATGTAACTTAAAAAAGAAATTAAAAAAAAAAAAAATTTTTGAAAACAAAATTTATAACAGACAAAAACATAATCTAGTAAAATGGAACAATCTAAAAATCATTTTTTTTCCCTTAATATTAAATTTTTTAAAACCTTTTATTAAATTATTTTTTTTTGAGGGGTCAACAAAAAAATAATTAATTTTACCTGGGAAAAAATTTTTCAGGCCGTAGCTTTGAGTTGATCATGTTTGTTCAGATCTGATTATAGAATGTGCTTCCGGTAAACGTTAAAAATGTTCCAGTCTCACGATTTATGGGGGTTTAGTAGAGGTTTTCAGAAACACTGGAAAAAAAGAACAAATATTTTGGGCCCCATTAACAAAAAACGCTTATTTGTTTTTGTAAAAAAACAATTTAACCCTAATACAACTTAATATTAATTTTTTTTATCTATTTGTGTTAATCATTTTGTGATAACACAACATTATCAAAATGTACGCCGGAAAAGCTCAAAAAAAACACATGTGAAGGACACTAGTGAACAAGAAGAATATTCAAATTTGGCCCGGAAATTTTAACCTAAAATGGAAACATGAATTATGGGGATAAATACACTTTTTTCTCAGCCATTTAACTCAAGAAAATTTGATCATTTCACAATAGTCAGCTAGAGGGAAATCCTTTCAAAATTAAATCTAAACACAGGGGCATTGGGCCCAGATCAGGAATTAAACTTTTATTCCAACCATTTTTTAAAAAATTTCATAGGTATTTTTGTTCCATTTCTGTATTTTTTTTTTTTTTTTTTGTCGGAGTAGGAAATTTCATTTAGTTTCAGAATTAAATTTGACTTTTTCTTTACTAGTCTCATATCATTCAGACTTCTAGGGGTTTGTCGAATGGAAAAGCCCCAGATTCAAAATTCCACAGACTGTACTCTATCCATTTTCTTCAATTTCCATGTTGTACCTCCTTTTTTTGCAAAACACAAAATAAAGAACCTTAATTTTCACAAGTAAAGTCCAAGGATATTTTTTATAAAAAATGGTACACAAACTTTGTAACAGAAACAACGTATCAGGTTACTGAAAAGTATTAATTTCGCCCTCTTTGGTTCATTTTGTATCTGACTTTTCAGTTCTGTGATTGTGTGTGTCCTGTTCTGTAAAAAGTCCCAAAAATTTCAAAAGAAAAAAAAAAAAGGCAAAACCCAGAAAAATGGTTGCATTATAAAGGGCCCCCCCCCAAACCCCTTAGTTATTCCAAGGTTTTCCCCTTGTTTTGTAAAAATTCCCCCTTAATCTACCTGGGTTTGAATTGGGGTTTTCCCCTTTTTTGGCTTTCTGGGTTTTTTTAAAGAAGGGTCTTCCTCAGGGGATTTTTGGCCCCCAAATTTCGGTGTTCCCAGGGTTTTTTTTTTGCAGTTTTAAAAAATTCCCCCAAAAATTCCCCGGGGTAATTTAAGTTTATTTTTATTTAAGGCAATAAACTCCATTCATTTAAGAAAAAAAAAGGGGTAATTTTTTTTTGGACTTCAAAGGAAAAAGAAAAAAGTTTAGTAGATTATTTTTATTTAGGATTTGAGAGACCAATTAAGATCCATTTATAATATTATTCTTTTCATAAGAAAATTTTGAGAATTTGAGTTTTCTTTCATTTTTTTTTTTTTTCAAAAAAAAATCATTCTGCTTTTTTAAATTTTTCCCTCCCGAATAGGTATTGAAAAAGGGAAAAATTTTCCCGGGACTTTTTGGGTGAAAGGGGGGATTTTTTAAATAACTTATATGGCAACCTGTGAATGGGTGAAATTTCAATTTTTTAAAGATAATTTAAATAAATTGGGAATCACTAAATAAAGTGTAAATAAAGATAAAAAAACGACAGATTCCACCAATTCCCCATGCCAAAGTTCTAACAAACACCTGAAATACAGTAATTAGCCCAAATTAAAAAATTGAAGTGTTCCGTAAAGTATCATTGGACAACTCTTCATAGCATCCTTAATCTTAAAACAAACAAAAAAAACCGAACCAGGGGTAAGTATACCCAAATAGGGAATTAGAAACGCTAAAACTTTCCTTTGACAGGTTAGGAATACTATTGGAAATCCCATAAACCTGAGTTTTTACATCCATTTGGAGCAGACTTTTGTCACAGAAAAATTTTGATCCCTCCAAACAATGAGGTTGGAATTTAGCCCTACTCAGGCTTTTGTGGTTAAAAGTGGGTAGCCCGGTATTTTCCCCGCAAAAAGGAGGGTCAAACCCCATCCTGGCTAACTCAATTCAGGATTTTGAAATAAGTTTTGAATCAATGGACATGAAAGGAGCCTAGACATTGGATCTGGGTGGCCATAAAACACTCACCACCGTGATATAGGGGAAGTGCCATTCCAAAAGACCCCAGAACATTTTAAACGCCTCCTAAAAATCTTAAATGTGACTACCTATTATAATAATAAAAAATAAAAATATAAAATTAATAAATTAATGTCCCCTTTAGTAGAAGGTAACCACCAGGCAAGGTTAAATGCTCAAAGCATTTTCTACCACCAAACCCCGAGCTTATTATTATGTGGTCACAAATTCAAATTAATGGGAAAAAATTGAAAAAAAAAAAAAAAAAATGGGTGGGAATTTTTAATTAAAAAGGGCAAAAATAAAAAGCCATCAAGCCTAAATATTATTATTAGTGGACGTTTGTACCAATACCAAATTGGCCCTACTTGTGTTAGAAATAAAATTTTTTTTAGTAAAGTTTGACTACATAAATCAAAAGTCCCATCTGAGAATATTAAAAAAAAAGTTTTAAAGAAAGATAATTGCCATATCCAACCGTAATATCCCTTCAAATTAAAAAATTAAACGATCCAAAAAATTGTGAGAGTCTACCCCCATTTTTTTATAAATACAAATTCATATTTCCCCAATTTTATCTTTTCTAGGAAAAAAGGTTTTTTAAAAAGACTGCCTCAAGACAGGTATCCCGTTTTTGGAAGGATGGATTTTTAAGGGGAAAGGGGGAAAACCCCGAAAAAAATCCCAAATGGTTTCAAATGTACCCCCCCTTAAAACCTATCAACATTTTGGGGGACTTGGTATTTAGAAAATAGAGTCAAGTATCATTGGAAAACCTTGGTTTTTGATGATGATTGAAATAATATCATCAATTTAAAAAAATATTTAAATTTTAAAAATGAAAAATTTAAAAGTTTACTGTCCAAATTATAGTTTTCAACAAAAAAACCCTTAAATTTTTCTTTCCCCCAAAAATTTTTTTTTAAAAGGAAAAACTAAAATTTTTTTACCCTTTAAAAAATTTTAATAAATTTTTTAGTATGGAGTCTGAATTTTAAGAAAAGAGTGAAGAAAGGGGAAAAACCCCGAAGTTCCCCTTTTAAAAAGGGGCCTTTGGCCGGGGAAGCCGGGGGTTTTTTTTTTAAAAAGGAAACCCAAAGTATACCAAGTAGGGAAAAATTTTGGGCCTTTAAACCCCCAAAGGGGAAAACAAAAAAAAAAAAAAAAAAATTTAAAAAAAAAACCAAAAAAAAAAAAAAATTTTAAATCCTGAAACAAATGAGAGGGAATTTTTTTATGATTACAAAAATGCTGAAAATCTAAATGCATTGTCATTAAAATTTATTCGTAAAAAAAATTTTCAAATATTTTTGTAACAAGCCCCAAAAAACAAGAGAAAAGTTATTGTAGAATCAGTGCTTGACCTACAAAAGGGGGAAAAAACCCCCAGCCAAAGTACTTTTTAAAACCTTTTTGAAGTTTATCGTTGGGTATATTCCATCACTTTGGGGGATCACTTTGTACACTAGGAATAAATAAGGCCCCTTTTTTCGGGAAATTTTTGGGATTTTTAAAAACTACTGGCTGCCAGTTTATAAAGGGTTTTCCCCCTTTTTCCAGTGGTTTTAAAAGATTTTTTTCTAGGGGGAAAAAAAAGGTTAGAACCCAAACCCCTAAGGATTTAAAAAAAAAAAAAATTGGGTCCTAGAAAGTTCCTCCCATATAGTTACTGTTTAGTTTTTGAAAATTTTTCCCCAAAAAAACATTGAAAAATAAAAAGTATGCCCCTTTTCTTTTTTAAAAATTTTGGAAAAAAGTTCGAAATAGCCCAGATGACCCAAAACACAAGTTTTCCAAACATTTTAAAAAGTACCCCTAAAAAACGGGGAAAAAAAACCCTGGCCCCGGCTTAAAATTTGTGAAACGCTTTTGAAGTTTTGTTTGAACTAGATCTTGATTTTTTAATTTTTGCCACAATGATATTTTAAAATCACTCATATGTTTTCCCGAGATGAAAGAAACCCTTAGCTGAAAACATTCTTTGGGGCAGGGGGTACGTAAAAGCCCCCAAAAGGCTGAAGGGTCTTTTTTAAAAAATAAAAACATTATTAAAAAAACACCTTTTTTACAAAAACAAATTTTTATTAGGGTTTTAAAAATTCCCCCTGAGTTTCCAGCAAAGAAAATTTGGGGTTCTTGGTTAGGGGGAGCTTTATTTGCCCCCCCAAAAAAAAGCTTAAAAAAAAAAGAGCTATACCGCGAGATTTTCCAAAATTAATAATAATTTTTATTCCAGATTGGTGTAACCTGGTTTTACTTACCTTCTGGGGTTTTTAAAAAACCTCCCCAAAATGCCCCAAACTAACTTTTTTAAGGGGACTTACATTTTTCCCCCCTTTTAAACTCTCAAAATTATTATACCCCCACATTTTTTAAAAAAAACCCCCCCAAAAATAACATGGAATTTTAAATTTTAAATTTAAAAAAAAAAAAAGACAAATAAAAGGGCCGCCCCCCCAGTTTTTGAAAAATAAATTTTAACCCCAAGGGGTTTTTGAAAAAAAAAAGAGGGAACTTTAAAGATAAAAAAATGTATTTTTGGGGGGGGTAGAAAAATAAGGAGAAAGAGAAAGAGAAAGTTTTTTGTGCACCCCAAAAACACTTAAAAAAAAAATTTGGTTTTAAAAAATAAAAATTAAAAAATTTTTTTTAACAAAATCCAAAATTTTTTTTAAAACTCATTTTTTTTTTAAATTTTAAACAATAAAAGTCCAAAATTAAAATTTTTTTAAAAAAATAATAAAAAGTTTTTTGGTTTTTTTTAAAAAAAATTTTTTTGGGGGCCCCCGAATTATAGGCTTTTCCTATTTCTAATATCCCAATAAAATTATTTTTTTCCAAAAATTCCGCCACTGGTCGCTGCTTTTAAATGAAAGCATAATCATTTTTTCTCAGGAGGTATGGGTGGGCCCCCCAAAACCCAAGTTTTAGAGCAGAAAAAAACCCCCGGCCCCCCGGGAATCGAAAACCCAGGTCCCATGCTGCAATTTTCCTTTTCGCGGTTTTTTTTTCACTTTTTCCCCAAAAAAAAAAAACGAAAAGGGGGGGGAACCCTTTTGCATTTCTTCAGGATACTATTTTTTTGCAGTCCTTATTTTAAAAGGGTTTTTTTTTGATTTTTTTTTTTGGGGGGGGTCTGGCCCCCCCCCCCCCTTAAATTTTGGGGTTTTAAAACTGGTAGGTACCGGCCCCATCTGTTTTTTAAAAATTTTCCAAATAAACCCCCACTTTTACTCGACTCAGATAAAAACATTTCAAATAGCCCATGGAAAAAAGAACGAGGAATTAATTATTTACAAATTTTAAAAAAAAGGGGAAGCATAAAAATTTTTTCCCCAGTGTATTAAAAATAAAAAGAACTATAATACCCCGGGACTAAATTAAAAAAATTTTGGGAAAAGGGGGATCGTGAAAATTTATACAACCCCTTGGTAAAAACCCCAAACATAAATTTTTTTGTTAGCCATTTAAAAAAAAAGGGGAAAACTAAAAAAAACCCGCCCAAACCGGGGGTAAAAGAAACAATTTCCAGGTCAAATTTACCTCAAAAAGAAAAAAAAAAAACCCTTTATAAAAAAAACCTGGATATAAAAAAAAAAAATTTTAAAAGGCCCCTTGAGTTCTCATATATCCGGGTTTTTGGGCTGTATAATAGAAAAAAAATTGCAATTTTTTAAAAATTAAAAATAAAAAATATTAAGGGGAGTGTTTTGTTTTTAAAATTTTTTAAAAATAAACTTAACAAAAGATGTTTAATGGCTTGAACATCACATAATTTAAAACCCCAAATACATACCCCCCAAAGAGCTATCAAATTTCGGCACACAATTTTTTCCCTTAAAAAAAATTAACTTATGGATTTTTTCATTTAAAAAAAAAAAACCCCCCTTTATACACGAAAGAAAAGCCAGTAAAAAAAAAAATGGCAACAAAATGACAAAAAAAAAAATTTAAAAATTTTTAAAAAATTTTTTTGGAATTTTAAAATTCCTTTAAAAGAAACTAAAATGACGGGAAAAAAAAATTTTAAAAAAATTTAATTTTTAAAAGGGAATTAAAATTTAAAAAAATTTTTTGTATGAAAACCAATGAAAAAAACAACTACTTAGGGGTTTTTAAAAAGTTGGTACTCGTTTAAGGGGAAATAATATTAGTTAAAAAAAAAATTTTCAATGGTTTTAAAATCCCCTTTTTTTTAAGATGTTTTCCAATTTTTGAGTAAAACCCGAGTTTAAAAATTTTTTTTTTTGGCCCGGTTTAAAAGGGCGCTTTTTTAGGGGGCCCAAATTTTTTCTATGTATCACCCCCGGGGGCCATGGGGGCTTTTAAAAACACCCCCGGGGGTTTGTAGGATCACTCAAGTTTAGAACTTTTAATACTTTTTGGGGCTGGACATTTTTTTCTATATTTGTTTTCCCAAAAAAAAAAAGGGGATATTATTATTTTTTTTTCCTAATTTGATTTAAAAAAAAACCGCAGGAGTTTTTTTAACCCCCCGTGGGAAAAACCTTTTTGGTTGGGGGGAAACGGGATGGCATTATTTTTTTAATCCCTGAGGGTTTTTGGGGCCCTCCATCCCCAAAAATCCAAAAACTGAAAGGGAAAAAAAAAGAGCGCGTTAAAAAAACCAAAATGGTCCCCCAAAGATTCCATTAGGTAAAAAGGGGGAAAAAATTTAAAAATTTTTTATAAAAGGAATATTTACAATAATTATAGAAACAAAAAATTGATCAAGGGGGTGCTAATGCCCCCCCCCCCTCCATTTTCTTGGTTTTATGTCGAACTCCGAGACTCAGTGATCAAAAGCATTGGTTTTTTGAGCCAGGAGGGTTTTGGGGGGTTGAAACCCCGGGCCGAGCGGAAAATTCAGGAATTTTCCCCCCAGGGGCCGATTTTAGTTGGAAAAGAAAAAAGAAAAAGGCATCAGCCCACCCTTGGGGCAAGGGGTTTTTTTCTAAGTTTTTTAAAAATTTTTCCCTTTAAAATATCAAACGAAAAACCGGGGGGTTTTTCGGGGGAAGGGGAAGCCCCCCCCAAAAAAATACAGTGCTTAAAAGCTAACAGGGTGGGGCAAAAGTCGGGGAAAAAACCCGGGGAAAAAAATTTTTTAAGGGGTTTTTCGGAAAATTTTTAAAAATTTTTTTAAAGGGAAACCGGGCAATAAGGGGATTCTTTTTTAGTGGGGGGGATTTTTGTTTACCGGCCCCCATGGCGGGACCAGGGGGGGGCCCAATTAATTTTTTTTAAATACAACCCCCCCCCCTTGCGAAACATTTTGAAAATGTCTTTTTAAAAAAAAAATACATCCGTACACAGAAAACGGGGGTAATTAGAGCTTTCCCAAAAAAATTTGCCGGGGGGTTTTGTAAAATTAAAAAAAAAAAAAGTTGGCCTCCCCCGGCCCCCCCATAGGGGCCCCGGAAAAAAAAAAACGGCCAATTTTAAAATAAGGTTTTTTTCCCCCAAAGGTTACCGTACCCCCAAATTTTTAAATTTTTTTGAGGGGAAACCCTTTCGAAAGAAATTTAAAGGGGGGGTTTTCCCCGACTTTACTGCATACACAAAATTTTGGGCCCTTTGGGGAAAAAGTTAAAAATTAAAAAAAAAAAATTTGCAAAATGAATTTTTTATTTAAAACTTTTTCAAAAAATGTAACGCAGGTGGGGGTTGTTTTAAAAAAATTTTAAATTTTGGCCCCCGGCCCCCCCATGGGGGGGGGTAACAAAAATCGACCCCACTCCCCAAAAGGGGAAAGGCTTTTTTGGCCCCCTTTTTTCCCCACAAATTTTTTTAAATTTTCCGAGAAGCCATTGAAAAATTTTTAGGGTTTCCCCAATTTTTTTCCCCCCCCTGTTAACGGTAAATAAGTTTTTGTATATAATTTTCTGCAAATAAAACTTGATCGAATTTGAAAAATTTTTAACAAGTACCTAACTGGTATCAAGTTTTTTAACCGTATTGGTAAACCAGGAGCGTAGGGATCCCCTTTGGTTTTAATCCCCCCCTGATAATTTTTCCTCTTCATTTGGTTTTGGGAAATAAAAAAAATTGGTGTTAGGTGGTAAAATGCTTTGAGCATTAACCTCGCCTGGGGGTTACCTTCCAAAAGAGGTTATTTTTTTCAGAGGTCTTGGACTTTTCTTTTAAGCCCCTTTAAACCCTTGGGAAATGCAAGCTAGCCTGGCTGTAAGGGTTGCTATGTGTTCTTTTTTAAAAAGTCCAGCGAGACCTTTCTTCCCCTTATTTAACGTCCCCCAGAAAAAAACCCCCCCCAAAAAAATAGTGTTATATAAATAAATTGTTTTTTGTAATATTAAAAAATCTTACGAAATAAAATTGATCGAATTTTAACATAAAAACCAAGGGGGACTCTACCTGAAAGGGCCCCCGATTTTGGTTAAGGGGGGCCGGACGTCTCACATCCCCGGGGGCAGTGACCTTGGGGCCCACGGAGTTTTGGGGGGGCCCTGAGGAACCCCGGGGAATTTTGCTCCCCCCGGGCCGGGGGGGCGAGGGTGTTTGGAACCCCGGGTTTTTTGGGGGGGGGGTGGGTGGCGGGTGGTTGGGACACCCCCCCCGGGCGCCCTTTCCCCCCCGACACCTAAAATGAAGCCTTAGGCCCTTAACAAAACTTTTTTTTTTATTTTTTTTGCAGAGGAACTTTGTCAAGAACGTAAAAATTGATAAAAAAAAAAACACTATTGTTTTACCGACAGAAAAGGAAGACAAGTGTTTTTCTTTTTCTCAATTATTATTATTATTAAACTTTTTTAGAAGGGGAATATGAACAAACAAATAAGGAAAAATGGTATTCAGTAAATGGATTAGGATTTTTCGCCCATTATTCCAGCAGTAACATTTTTATGTGGTAAAAACCCAAAAAGGGGGAGATAATTGTCATGTCCCGTGGGTTCAACCCCTCGACCTTTGCATTATCCCCGGCTTGCCACGACAGGGGGGAAAACGATTATTGCGATTTTAAAAAAATTTTTCACGTATTTTAATAATTTTTTTTTTAATTTTTGTTGTTTTTGGAAAAAAATGGAACCTAATAAGCTTCTTTTTTTTTTCTAACCAAAGGGTTTTTTAAAGGAATAAAAGGACGAACGGAAGAAAAAAAAACTTTTCTTTTAAAAGGGGGAAAAAATTTTTTTTCCCCGTTTGGTTAACCAAAAGGTTTATAAAATTTTTGCTTCCTTTTTTTTTAAGGTTTTAAGTCATTGTTTACTTTAAAAGTACGAGACGATTTTTCTTTAAAAATTGGGGGAACAAACTGGGGAAAAAAATTTTGGAAATACATCAAAAAAACAAAGGGGGTCAACTAATCCCGAAACCCCGCCACCATAAAACGAAACCATAGGAGAGCGACAATTTCTATTAGGAAGTATTGTAAATCAGCAAGGGGATCGGATAAAGACGTTACAAGCTAAAAAAAGCCAAGGAGCATTCCCCCAACTAACCCCCCCCCTCTGGGGATGAAAAAAACCTTTAAAAAAACCAAAAAAAAAATTAAAATATTTTAGACAAACGTCAAACGTCCCCCCACGGGCCCAAAAAGGGGAGAGTAAAAAAATCATTTCCAAAAAGATTAAAACCCTTTATAAAAGCTGCCTCAGGAAAAACAAAAAAATTTTTGGCCAGAAGTACCTAAATCCGACCTATGGGGGAATTTCGAACCCCAAAACCAGTAGTACAACCCCCAAAAAAAAAAGTTTTTTGGTGGTAGGCCCACTCTCCGAAAGGCCCCCACACATCGCCGCCAACCTCGATTTTGGGAACCCCCCGGGGAAAAAGGGGCCGGCAGACCCATCCCCGGGGGGGGAACCGAGAGGAAGGCAAAAAGAAGAAAAAATGAATTAAAAGGGGCGATGGGGGGAGAAAGGGGGGAGATGGCGATATTTGTTCAGCCCTATGTCCCCTTGGTGAAAGGCTTAAGAAAATGGAATTTTTTTTTTTTCCAAAAAAAAAACCCGGACATTCCCACCCCCTTGAAAGGGGGTTCTCATTTTTCTCTCACCCCCCCTAAGGAGGGTTTTTCAATATTCTCTCCCTCCTCTCTGAACAGGTAGGGGTTTTTAAAATTTTCCCCCTCTCTGAACAGTGGGTTTCAATATCTTCACCCCCTCTCTGAACAGGAGGTTTCCCTATTTCTCACCTCCTCCGACAAGGGGTTCTAATAATCTCTCACCTCCCTCTGAACAGGTAGGGTTCTCAATAATCCCCTTTACCCCTTTCTGAACAGGTAGGGGGTTCTCAAAAATCCTCACCTTTTCCCTCGAAAAATAGGGGTTTCAATATTCTCTCACCTCCTCTCTGAACAGGAGGGGTTTCAATTTTTTTCTCACCCCTTTGAAAAGGAGGGGGGTTTCAAATTCTCTCACCTCCTCTTAAAAAAGGGAGGGGTTCTCAAATTCCTCCCCTCCCCCTGAAAGGTAGGGGTTTCAATTCCCCTCACCCCCTCTTGAACATAGGGGTTTCAATATTCTCACCTCCTCTTGACAGGGGGGTTCTCAATATTTCTCACCCCCTCTGAACAGGTAGGGGTTTCAATATTCTCTCCCTCCTCCTGAACAGGTAGGGGTTCTCAATTTTTCCCACCTCCTTCGAAGGGGGAGGGGTTTAAAATTCTCTACCTCCTCTCTGAACAGGAGGGGTTCCCCCAATATTCTCTACCTCCTCCGAACAGGGGGGGGGGGGGGGGTTTTTCAAATTCTCTCCCTCCCTCTGAACAGGTGGGGTTTCAATAGTCCTCACCCCTCTCTGAAAGGTGGGGTTCCCAATATTCTCCACCCCTCTTGAACAGGTGGGGTTTTTAATATTCTCTCACCTCCTCTCTGAACGGTGGGGTTCAAAATATCTCAATCGGAAGGACGGTTTTGGCGTAGGCCCAAAACGTGTAGGGAGGTGGTATCTCTCGTAGGGGATTTTTTTTTTGTATTTTAAACCCCATCAAAAGGGAGCGACCATTGCGGCCAAATTTGACCTAAATTTTTTGTGGTTTGGGGAAAATTTGAAATCAACTTCCACACCAAATTTTTCAACCCTTTAGCTCTTACCGTTTAAAAAATGGTCCCCTAGGCATATTCGTCCAGAAATGTAAAAACGGGCAGTCAAATTTTTGACGAACCCCAATTTTTCCCTTTTATTAAGGATAAGGAAATAAAGTAATGAAATATTTCCTTATAATAGGATGGGAAAAAGTAAAAAATACAAACCTTCACGAAATATTATTTTATAAAAAAATATTGAAAAAAAAAGAATTCCAATTGAAGCACCACCCCCCCCCCCTTAACAGGTAGGGGTTCTCAATGTCTCCACCGGAAGGACGGGGGGGCGTAGGCCCGCGGGTGTAGTGAATGGTGGCATCTTCTGTAGGGACACCACCAGGGGGTACTTGGGGATCCCCGGAGAGGGAGCTGCCGGGGTGGGGGTTTAGCACGCCATCAATGGGGGGGGGGTCACTGAAACACGACAGAAAAAAACCCCTTTCAGCTGTTTTTTTAAAAAAAAAAAAACCCCAAAAATTACTAGATATAGCCCCGCGGGGGGGGGCTTAAACAGGAGAAGACCATTGTCTGCAAGGGGACACACAGAGAACAGACTAAAAAACCCCTTCAAGCCAGGTAGCTTGCATTTTTAAAGGGTTTTTTAAGGCTTTACAAAAATTTTCCAATCCCCATGGGGTTAAAGCCATAGAAAAAGGGGTCGGGGCAGCCAACTTTGAAAAAAATTTGCTGGAAACCCCTCACTCCCCTTCCAGCGAGCCAAGCTGTCACAACAACAAAACACATTTAAACCCCCAAGGAAAAAGCCCCTTCCCCATTCTTACCACTGGATAGAGACCCCCCAAAATAAAGTAACATTATACTCACTCACGGATAGTAGCCCCCCCATAATAAAGTATACATTATCTTACTCACATGGATAGTAACCCCCCAAAAAAAAGTATACAAATAATTTTTATCAATGGTAAAACCCCCGTTGTCTCATTTACCACATGGATATTAAACCGGTTGCCCTCATCTTATTTCACATGGATATAGCCCCCCCTAAAATAAAGTATACATAATATATCTTACTACATGGATAGTAACCCTTTGCCTCATTTTACTCACGGGGATAGTAGACCCCAAAAATTTAAAGTAACATAATAACTCTTATCAAGGAAAATAAGACCCGGTTGTCCTCATTCTTTCTCACATGGTTTAGGAAACCCCCCCCCTATAATAAAAGTATCATGTATATTATGCTCTACTCACATGGTAGTCCCCCCGGTTGTCCTACTTTACTCACATGGATGTGCCCCCCCTAAAATAAAGTATACAGATCTCTACCACGGGGATAGTACCCCCCCCAAATAATAAAGTAACATGTTACCAACTCACTGGATTTTTAAAAAAAAAACCCCCTATAATAAAGTATACATGTATATTTATACTGGTGTAGCCCCCCCTAAAAAAAGTATACGTATCCCTTACTCACATGGATAGTAGCCCCGGTTCCCCTCACTTTACTCAATGGATAGTAGCCCCCCCCTATAATAAAGTAAATTTTTACTTTTAAACCCCATTAAAAAATTATTTATTTTATAAATTATTTATTTAACTTTCATTATATTTATTTATTTTTGAAAATTTTTTTTATTATATAAAAAAAATAAAGAATTGAAAAAAAAAAAAAAAATATTTCACATGGATAGTAGCCCCGGGTTTCCCCCTCGTTCTTGTACACGCCCCCCGTGAGTCCCCCCGGTTCTGTTGAAACTCCAGGGGGGTTGATGGGGGGGAGGAGCCCCCACACGGCACCCCCCCCCCCCCTGCCCGCCCCCCCCCCCCAGCCGGACTGGGGGTTCCTCCGATTTTGTACAGTCCTTGATGGGGCCCGACCCGCCGCCACGATCTGAAATAAAAATGTAATTTTTAAAATTCTGCCTGAAATAAAAATAACAAAAATGTAAGATTTATTCTGCCTAAAAAAAAAAACAAAAAAAATAAAATTTTTTTTTTCCCTGCCTGAAAAAAATAATAATGTATTTTTACTTCTGCCTTAATATAATAAAATAATTATTTTTACTTGCCTGAAATAATAATAATAAAATGTATTTTTTTACTTCTGCCGATGTTGGGGATTTAATAGCCTATGGGGCATTTTAAATTAACGATATTATTATTTTTACTTTTTTCAATAAAATAAATTAATCCCTCCAAAACATATTTAGAATTCAAAATTTTTAATTTCTGAGAGGTACGACTTCTTTTGTGTAATTTTGATAAACCAAATATCCACTTGAAATTTCAATAAAGAAGTATTGGTGGGCTGTGGCTACGAAAGCTTTTTGTCACTGCGACCTTAAATAGTTTTTTTGTGACACCCCCTTAATTTTTAAAAGAGAAAAAAAGCTATTAAGGGCCAAAATTTTTTTAAACTGATTTCGGAAACGGGGAATTTTTTTTATCCCCAAGCCCCAATATTTTATACTTATCCTGATGCACGCAGAACGTATGGCTTGAAAGGCCCGGCCCCCTTCATGTAGAACACGTGAGAATTTTTAGGATACTCTCGAGTAAGACTAACATATAACTTTTTTTTCTCTGTCTTCCCCTCAAGCGGGTCGAGTTGGTTCAACCCCAGGGTTTTTTTGGGTTTTTGGGTTTTTTAAAATTTTTTCGGCTGGTCCCTTCCTAACCCAACGTTTTTATTTGATTTAAGCCCTGGTTAGGAGGGGGGTTTTTTTCCCTCCATTTGCTGGGAATCGTCCCCGCTATCCCCATTAACCTCACCCAGCCTGGGGGGGCCGGAAACTAACTTACTCATGAGCAACAGAACGTATGGCTGAACAGGCCGGGGGGGGACTCCATTTATTGAACAGTCGAAAAAATTCAGGTGTTTCTGCAAGACATACTAAAAAAAAATTACTTACTATACTTTAAAATTTTTTAAAACTATACTTATATATATTTTTTCTTACTCACTGATGCCCAGAAAGTGGGGGTGAACACCCCCCGGCCCCCCTTCATATAGAACACGGGAAATTCAGGATATTTTAAAATAAACATAATACTTACTAACTAAATTTTCCCATACTAACTATCTAGGGGGGGTCATCGTGAACAGGTAGCCC
>CM044955.1:60527381-60547511 GCA_024516035.1 Bactericera cockerelli | reverse complement strand
TGTTTAATCAATCCAATCCCCCACAGGAGAGGATGACCTTATTATTAACATTACTAATCAGCTGATTAGCGCTAATCAGAGATTGATAAGTCTGTTTAATTAATCCAATCCCCCACAGGAGAGGATGACCTTATTATTAACATTACTAATCAGCTGATTAGCGCTAATCAGAGATTTATCAGTCTGTTTAATTAATCCACTCCCCCACAGGAGATGATGGCCTTATTATTAACATTACTAATCAGCTGATCAGCGCTACTCAGATATTTATCAGCCTGTTAATAATTCATCCACTCCCCCACAGGAGAGGATGGGCTGGTGCTGACGCATGAGCTGACCACAGGGCGAGTTCTCTCTCGCTTCCACCTGGCGGGGCTCGAACCCGTGACCTCCCTGGCGTGGAGCAGCACGGGGGAGACACTGGTGGCGGGCAGTGCGGGGGGGACAGTGCAGATGAACAGCTGGCCCTCGGTGCCCAAGATGTAAGCCTTCGTTTTATTATGTTCGTTATGTTGTTTTGTTAAAAATAAAGTTGGTTATTTTATACTAAAAAAAAAAAAAAAAAAAAAAAAATACAAATTAATTTATTTTATTTTACATATGTCCAATTTGGAGGGGACTATTAAATATTTTGGTGGGGGACTATAACAGGGAGGAGACCCGCAAGTCTGGCTGAGGGGACTATAAATAGTCTAGCTGGGGGACTATAAACTAAAGGGAGGAGACCAGCAGTCTAGCTGGGGGACTATAAAACAGGGAGGAGACCAGCAGTCAGGCTGAGGGACTTAATAGTCTAGCTGGGGTACTATAAACAGGGAAGAGACCAGCAGTCTAGCTGGGGAATTTTAAAACAGGGAGAGACCAGCAGTTCTGGCTGGGGGACTATAAACAGGGAGTAGACCAGCAGACTGGCAGGGGGACTATAAACAGGGAGTAGACCAGCAGTGTGGCTGGGGGACTATAAACAGGGAAGAGACCAGCAGTCTAGCTGGGGGAATTTAAACAGGGAGCAGACCAGCAGTTCTGGCTGGGGGACATATTAAACAGGAGCTAGACCAGCAACTGGCTGGGGGACTATAAACAGGGAGTAGACCAAGTATGGCTAGGGGACTATAAAGGAAGGGTAGGTAGGACATAACGATTGTTGGGCTAGGGGACTATAAACAGGGAGTAAACCAGCAGTCTGGCTGGGGGACTATACACAGGGAGTAGAGCAGCAGTGTGGCTGGGGGATTATAAACAGGGAGGAGACCAGCAGTCTGGCTGGGGGACTATAAACAGGGAGTAGACCAGCAGTCTAGCTGGGGGACTATGAACAGGGAGGAGACCAGCAGTCTGGCCGGGGGACTATAAACAGGGAGGAGACCAGCAGTCTGGCTGGGGGACTATAAACAGGGAGGAGACCAGCAGTCTGGCTAGGCTAGGGGACTATAAACAGGGAGTAGACCAGCATTGGATTTGTTCTGGGGGCCCTTGTCAATTATTAGCCTCCTTGTAAAGACAGTGGTAGAAGTGCTGAGTCATTCCTTTACTGTCTGGCTACCATCGTTCACGATGACGCCACCCTATAATGATAATAGTCCAATTTTCTTGAATTTTTTTTTAAAAAATTGGGTTTAACGTCGCTTTCAACTACATGTTCAGGTCATATCACGACGGGGAACCTAACCTAACCTAACCTCCATTCGCTCACAAACCGGCTTCCCACATTAACTTCACCCAGCCTGGGTTGGGCCGGAATGCCAGCATCACAAAGTCCTCACCTCTTTGGACGTTGCTTAACTTCGGTGATCCTACGAGAACCGGTGCATTCAACGCGTCATCGACGCTGGCTTTTCTTGATTTGATTCGACTTTGCTACTACATGGTCTTTAGAATTTGAAGAATTTAATAATTGAATTATCATTATTATTTTAAAGGCGAGGTTATCCTCCGTTATTTCTCAAGGGTTGAGTGGAAGAGATTGCCATTGGCAATAACCTCGCCCTTTAGTGAGGACATCTGTATAATATATTGTATAAGTGTATTGTTTTCTTGCATAATAAACACCAAAATTTAAATGGTGATTTCTAAATCTCGCGGCACACGTGACAGTGGCTCACGGCACCCTGGTTGCGGACCACTGATGTTGTTAGGTTGTGGACCTTTAGGTAGGACATTAGCTTCATTCTCTTTTTTGTTCTTGTTTCTTTGTTCAATCTATTTATTTTTTCTTTATAATTTCATTGTAATTTACTGTATATATTTTTATCTTACCTAATAAAGAATACTATAATAATAATAAAGTATAGATTAATTGATTGAATGATGAAAGCTTATGAATTTTCCGAACATTTCCTCTTTCTCACCACCAGAGGAGCGCAGGACTGCTCCACCACGGTGGTCTACCACAACGCCATGCCCAGGATCCTCAACATCCAGTACAAGAGTTCGCCCCCGGGGCCGCCCATCTGTCTGGGCGTGGCCAAGGAGCCGGAACAGGATACGTTCATCAAGAAGGTAAGGGCCCCCCGGAACAGGATACGTTCATCAAGAAGGTAAGGGCCCCCCGGAACAGGATACGTTCATCAAGAAGGTAAGGGCCCCCCGGAACAGGATACGTTCATCAAGAAGGTAAGGGCCCCCCGGAACAGGATACGTTCATCAAGAAGGTAAGGGCCCCCCGGAACAGGATACGTTCATCAAGAAGGTAAGGGCCCCCCGGAACAGGATACGTTCATCAAGAAGGTAAGGGCCCCGTTCCTGAAACACACTCCACTCTTATAATAATAATAATAATGATAACACTCTTTAGTTGAAGGTAACCACCAGGCGAGGTTAATGCTCAAAGCAAAATAGAAAAAAAGTGTCATGTCACTAGGTTGCAGTATTAATTCAGAGCAGATTCAACTGAAACCCTACGTCCAGGTTGGACAATAATAAACTTATTATAATAACACTCTTTAGTGGAAGGTAATCACCAGGCGAGGTTAATGCTCAAACCATTTTCTACCCTCAGAGTCTTATTATTAAGTGGTCACAAACTCATATTAATGAGAGAAAACTTTATGCACTGGGTGGGATTCGAACCAATGGATCTCTACGCTACCTAGTAGCAGCTCGTTCCAGAAACACTCTCCACTCTCATAATCCCAGTAGCCCGTTCCAGAAACACTCTCCACTCTCATAATCCCCAGTATCCCGTTCCAGAAACTCTCCACTCTCATAATCCCCAGTAGCCCGTTCCAGAAACACTCTCCACTCTCATAATACCCAGTAGCCCGTTCCAGAAACACTCTCCACTCTCATAATCCCCAGGAGCCTGTTCCAGAAACAATCTCCACTCTCATAATCCCCAGTAGCCCGTTCCAGAAACACTCTCCACTCTCATAATCCCCAGTAGCCCGTTCCAGAAACACTCTCCACTCTCATAATCCCCAGTAGCCCGTTCCAGAAACACTCTCAAAATCTTCGAATCTCCGTTTCAACCGTCACACAACGCACTCTGATTGGTTATTGCGTTCGTATTAACCAATCAGAGTGCGTTGTGAGGCAGTTGAATGGGAGATTTGAAGATTATGAAAGTGGAGAGTGTTTCTGGAATGGTCTACTGGGGATTATGAGAGTGGAGAGTGTTTCTGGAACGGGCTACTGATATCCCTTTCAACTGCCAAGCAACAGTTGTCACCATGGGCGTAGCCAGGGGGGGGGGCCCCCGGAACAGGATACGTTCATCAAGAAGGTAAGGGCCCGGAACAGGATACGTTCATCAAGAAGGTAAGGGCCCCCCGGAACAGGATACGTTCATCAAGAAGGTAAGGGCCCGGAACAGGATACGTTCATCAAGAAGGTAAGGGCCCCCCGGAACAGGATACGTTCATCAAGAAGGTAAGGGCCCCCCGAAACAGGATATGTTCATCAAGAAGGTAAGGGCCCGGAACAGGATACGTTCATCAAGAAGGTAAGGGCCCCCCGGAACAGGATACGTTCATCAAGAAGGTAAGGGCCCGGAACAGGATACGTTCATCAAGAAGGTAAGGGCCCCCCGGAACAGGATACGTTCATCAAGAAGGTAAGGGCCCGGAACAGGATACGTTCATCAAGAAGGTAAGGGCCCCCCGGAACAGGATACGTTCATCAAGAAGGTAAGGGCCCCCCGGAACAGGATACGTTCATCAAGAAGGTAAGGGCCCCCCGGAACAGGATACGTTCATCAAGAAGGTAAGGGCCCCCCGGAACAGGATACGTTCATCAAGAAGGTAAGGGCCCCCCGGAACAGGATACGTTCATCAAGAAGGTAAGGGCCCCCCGGAACAGGATACGTTCATCAAAAAGGTAAGGGCCCGGAACAGGATACGTTCATCAAGAAGGTAAGGGCCCGGAACAGGATACGTTTATCAAGAAGGTAAGGGCCCGGAACAGGATACGTTCATCAAGAAGGTAAGGGCCCCCCGGAACAGGATACGTTCATCAAGAAGGTAAGGGCCCCCCGGAACAGGATATGTTCATCAAGAAGGTAAGGACCCCCCGGAACAGGATATGTTCATCAAGAAGGTAAGGGCCCGGCACAGGATACGTTCATCAAGAAGGTAAGGGCCCCCCGGAACAGGATATGTTCATCAAGAAGGTAAGGGCCCCCCGGAACAGGATACGTTCATCAAGAAGGTAAGGGCCTGGAACAGGATATGTTCATCAAGAAGGTAAGGGCCCCTCGGAACAGGATACGTTCATCAAGAAGGTAAGGGCCCCCCGGAACAGGATATGTTCATCAAGAAGGTAAGGGCCCGGAACAGGATACGTTCATCAAGAAGGTAAGGGCCCCCCGGAACAGGATACGTTCATCAAGAAGGTAAGGGCCCCCCGGAACAGGATACGTTCATCAAGAAGGTAAGGGCCCGGAACAGGATACGTTCATCAAGAAGGTAAGGGCCCCCCGGAACAGGATACGTTCATCAAGAAGGTAAGGGCCCCCCGTTCCAGAAAGCACTCTCCACTCTTACAATAATAATAACACTTTAGTGGAAGGTAACCACCAGGCTAGGTTAATGCTCAAAGCATTTTCTACTACCCAACCCTCAGAGTCTTAATATTAAGTGCTCACAAACTCAAATATAATGAGAGAAAACTTCATGCACTGGGTGGGATTCGAACCAACGTGAGCTTGAGTAATTGTAATAACATAAAAGTGATTAACACAAATATGATAACTCAAAAAAGATAACTTTAAAATAAATAAAAAAACTTATCATATTTGCGTTAATCACTTTCGTGAGATCACAACTACTCAAACTCGTTTCGTTAGATTTAGTATCTACGCTGAAACCGGGACTTTAAGCACCGACCTTAAAAGTCCGCCGCCTTATCGATCAAGCTACTGAGGTCAGTGATAACTTTAAAATATAAATAATTTATTTTGTTTTCAGGAAGGTACATCAATGTCTAGCTGATACAAATAATTACAAAATCTGCTGTCCCTGTATCAAGTTCAAACAAATGTCTCTTTAACTATCAAGGGCGTTCCTTCTTCACACCTTGGCCAAGGTGTTTGGTATGTAAGCCAAAATTAGATAAACCTTTATTTATTTTTTACAAATACGATATAATTACATCTGTATACATGAAATTGGGCAAAAAATGTACATTCAAACAACCCTGTCAGCTTCCAGAAGGACTGTCCCTGGGAGAAGTTTTTTTTTTTTATATTTATAAAATAAAACATGAATTATGTATATTATGAATAAAAAAAAATGTATATTAAATAAGACTACCTACCGTTTAACCATGGTTTTTATTTTTCACAGGTTCGTCTTACCTTTTTTAAACTTTCAAATGTTCAGGTCATATCAAGGTTTTATCCTCTTGAATTGGTTTTATATCAAGACGAAGGTTTTAGCCTCCATTCGCTGCAATGTTACAAACACATTAACCTCACCCTGCCTAGGTATACCGAAAATTTCCAGCATCAAGAGGGTTCAATGGTCACTTATTCAAGTTCTAACCTCGCTGGATATTGCTTAACTTCAGTGACGAACGAGAAAATCGATAGTGAATTGATCCTATCTTCTTCTTCTTTCACTTTACCTTTTCCCAAATCTCATGGGGTCGGCATTGTTCAACCTCATGGTTGAGGTTGGTTGTGGCACATTTTTTTATGACTGGATGCCTTCCTAACGCCAACGATTCTATTTGATTTAACGTATTGATTAGGTTGGGGGTTTTACCCTCCATTCGCTGGGAATCGTACCAGCTACCCACATTAACCTCACCAAGCCTGGGTAATGCCAGAATTGCCAGCCTCACGTTTACGGAGGGAACAGTATTTTCTATGTGAAAAGTCTGCTCTGACCGGGCATTGAACTCAGGACTGGACTACGGGCAGTAGTCACAACCTTTACGCCACGGAGGCTGGCAGTGAATCATGTGAATTGATCCTATAAATATAAAATGTCATAATTTTATATCACCCCCTTTCCCCATATTAATACTTTCTACTCTTGAGAATTTCTTTTGACAATTTCAAAAAAATAATTTTACATAGTTCAATAAAATTTTGAATTGTTTATTTTTAAGAAACGAGGTACAAAAATATGTTCACTAAAATTTCGTCCTGTACATTGTAAAACAAATGATATACAAACTATAGAACCAATAAATTCCTGGCAAGAGCTGATAAGCAACCTGTGCTTCAGTATATAAAAAAAATCCTCACAAACATCGAAAACGACAATTATATTTAAAATAATCAACAATCATTAACAGATTTATCAGTATAAAAATAAAATAATTTTACTTCGCAAGCTATTACGACATTAATCATTTGGACTGTCTGAATGGGACCTTTTTATGTTTATCAATTACTTTAAACAGGATGATAAATCTCTGACTTGCGCTAATCGCCTGATTAGTGCTGCTGGTCCGCATTAAACTCTGTCTCATGCTGTTATGAGCGGGCAACTTTGGGCCCTATGAAATGAGTCAGGGCCCAAATAATAATAATATCGCCATATTTATACTGCCCGACTAACAAGTCCCATTATTCCAGCAGTAAGCCCAAGACGTATCATTATGTGGTCGAAATCTCAAATGGGAGGATAACTTGTCATGTCCCGACTGGGTTTCGAACCCGCAACCTCTGGAT
Source organism: Bactericera cockerelli (assembly GCA_024516035.1). Classification (NCBI taxonomy): domain Eukaryota; kingdom Metazoa; phylum Arthropoda; class Insecta; order Hemiptera; family Triozidae; genus Bactericera; species Bactericera cockerelli. The sequence continues at coordinate 60,540,394 of CM044955.1, read as the reverse complement.
TACCAGAACGTCGCTTTGACCACTGAGCTACCAGGACAGACAGCCATTAATAAATTTAAAAAAGAATAATAAGTTTTTTTCCAAAATATTTGCCCATGAAATATTGTTTTTCGATACCATAGTTTCAGCCCAATGGTTCCTATGCAATTGGGATTTAATCCATTATTTCACCAGAATAATAAGTCAACGCTGTTTTCACGTTAGGCCATGAAACACTCGTCTTTAAAACAATACTTTCTATACCTCTCTGGTAATAGAAAGTAAAAAAATTCACAGTAAGTCATATAATAAATAACTAATACAAAATAATAAAAGCACCACTTTTCAATCAAGTTTTGTTTTAATAATTAGCACCTAAACATTCCCTAAAAGTACACAAGTACTTAAAAGAGAAGTTAGAAATATAAATATATTCCGGGGCAGGGCTCTGAATGATACAGACTTCTCTCTAAATAAATATTCATTTAAAAATATATATATATTCCATTATACCTTACTGTAAAAACAACTCGATTGAATTTGTTCAATAAATAACTGTAACATTGATAATTAAATCTAAAAAATCACAATTGAATTTTTCTTGAAGCAAATAACAATTTTTTTACACATAAATAAACATGATTTATTAGGAATTGACATCTATAACTAGTAATGAAATTTTATATATAAAAAAAAAGTTGAAACAAAATGATCCAATGTGAATGAAAATGTAAAAATAGAATGATTTTAGGAAAAAAATCTTCACAATTTTTTTTTTAAGAATATGAGAAACATCTCTCTTACCAATTTGGTAATTTTTTATGCTGATAAAACAGAAATTCACTGAAGTATGTTGAAGGTCTTAAATTTGAAAAAGAATTATTTTTAAAATTTATAAATGATACGAAAACCATTTCTGTAATATATGTTTAGATTAATATTATTAGCCATTCTATTTTTTTGAACCTAATTGATTTTTTTCTCTTTACAGGAAATGGTAAGGTCGTTCATTTGTTAATGTCAAGACCATATTACCAAAATAAATAGAACTAAATAAATAAATCTTATCTTACCAAAATAAATAAAAAGTATTCTTACTCAATATATTGCTTCTCTTGCTAAACAAGAGAGAAAATGGACAACGAATGAAAGAACGAATTTCGTAAACAGCTATCTTAAACTCTAAGGTAAAAGCTAAGCCTAGAACTTAACGTAGGTATGTATAGGACACAACAAAGGAATTTAATACTGGGATTGGGCGGGGTTTTAGCGAAAAATGTCGAAATCACGATTTAAATTTTTTTAAGAGATATTTTCGACATTACTCTTTTCAAAAATAGTAATGTCGACATAATAGTAAATCTTTTCCAAATTTTTTTTTACATTTTTCCTGGTAAATATTTTCAAATAAATATTAGCATCATTTTCTGATCCGGGGTTAAGTGGCAGAGAATCCCTAAGGCATTAACTTCGCCCCGGATTACAAGACAATTGTAATTAAAAATGAATAATGTTTTATTTTTTGTACAAATTTCTAAGATTTTTTTTAATTTGTTGTTGATTGTTTTGCAAAATAAATGTAAATAAATAAATAAAAATCGTAAATCCCGAGATCATATTCCCTTGACACAACACATAATAAATAATTATTGGAATAACATTATGGACTGAAAACCTGGACAGAAATGACATGGAAATAAATACCACCAAAAGCAAAGTAATGAAAATCTCAAGCAAACCAGAAGAAAACAATACAATCATTAAAATAAAAGGAAATCCTGTGGAGTGGGTTAGTCAGTATAGGTACCTGGGTACAATCATTAATAACGATGGGAAAATTACGGAAGAAATTAAACAAAGAGTGCAGAAGGCGAGCCAAATATACTATGCTATAAATCAAACAATAATTGGACACAAAGAAATAACTAAAAACACAAAAATGACAGTTTATAAAACGGTATACACCCCTACATTGACTTACGGCCTGGAAAGTGCAGTTTTGACCTCAAAAGAAAGACAAACCATCCAAACAGCAGAAATGAAATACCTCAGAAGATCACTTGGAAAAACCCGCAGAGACAAAATAAGAAATACCAAAATCAGAGAGGATACAGGACAAAAAGAAGTACTGAAAGACATAGAAAAACAACAACTAAGATGGTTTGGACACGTCATCAGAATGCCTGAAACAAGAATCCCTAAACAAATATTGGAATGCAAACCAGAAGGTAGAAGAGGAAGAGGAAGACCAAGACAAACATATGAAAATACTATAACTGAAATAGCTAAAGCAAGAGGGAAATCTTTTTCTGAGGTCAAAAGAATTTCCAGGCAAAGGAATGATTTCCGCCGTTGGATAAACGAGGAACCCGACGCTCGTTAGGGCATAAGGGAAAAGACAAAGAAGAAGAAGAAGAAGGAATAACATTACCCGTGTGGTACACGGAGAAAAATAGGACCCTTGTTGTTGTTGTTTTTGTTGTTGTAGACGCCTTGGCTACAACTGGAAGGGGGAATGATGGTCTCCAGCCAACTTTATTTCAAAGTTGCCTCGTCCTGAACCCTGAACCACATATTTCTATGTGCGATCAACCATCATGAGGACTTGGACTTTTTCTTTATAAGCCAATGAACCCTTAGGAAACTGTAAACTAGCCTGGTTTGTAAGGGTTGGTCAGTCTGTCTCTGATTGAATTATTTAAACGAAAATTCGACCGTTGAAAGGGAGATTTTGAGAGTGAGACGGCTTTCTAGAATGAGGTCGACAGGGTAACCACTACAACAACACCAACAATAACATGAAAATATTTTTCTAAAAAGTGACTGGTCATCCATTTTTCTTAAGTTGACCATTATGTCTAAAAAAATAAATAAAATAGCAATAAATAAATAAATAGGTAATGGAAGAAGTGGTGGGAAAGCATCTTGTCTAGCCTAAGGCATGATGATCCACTGATGTCACATGAATAGATGTAAATATAAGTAAAGCAGCCCTAGACAACCATACATTGAGTCAAAATCGTATTGAGCAATAATAATAATAATAATACTACCTTATTTATACTGCCCGACTAGTACTATTAAGTCCCATTATTCCAGTAGTAAGCCCAAGACGTATTATATTATGTAAGCACATCCCAAATAGGAGGAAATTAGCTTTGTCATATCACGGCTGGGTTTCGAACCCGCAAACTCTGGATTACCGACCATTGAGCTACCGGGACGGACTTCAATGCGTATTAAAAAGTGATATTGATCTCGCCGCGGGACGTTAAACAGATACGAGGCCAGCTTTGTCAGACCCAAACACACATAAAATAACACAAGTCATTCGCGCCCCTTAACTGGGTTGGTGTTAGGAAGGGCATTGAGTGAGAAAATGTGGAAGTTGGAGTGCCAGAACCAACCTCAACCATGAGGAAGAGCTCGCGACCCCAACTAGGTTTGGGAAATGGCAAAGTGAAAGAAGGTGTTCGATATTGATCAATTACGAAGGCTTCAACCATATTGATGGCATATACAGGGTCTTCATAAAGTCTCACCCAGGCCTAGGTTTCTCGAAAACGACTCAGAATATCAAAAAACGCAAAAACCCGTATTCCTTCGGGCGCATCACGATTCGTCTCAAAAAGGGTTTTTTAAAAAGGTTGGAATTTCAGGTATAAAAATGACCACACGATTCGTCTCAAAACATTTTTTTTGGTGAAAAAGTAAACAACACGATTCGTAACAGTACGACAATAAAATACGGTACATATTGAGGGATATTTTATTACATCTTATTTAAAACATCTTAGAGGGAATTTTTTCTTATATTCTTGAGGCATGGCCTTCTATGCATTTTACCTAACCCTACTTTAAACCTAAGGCATTGCCTTCTATGTATTATCCCTAACCCTACTATATTCTTGAGGCATGGCCTTCTATGTATTTTACCTAACCCTACTATATTCTTGAGGCATGGCCTTCTATGCATTTTACCTAACCCTACTATATTCTTGAGGCATGGCCTTCTATGTATTTTACCTAACCCTACTGTCAAACACTCAAATAAACACTGATAACATAGATGACTGTTACTGGTTCAAAACAATAACATCGTGAACATCGCCATTTTATAGGGATTTTTTTTTGGTGCGCGAAGGAATTTTTTCTTATGGGGATAGTTTGAAAGGGATATTATATATTTTCGATTTTTGAGTATTTGAGACGAATCGTGTTATGAGACGAATCGTGTTTTGTTTTTCTTGAGACGAATCGTGTTGTGAAAAAGGCCACCTCAGGTAGTTTGAGACGAATCGTGAAATCCCCATTCCTTCATATTTAGGAGGATTGATTTTCAGCAAAAAAAATTTTGCCTACACGGCCCCAGTCAGGCTGGGCATGGACCAACTTTAAAATCTTAAATGGAATGGTATGTCTTGTGGCATATTGTTTTAAAGGTCTTATTAGGAGAAGTTCATTACAACAAATTTTAGTGAGCTACGACTTACCGTTCTTGAGATACAGGGTCGGACGTCCTGCGTAATATCCATATATTTTGACCTATAACTCGTTAACCGTAAATTATGGAGAAAATTTTTCTTGTTAATAATAACTCCTTATGGCAAGAACTTTCGAATAAGTTAAAACTTGATTTGTTTTTTCGTTAAATTTTTTTCGACTGTTCGTCCGGCTGGCTGACGAAACCGACCAGAAACTAACATCAACAGAGTATGTCGAGTTATAACTTGTTCGAAAGGTCTTGTCATAAGGAGTTATTATTAATAAAAAAAAATTTCTCCATAATTTACGGTTAACGAGTTACAGGTCAAAATATATGGATATTACGCAGGACGTCCGACCCTGTATCTCAAGAACGGTAAGTCGTAGCACACTGAAATTTATTGTAATGAACTTCTCTCAATAAGACCTTTAAAACAATATGCCACAAGACATACCATTCTATTTAAGATTTTAAAGTTGGTCCATGCCCAGCCTGACTGGGGCCGTGTAGGCAAAAAAAATTTAGCTGAAAATCAATCCTCCTAAATATAAAGGAATACGGGTTTTTGCGTTTTTTGATATTCTGAGTCGTTTTCGAGAAACCTAGGCTTGGGTGAGACTTTATGAAGACCCTGTATATATCTCCCTTGCCTTTTCCCTTATAAATCTAGTGACTTCTGGGGTCGACTCATAATATTGATGACTTAAATGATAGATATTGATGCGACCTTCGATTCATTGATCAATGCCAAATTGATTCAATATATCGATCGTCTAGAAGTCTAGGGACTGTCTAACTTATCTACACTGAGACAACAGTTACAAATGACTATTATTACTGGAATGGTTGGACACAACATGCTGTCCCGGAAGCAGGGTCTGCAAGGAGTAGTACCTTTCCTTGTCTGAGACATCCACGTTGGTGATGTGCTGGAAACAGCAGGGCGTGGAAATCAAACTCTTGTCGGGTCGTTTAAACTTAATTTTCTGGTTATTGCAGTTGACGAGACTGGAGGTCGACTTGAGTTTTGATTTCGGCATGGACAAACAGATGTTTTCCGGACATGAGGTGAGCTTTTCGATGTACATCCAAAGTTCTTTCGACGACTCGATGTTGTCGAAGCTCAGACCAATCATGGTGGTGTGGTCGGAGGACAGATACATCGTGTGGAAGCCTTCGCCGCTGATCTTGTAGGAGGAAAGGTTGTCGATTCTGTCCTGCCACAGGGCGAAGCAGGTGCCCCTCTCTGCGAGCAGGATGGAGATCTTTCGTTTGCTCCTCGAGCGCGTCTCTCCTGTGTCCAGTATGATGAGAGGGATGCCTGTGTAGTGCAGCTCCCAGTTGATGTTGTTGTTCTCTTGCGTCCTGGAGGATACCTTGCCCAGGTACAGGTTGGCGAGGGACTTGCAGACGAACATCTGGAACAGAGAGAGAAGTCAGGGTTAGACCAATCCAATTATAGGGCGAAATTAATAGACAAAATCGAGATCACAAGTTCGAGTCAGTACTTCCATTTGCTCATTTAAAACAATATGCAATATCAAATTAACGAGGAAAAATTCATGCACTGGGTGGGTTTCAAACCAACGAATCCCTACGCTACCTGGATTACTGGACTAGCGCGTTAACCACTTGACTACCGAAGTACGTTCTACGTTTATTCTATAAGAGGTGAAGCATTCTCGGTCCCCTATACATGATTATATATTATGTAGGAGAGAAGGACTTATTCCACTTAATATAAGTACTTTATTTGTTTGTCTCTGAGGTATTTATGGTGTAGTATTATTCTATCATTGATATTAGTGAGAGTGTTCAAAGAGTCAACTAGGAAATAGGAAGAAACTGACGATCTAATTGAATGTCTCTCTCTCTCACTCTGTCTCATATACACACACACACACACACACACACACACACTCGTGACGATCTCTTAACTTGTCAGCATCCCAGCCATACGAAGACATCATCAGTGTTCTTCTCTCTCATTGTCATAGTTAGCTCATCCATACAGGGTTTAACTAGTAGTTGAGCGATGACGCCACCATAATTATGATGATGATGAGAGTGAGAGAGTTTTCTGGAATGGGGCTTTAGAGTTTGGGGAAGATAACCAATTGTCTCGCTGGGGGACGGCAGTACCAGCTTTGTCCGGCCAAAAACAATAACACACATGACAGGCCTCCTTAAAAGGGTTGCCATTGGGGAATGCATTCCGACCGTACAATAGTGGAAGTAGGAGTGCCAGAACCAAACAACCTCACCCATGAGGAAGAAGTTGCCGATCCCAAGTTTTTGCTACACCCTGTACACAGTTACAGTACACATTTTAAGAGTACAGTACCGAGTTCCAATACAGTGATTCTGACGACATATTCAGACATTCACTGTTTTCTTGCGAAAATTACATAATCGATGATATTTTCAGGATATAATAATATTTATACTGCCCGATTAAGACTATTTTACGTTTTTATAAGTCGTAAAAATCCCAAATGGGAGGATAACATGTCATGTCCCCCCAGCTGGGTTTCGAACCTGCGACTTATGGATTACCAGACCGCCGCCTTTACCACGGAGCTACCGGGACAGATATTATGTTAGAGGTATGTCCGTATGTAGTATGAATACCTAATAAAAAGATAGTTTTGATATCAGTCATATTTTCGTTTTATCACTTTCCTGATATCACAACTACTCTATCTTGCTTTTTTACTAAGGGCGAAAATAATAGACAAATTCATTGCTAAGCGTCGGTTTTACTATCTTAAAGAGGTATTACAAAAATGTCTATTAATTTCGCCCTTAATCTATGCTGAAACCGGGCCTTGAACCATCGACCTCCAGGTTACAAGTCCGCCGCATTATCGATCAAGCTACTGAGGTCAGTTAAGTTTACTAGCTAATACTCACCGTTTAAGAGTATTGGGCGTTAACACTGAAAATAAAATCAACTGTACAGCCCCGTGTCTCGGAGGTAAAAAAGAAAAATAGCAGTAAATAATAATAATAACACTCTTTAGTGGAAGGTAACCACCAGGCGAGGTTAATTCTCAAAGCATTTTCTACCAACTAAACCTCAGAGTCTTATTATTATGTGGACACAAACTCAAATTAATGAGGAAAAATTCATGCACTGGGTGGGATTCGAACCAACGGATCTCAACGCTACCTAGATTACCAGGCTAGCGCGTTAACCGCACTTGACTACCAGTGCACTAATCATCAAATAGACGTTTTTTATATTATATTAATTTTGTATTCACTTGTATTTTTTATTTTATTTTATTGTTCAATTGATTTTTTTTTTTTATGTAGGGTCTTTGTAAAAATGGGTAGTTCCCGTAGAAACAAATAAATTATAATCTGAATGTAAAATAATAAATATAAATAACTGTGTTTCTTTGTGTTATAAGTTAATATCACAATATTGTAGTGGGTAGCGCAAAATTATAGGACTTCTTATCTTTTTCTTGAATATTCCAAAATCTTATTTTTGCCCATGATTCCGCCACTGAGCGCTGCTCACGTGAAAGCTGCTACTCATTTTTCCTCACGAGGTATGAGTGGACATCTTAACATCCAAAGTACAGAGCTGAAAAATCCGACTCCGCTGGGATTTGAACCCAGGTCACCGTGCGACACTCTGTAGTGGGAGGTAACCACCAGGCGAGGTTAATACAAAGCATTTTCTACCTCCTAACCCTCAGAGAATTATTATGCTTCAGGTATCAATAGAATTTATAATAAACAGATTTAATCATGGAACTGACAAAAAAATTATACACAATCAAATGGTTAATGACCCATCAAGTTTAGGAATTAATCAGTCTATTAGTGACTATGCAATAAGGTATCAGTAGAATTTAAAGTTAAGCTCAATAATTGCATGGTTGTCAATAAACATATTTAATCATGGAATTGACAAACACTTTAAGACAAATTCAAATGGTTAATGGCCTAACATGTTTTCGAATTAATCAGTCTATTAGTGACTATCCAATCCAATCCATAGTTGTTTTTTTTTTTTTAATTATGTTCAAACGCAACTTGGTATCGTTGCAATTTTATTACATGAACTTATATTTTCAGGGTTAAAGATAATTACTATAAACTTTAATTTTTCTAAATGGAAGCTTAAATCTAATAAGATGAGTTTTAATAGCAACATAGCTGATATTATTGGTGAGCTTAATTAAACCTTCTGGAGCACACAAACTATTTTTAATATAGAAAAAGTTAGGGTTTTCCCTATGCTGACGTCCTCAGAAATATCAGACTAGGGCGTTTTTACTTCTATAAATAGTTAATTTTTGATATTAAATTTTAACTCACCTAATCTATTTAAGCAGAAATGTGAGTTGTACTACAGATGCAACATGTTCCGCCTGTCATAAACTTTCTCGTAATGGAATCTAGATCGTGAGAATCTTCTCTCTAGGTTCAGATGTGAAATACAAAGAAGCTTTTTATTTCTCTCCTTGTACCATACTCTCCATACTATACTATATGAAATATTTGGTACCATACACTTTTGTACCATATTATACACTCCATAGTACGTACAATGAGAATCCATACTATAATTTCAATTTAATTACAATATCAATGTCTATGATTCTCATGAAATATTTGGAAACATACACTTTTGTGCCATTTTTAGTCCTCTCCGTTCCATTTTCACCATACTCTATGATTCTCGTGGAATATTTGGTCCATACATGTTTACCATTTTATACACTCACTTCATAGTACGTACAATCCATAGTATAAATCCTTGATGAAATATTTGGTACCTAAATGTAATTTAAGTCCATAATTCTCATGAATTATTTGCACCATACACTTGTAAGTCTGGCTGGGGGACTATAAACAGGGAGTAGACCAGCAGTCTGGCTGGGGACTATAAATAGGGAGTAGACCAACATTGCCTTGGTTCTGGGGCCCTTGTCAATTATTAGCCTCCTTGTAAAGACACTGGTAGAAGTGCTGAGTCATTCCTCCACTGTTTAGCTACCATCGTTCACGATGACGCCACCCTATGATGATGATGATGATGATGATACACTTGTATCATTTATATTCCTCTCCTTGAACCATACCATACGTACGTACTATGCTCAATCCATACTACAAGTCCTTGATGAAATATGTGGTACTTAAATGTATTTCAAGTCCATGATTCTAAATTCTCATGAAATGTTTGGTAAATGCAACATGTCTGTTACTATGTACAGAGCGTTCTTCACACCTCGGTCAAGGTGTTTGATTTATTAATTTTTTTCTTTTTCAAGTATAGTTCTTCTTTATCATCTCATCATATTTCCGTTCACTACAACGGTGATATCACAATTACTCGCCATACCAAATATTTGCCACACTAGAGACTCGAACCACCGACCTCCAGGCCGTCGCTTCAGCGCTCCACCTACCTGAGGTCAGTCATTGTTTTGAGAATGTCCACAATCTCCTTCATTTCAGCGCGTTTATCTTTCTCGTGTAGACAGCACTTGTGCCACACCAGATCCACCATGGTATCGACACTGGCCTCATCCCAGCGTCCAGCTTTCCTGTCCAGAAGCTGTCTGACAGGTGTTTCCTCCTCCACCACCAGGCAGTAGTACAGGGTGGTCTTCTTGTCTTCGTCGTGGGGTTCCAGCCCCGTCAGCAACTCCAGCAGGACCACTCCGAAGCTGAAGACATCTGTCTTGGCAGTGATGACACCATGGTGGGCCTCGGGTGGCATGTAGGGCAGAGTCCCGCAGCTGCTCTCAGTGTACATGGTGCCTGCGCTTGCGCTCTCACTCATCTTAACGATCCCGAAATCGCCCAATTTCGGAACAAAAGTGGCGTCCAACAGAACGTTGGCGGACTTCACATCGCGATGGACCACGAGTTTGCTGAAAGAAGTGTGAAGATAGTGCAGCGCTTCGGCCACGCCCAGAGCGATGGCGTATCTTGTGTTTGCGAGCAGAGGTGGGGTGTTGTTGAGACAGGCCAGTCGGTCGTACAGAGATCCGTTGGGCATGTACTCGTAGACAATGCAGTTGATGCTGCCTTTGCAGAAGCCGACCAGGCGCAGGAGGTTGGCGTGTTTGCATTGGCTCAGTGTCTTCACTTCGTTTTCGAACAGTCTCGTCGTGACCTCGGTGGCTTCTGAGTCTTCTGTGGTTGAAAGAGTGACGTTCTTCTCCAATCTCTTCACCGCAACCTCCGTGCAGTTGTCCAGTTTCCCGAAGTAGACAGCGCCGAACTGGCCTTCTCCAAGTTTGTTCCCGCCACCTTGTTGATAAGTTTCTTCGTTGAAGCAATTGGTGGCGCGCTCTAGCTCACAGTAAGAGAACACAATGAGGTCTCCGTCAGCTTTGCACGCTGGACTGTTTCCCCCTTCCGCCGCTAGGATGTGCTGCTGCATCCACTCTTCAACACCCTTATCACTATTCTCGTCCGGTTGCTTCAGAATGTCGACCTTCAGATAGTGGGCGGCTTGGTACAGTTTCGCCCTCTCGAGAAACATCACCAAGTCATTCAACTTGGGCCGCCGGCGCCCGCTGGTGCCCCATTCGTCCAGAAATATTTCCGTGCATCCTCTCTCCGGATACACTCTCTTGCCGGCATGCTCGATGATGCGGATGTCTTTCTGGCTGTACTTGAAAGGTTTGTGCGGATCGCAGTCGACTGTGACTGAGGACATGAGGATTTTCCAATCGTCTCTCTCGTTGAGAAGCACACCTAACCCATGGATGACAAACTGCTTCAGGTGTCTTATTTCTATGTCTTCAGTGAGGATTTCCGATGTCATCGTAGAATTATTGCGTACAATAATAATAGACTTTTAATTATACTGTCCAATCAGGACTTACCTGAAAGTCTCTCTATTCCAGCAGTTGTTTTGCTGCCATTATCTTGTGGTCAAACGCTCGAAGACAATACAATAATATGAGGTAATATTCATGCATTGGATGGGATTCGAACCAACAGATCCCCACGCTACCTGGATTACCAGACTTGCGTCTTCTCCACTTCCAACATCATTACCATCCATGCATATCAACACAGTAAATACCGGTATTAACACTATGCAAACTCAACGTATTTCAAAATTTCCTGCAGAAGAAACGAATTTTTCTATCACTCTCTCATGACTCAGGATACTAAAAAATACATGGTACTTAATTATAAAACTATAAATACGAGAGAACACTATTGCACAGACATAAAAACATAATTAGAAATGAAATCACACGACCTATACGCACAAGCATGGAGTATAAACTGAGAGCTGAGACTGAGGGGGAGAATGAGGAATATTGAGAAGGAGATAAAGCATAAAGTAGTGAGAACTGAGGTTGTTAGTTGTTGGGAGAAATCATCAGCAGAGCACCAAGGCAGCCACTAGCTAGCCTTGAGCAGAACCCGAGAGACACTAGATATCTCGTGTTCTACCTCAAACATGGCCTCCTACCGCCCGATACGCACATTGGAATATGGACGGTACTTGTGCAGTTCGAACATCTTCCTGCGCAAAAGACGCCAAGAAAATTATTCTACGTATTATGACGAATACATAGAAAATGAATAATAATAATATCGCTTTTTATATACTGGCCGATTAAGGGCGGAATTAATAGACGTTTTTGTAATAGCTCTGTGGCGCTAAGTCACGGATTGCGTACTGTGTAAGATAGGGAAAACCGACGCTTGGCAATGGCTTGAGATATAGAATTTGTCTATTAATCAAGCCCTAGAACTATTAAGTCCCATTAATCCAGCAGGAAGCCCAAGTGGTAAAAATCCCAAATGGGAGGGTAACTTTTGTCATGTCACGGCTGGGTTTCGAACCCGCGACCTCTGGAATCTCTGGATTCATAGAGTGCCGCCTTTACCACTGAGCTACAGGAACAAGTGAAGTGTACGTGATCGAAGGATGCCAAGAAAATCATGACTTCTTGTAAATCAAAGTACATAGGAAATGTTTGCCTAAAAGGAACTGATGTCAAATGAATATTTGTGAACTAAAGACTCCAGGAAAATTACGAGTCTTTGAAAATATTTGCCCGTTAAGGAACTGATCTCAAATAACGAATATTCGTGTGCAAAAAAAATTATGACTCTTTGTAAAGCGAAGTCCTTGAAAATATTTGCATAAAGTAGAATCGATAAAACACATAAATCTTGGTAATGAAAAGATTCCAAGAAAATTATGACTTCTTGTATAGATATTATCTACTAATGAACTATACTCGAAATATTTGCCTGAAAAGGAACTGATGCCAAATAGAGCGCGCGATTAGCTCAGTGGTTAAGCGCTTGCCATGCGGAAGGTCCTGGGTTCGATCCCCGGTGCCGACAAAAATTTGTATTCTTAATTTGGTTACAATTGTTTGTAAGGGATACCTTCCGGTGCGCACGTGTTGACCCAGCACTTAATTGGGAAGTATTGTGTCACTTCTCGCTCATCAGATAAAATATATAAGACCTGTTTGACTGCTGAAGTAAAGGGACTTTTCAGTCTTACCTCGACAGTATAAACAAGGTATATTCTATT
>CM044955.1:60412521-60527281 GCA_024516035.1 Bactericera cockerelli | reverse complement strand
TTCGGTGATCCTACGAGAACCGGTGCATTCAATGCGTCATCGACGCTGGCTAGCTCAATTTTGTTTACTGTGGAGAAAGACTTCCTGTGATGGTGATATCAGTTGAGCTAGCACATACTCGTAGATACACCAGTTAGTGTGGATGGCACAATTGGCACATAGAATGCACCCGTAGACCATTCCAGAAACACTCTTGAAATCCCCGAATCTTCCTTTCAACCGTCACACAACGCACTCTGATTGGTTATTGCATTCAAATTAAACAATCAGAGTGCGTTATGACTGTGACGGTTGAAAGGAAGATTCGGGGGAAGAAAGGAAGAAAGGGACTTGGATGGGTGACAATATTGACCAATCCAACTTGAACCCTCGCGATGCTGGGCTATTCCCGGACACCTAGGCTGGGTGAGGTTATTTTTTTTCTTTCTTCTTCTTTTTTCGCTTTATTTAAAGTAGCAGGCTTCTCCTGACTCCAGACATCAGAATTACAGAATTTTCTACCCAGCCAGGATTCGAACCCGGGTCACCAGGACACATCGTCAGCTACGGTGACCACATACAGAAGAGAAATTTTCTAGCCAACCAGGATTCAAACCCAGATCACCATGCGCGCATGCCTAGTGCCCTACGGTGACTACAGAAATTTTCTAGTCAACCGGGATTCGAACCCCGGTCACCTCCGGAATTCGAACCCAGGTTCTAGCAAGCCTAGTGCGACCGCGGTGACTTCCTATCGTACGAAACAAAGAATCGTACGATAGGAAGTCCCGTGTTATCTTTGCTGCCACACGATAAGTATTTCTCAATAGTATGATGTCAGTTTATAGTCATTGCGGTCCTTTGTTCTTGCATGCATTCAGGACCAGGAGACCAAGGTTGGAGACAAAGAAATGCACCTTAATTCTGCTATTATGAATTTAAACATACCTCTGTATCAAACTCAACTCATCACTGCCAATCAGACATCACTTCCGCTACTAGGTATTAAAAAAAAGGTATTTTCATTGTGAAGATTTATTTATGTATAGGTATCTACTTATCTATGTAGAGTAGATTGTAAAAAAAGAAAGATATTGGTGAAAAGAAAGAAATCATAAATTTTTGTCAATCACAATCGTGACGTCACCAATAATTTAAATTTTTCCGAACTTGGGACTCGAATGACGACCTCTAAGTTCAGAGACAGAAGCCTTAGAGATGAAACTATTGGACCGTTCAACAGACATTCCAAGTACGTTTTTACGTCCTGCATTTATCATCAGGACTAGCCTCCATGGCGTAACGGTTGTGACTACTGCCCGTAGTCCAGAGATCCTGAGTTTGATTCCCGGTTGGAGCAAACTTTTCTCACAAAAAAATTCTGTTCCCTCCGAACATGTGAGGCTGGCAATTCCGGCCCTACCCAGGCTGGGTGAGATTAATGTGACTTGTTTCAACTCAACAATTTTGCAGATAGTTTTACTACCTGTACATTTTGTGAGTTTCCTGCGAATGGAAGGTAAAACCCCCGTCCTGATATGAACATGCAGTTTTGAAAGTAAATAAACAAAAAAAAAGCTGTCTGTCCCGGTAGCTCAGTGGTAAAGGCGGCACTCTGTGAATACAGAGATTCAAGAGGTCGCGGGTTAGAAACCCAGCCGGGACATGACAAGTTATCCTCCCGTTTGGGATTTTTACCACATAATAATACGTCTTGGGCTTACTGCTGGAATAATATGACTTAAAGTCCCAATCGGGCAGTATAAATAAGGCGTTATTATTATTATTATTAATGTTTCAACTCAACGATTTTTTTATGTCAAACTCTTCGTTTGTGATAACTATTTAACGGATGCTTCAATTTTCGTTAAATTTTTTAAGAATGTTCACTAGGGACCCTAAATTTGATGTAGTTGGGCCATATCGATCCATCCATCGATCAAAGGGGGGACGTTATACAGCCCCTGATTGGGCTTCTGTGGGCCGGTTGACTATTGATTTTTATTTATAAACCCATCGACCGACAATTGGACCATCGATTTTTCTTTCCTTATCCTATACCTAATGTCTTTTTCTTTGAATGGGGCATTCTTCACACCTAGGTGTTTGATAAGGAAACTAATGGAATTTTATTTTAATAAATAATTTGAATAGTAGGTACTCATAGTCACCTTGGCATAGAGGTAGCATGTTTGCCCTCCATATGATCCAGGTTCGAATCCCGGCGATGTCGGAAATTTTCGGCTCTGTATTTTCAATGTCGGGGCCGGTCTACTCTACCCTCGTGAGGACAAATGGGGTAGTTGTAAAGTGAGCAACGACCAGTGGCGAAGTTGCGAGATTTATTTTGGAATAAGACGGTTGGTTGGTGTCGATGCTATACCCATTTTTTTTTTTTTTTCTAAGAATGTGATGGCCAGATCGAGACTAGACTGCTGGGTCCCAGCTCATGTAAACTTAGCGTCACGTGATCAATTTGTAGCTCTGTGATTGGTGGAAATCACGCGACTTTAAATCTACATGAGCTGGGACCCAGCAGTCGAGTCTCGACCGGCCATGAATGAGGTCTACAATTTACAGAACTACTAGCAACAAAACTGACAGTAAGAGCTACATTCAACACGAAAATAAGATAGTAGCCATGGTAAACCACTCGAGAGTATCAAGTGTTTGAGCAGCTATCTCTACGCGGCAACCACACCCCGGCCTTATCTGTGGCATAGTTTTTACTTTCCTTATCCTGTAGGCAAGATTAAACCCAGTGTCGATGGCATTTTGAATACACCAGGGTCTCAATACAGAAAGCACTCTCATCTCCCAGCGTAGAAGGTATGTTAAATACACCAGGGTCTCAATACAGAAAGCACTCTCATCTCCCAGCGTCACATGTTCCACCAGCTGTAGCGGTAGAGTCTAGAATCACCATAATGCAATTTTTTTCACCCGCATTCAACATTCATTTGCTATTTAACTAGAGCGCAGTTGATTTAAAATCGCCATAATTCGATTTTGCACCCGCATTCAACATTCTTTTGCATATTTTACGAGAGTGCAGTTGAGTCTAAAATCACCATAATGCAATTTTTCACCCGCATTCAACATTCATTTGCTATTTAACTAGAGTGCGATTGAGTCTAAATCGCCATAATGCAATTTTGCAAGCGCATTCAACATTCTTTTGCATATTTTACGAGAGTGCAGTTGAGTCTAAAATCGCCACAATGCAATTATGCACCCGCATTCAACATTCCTCTGCATATCTTATTAAAGAACATCTGATGACGCATCGTTGCATGAACCCAGCAACCTAGTGCGATCACCACGCCAAAAAGTTTGCAGACAAATTCCGGAGAAAAAATTCCATCTGAAAAACACTGACAGCACTATCTTCCTATTATTTCCGAGAAATTTCTCATATTAGAAATCGGAAGTAGGGTCGAGGCACCCCCTATGGGACGCTTAAGCTTTTTTTGAATTTCAAAAAATCATATCTTATTCAATTTAAGGGTTAGAAATGTGATTTTTATACCAATCGACCGGCAATTCTCTTGTGCAAGTGAGGGTATTTTTTGTATTTTTTTAAGTTAATTGTCAAACTCATGACATAGACTCTTCTAGAAAAAGTGCCGATTCGCCCCCTATGGGACACCTTACCCCACCTATGGGACATCATGGAGCCCCCTATGGGACACACTATTTTTAATCCAGTAAGTTCATTTTCTTACGTTATATGAACTTTTAAACTACCAGATAGGTTCGAAATGACAATAAAGACAATACAAACAGCAGATCAATAGTAAAAATCAGAAATATGTAGTTATTTCTCGATATTTCGTAGAAAATATACCTGACAATGAAAAGTAAAAGGGATTATTAAAATAAAGCAATTGATTAATAATACCTATACTGAAGTACAGTTATTATGAAATAATGAAAGCGTAATACACCTACATATTAGCATGCGGGAGGCTCGAACCATCATACAATAAATAATACCTACTATAGTAAAGTTTGCACTTACATAATATATTATAATATTATGATGATATAGGTAGTCTAAAAGAATAATAATGTACCCAAAATACTAAAGTAACTAATGTATTAAGCCTTAAAAATTGTTAGCTAAGTTAATATTCTATGTCTGGTATAAAAAAATAACCCAGAAAAACAAATAGAAAAGATCTAAGATGAAATAAAACTATTAGGTGTCCGATAGGGGGGACGCCATGAAAATTAAAGTCACCCCCTATGGGACAACTGTCCTATAGGGGGTGAAAGGCAATTTTCATGGAGCCCCCTATCGGACACACAACTTTTCAAGGATTTGTCCATGTTGGAAGAAATTTAAAATTCTTATCGGATAGTACACACTCTAACCATCATGCAAATATATAAATAATTATGAAAACGCATGAGACATTAATATTAAAATATTAAATAAAAAAAATGCATGCTTGACATTATTTTTAACTGCTTTTGGGAAGCCATCACTCCCAATTTGCCTTGATAGCTTATTTAATATTATTTAAATGTTTTAATAGGTAAGAAAATGTTCTACCTATGTCTAGAAAAAAGAATAAACCCATAACAACAAATAGAAAAGATCTGAGATCAATTAAAACCAGGTGTCCCATAGGGGAAACACCAAAAAAATGACATTCGCCCCCTATGGGACAGTTGTCCCATAGGGGGCGAAAGGCTATTTCATGGAGCCCCCTAATGGACATCTAGTTTTTCAAAGATCTACTCAAGTTAGGGTAAACTGAAGTTAACAACTGAATTTCTAGCACTCTTCGGAACACTATACACACATAAAACTTGAAAAACACTTTATGGAAAAGTCACAAAACCTTAAACAAAAAAAAGTAATCCTTAAGAAAAAGGTTAAGAAATTTATACTTTACACAAATATTTTTTTCAAAAAATCATATCCTTCTTCCATGATGTCTCAGCAACGCCTAATTAGTTGTTGCTAAAAGGAAAGAATATGAATAATCCAAATATTGAGTCAATGCACAAATCATTGCACCTCAGACCGAAATATTTCAATTTCAATCGCTACTGTCCCATAGGGGGGGTATGTCCCATAGGGGGTGCCTCGACCCTATTGTGTTCGTTATTGTAAAAAAAAAAAAAAATATTTTTTGGCTCTCATTTAAATTATTTTCATATTTCTCGACGTTTCATAACCTCCCCAACAACTTTGATTTTGTGTCTGACTGTCGGTCTGTTTTTTGACTGGGCGGAGCGGAGAGCTACCGCGTTCCTGAAATATAATATGCCACTACTGAAAATATTTAAGTGCCTCTCATAAGCAAGATAATGATACCGAATAACAATGTTTATTATTACACATTCACAGTACTTTCTTTTTATGCGTTCCTCTTAAAATAGGCACTATTGTACCTACTTTCTAGATAATTATAAAATATATTAGTAGCGAAACTTACGAGGGAGTGTCTAGCCACAGTGTCCAAGGGTGGGTATCCAAAATTCGTCTTGAAAAAATAAACCAAAAAGAAAATAATAACAACACAAAACTCACAGTGTCAACACTGATAAAAATGGTTGTCTTAAAAATTATCAAATTATTTTCTCTACTTAAAAAAAATCTTTCTCTCACGTAAAATAATTCTCAACTCAATCCGATAAAAAAAAAAACATGTTAAATAATTAATTTAATGATAAGAAAACAAAGCACCCACTTATATTATAATCACATGAACACCACAAATAAGGTGATTCAAACACCAAAAATAGCACCCAGTACGAAAACACGTCTGTACAATATACCATGCCGTAAGCAAAGCAGTAGGTAACTGATCTGATACTGAAGTCTGAACCAAAGAATAAGAAACCTGTTAACCTGTTATAAAGTGAATAACGAGAAGGACACGAATCTTACAAATATCGTTCCTTTGCATACGATACTTGCTATCCGATACTTAAGTGGTATCGATTTTTTTTTTATTTAAAGATGAGTGTTTCACAGCCTCTTTTATTTTGTAGCAATGAAACAGGAGCTACTGTAGACGCTTGTGGTCTGTATTGTAGCCTGCCCATTCCGTAGTATGCCTCCTCTCTGATGGGCGAGAAGTGACACAATACTTCCCATATTGGTGCTGGGTCAACACGAGCGCACCGGAAGGTATCCCTTACAAACAACTGTAACCAAATTTTGAATACAAATTTTTGTCGGCGCGGGAGTTGGAACCTGGGACTTTCCGTATGGCAAGCGAGTGTTTAACCACTGATCTATTCGTGCGCTCATTTTCCTAACCTGAAATAGAATTGAAGTCCTAACCTGAAAGAGAAGACTAACCCAACTCAACAAGTCCCCACCTTATAGAATCTAGTTTGCAAATTAATAGACTAAATCGAGATCTTAAGCCATTGGGGCAAAATTAATAGACAACATTAATAACTTAAGTCATTGCTAAGCGTCGGTTTTCCCTATCACAGTCGGTTCACACAGTACACAGTACGCAATCCTTGACTTAGCGCCACAGAGATATTACAAAAATGTCTATTAATTCCGCCCTTAGTTTTTCCTAAAAAAAGAGATTGACCTGTTTCCTCAACTGCTGAAATCTCTCAACGACCAAAAAAACACACACACACATCGCCTTCTGCTGGTATCTCGTATCTCTTAAATGCTCAGACCCCAAATCTCGGCTATTGAGCAATTGAGTATAAGCTTAAAACGGTCAGTACGCGATGTGGTAGTTTGCAATGTTCGAAACCCGACGAAGGGCCATGCCTCAGGTGTTTAGAAGGGGTTAGAAAAAAAAACACGTAAGGCCATGCCTCGGGTGTATATTAGGATTAGGAAAAATCTCGTAGAACCATGTCTCGGGTGTATAGAAGGGTTAGGAAAAACACACTTAGAACCATGGCTCGGGTGTATAGTAGGGTTAGGAAAAAATTACGTACGGCTATGCTTCGGGTGTATTGCGTCATTATTAAACAAATACCATATAATAAAAAGCTCATAGGGTTTTAAGCATTTCTCTAGTAGAGACCAGTCCGCGATCTGTTAGGGAACTGACAGCCATCTGGCTACGGTCATAGAACTGGTCGGGATATTTTTAACAGCCGAACAGCTAAACTATCCCGTGAAGGTCGAACCGACCTCAGTAGCTACTGATCGATAAGGCGGCGGACTTGTAACCTGGAGGTCAGTGATTGAAGTCCCGGTATCAGCGTAAATTAAGTAAAGCAAATTTGAGTTAGGTAGTTGTGATATCACGAAAGTGATTAACACAAATATGATAAAAAATTCCAAATAACAGTTTTACGTTTTACCACCCTTCTATATCTAAATTTTCCTTGTAGTTTTGCGAAATTTTCAGCAGAAGCCTCCGTCCGATGACGGAACTATAGGGATATCTTTAAAGGTAAAAGTTCATACTACATACTATTATCATGATGATGATTATCATGTAAATATTGTTAAGCACATCTCTAAAGGTAAAAGGTCATACTACTATTTCATGTAAAATTGTAAAACACTCAAAGGTCGTTTAATCAATAAAAAATATCAAGTTTTTCCGCATTTCCAAACGTAAATTTTCCCTATTTTGAAAAATCGTCAGCTCCGGTCCAGAAATTATCTTTCGATACTTACGTTGGGATATCGATATTTCCTATCGATATCCCATCCTGAGAATCGATGTTTTTCATACTCAAACAGCGCAGCGGGTGCTCAGCTAGCATAATATAATTACGCTGTCTGAGCAACTCTCTGTTCGATCCTTATGCTGGGTGAGTTTGTTATTTTCCAGCACTGAGATTTTGTTCGCACATGAATAATTGAATATGGATGGTGTGAAAAAATAACTCAACTTTGCGAATCCATTGTAACGGATGAACGAAACTGATTTAAACGTGTTTGGCTTCATTCAAAGTACCCAAAGAAGTTAAATTTTCAGGTTTATCGTCGCTTTCAACTGCATGGTCATGACACCGTCAAATCTTTGGCTGCTTAGATCTCCGTGCTGTGCAAAAATCAAATTTCGCAGTTTTTTAACTGCTTCTCAGTTTGCAAAATTTTCCACTAGTAGCAAATGTGTAACACTGATAGCGGTCCTAACAGCACATCAAAAAATCAGTACTACCTGATTTTTTGTTCTAGGGAATGTCTTTTTTTACTAGGCTATACAGAATTTCAGTCATTATCTTCCTCTTCCCAATATTTTTGGAAGATAATTATGTTTTAAAAATTTATTTACAAGTAAAAAACATTCATACCTACAATTTTTTGTTAGATAAAAATTATAGAACAATAATTTTTTTATAAGAACAACAAGAAATTAAAACTTAGAATTAGTGTGACAAGATATATACATTACTAGCCGTTTGCCCGTGCTTTGCAACGGGACTAAATTTCAAATTTACTAAGGCATGGCCGTACTGCTGGACAGCAATGCCTTTTTGAACTTTTTATAATTTTTCCGGACAAAGCGATAATGGTTTTGGGGGGGTCAATTCTGAGACATTTTTCGCTATCTCTTACCGTTTTGGCTAAACAACTCCGGACAAACAAACAAACAAACATAGGTAGGTAGGTAGGTAGTCCTTTTTTCTGTTTTATATATAGAGATATATTTTTATTAGATAATATTATGTTACACAAATTATATATTTTTTAAAGTGACAGTGAATTTGTAAATTACCACTCAAAACAGTGGCAAAAAATACATTTGTGGAATATTTTTTCCTCAATTGAAATTTTCTTTAAAATGCACCATGCTGCAGGACTAGTCACAACATTTTTATTATTGGACAAAATCAATCACTGACTTATATTAAAATCATCTCTGCCTCTTTTGGATGTTGCTCATCTTCAGTAATCCTATGAGAACTGGTGCATCAAACACACTGGCCAAATTAGTTCAATTAGTTATTTTGGATAATTTTATGTACAATTACAAATACTTTATTTTTACTACCAACATATAACTAAAATGTTTTAAATATATTATTATTCAACACTTTATTAGATATAAATGGACATATGTACAGTACAAATAATTATTTTAACAATGAAAAAAATGGAAAGCATATATATATGTATAGTAAAAATGAAAAAGAATAGAAAAATATATAAAAACATATGTCCTAACTAAAGGGTGGGGTTATTGCCTATGGCAATCTCTTCCACCCAACCTAATATAAATTTAATTCATATCATACATTGAAAAACACTTAGCTTAAGGTTCATTTATCAATTGCATTAAATAGAGTAAGAGCCAACTAGTGCTAATTAGATGGTTAGTGCGGTGGGTGTTTGTGAATGATGTAATGATAAAAACTAGTAGATGAGTTATTTTAGAAGTCTATTTACTAAAATCTAGTGTTGATTACATAATCAATAGATTACTTTGGAAGTTGACCATTGACTATGATAAATCATTCAATAAACAATCAACAAATTAGTGTGAAAATAAAAATAACCCTAATGTAACAAAGAATATACAAAATTTGAAGATTTATCTTATTGAGTTTAATATGTGTGGTAATAGTAATATAATAATAATATCACCTTATTTTATACTGTGTTATTAGGACTATTAAGTGCCACTCTTCCAGCAGTAAGCCCAACAAGACGTTTTATTACAAGGTAAAACTTGTCATGGCTGGGTTTTGAACCCAATACCTCTGGATTCACAGATTGTTGCCTTTACCATTGAGCTACCAGGACAATTATACTGCCTGATTAGGACCAATGAGTCACATTATTTCAGCAGTAAGCCCAAGATGTATTATTGTGGTCCAAATTGCAAATGGGAGGATAACTTGTCATGTCTTTTCAGGGCTTTCATCCCAACAAATCTTAATTACATGACAAACACCTTGCCCATTGTTAACTATAAAAATCCTCAAAAGATGAATACATGAAAAAATTCACAATATTGTATTACAGAAACAATAATAATATTTTGGACTATAAAAAACCAGTTTTGATAAAGGAGTGAAAAAAAGAACCTAAGAGGAATTTTTAGTTTCTGTAGCAAAAAAAAAAAAAAAAATGTTTCTAAAATACACCAAAGTTGAGTATTTTATATAGTTAGGAATTAATTAGCATCTGTTATGAGATTCTCTCCATTACACATGATTGTTTCCTTGGAACCTCCAATAATTTTGTATGCAAACATTGCGGTGAACAAAGTAAATACAACAATAAAGAGTATACTGAACAGCTCCAAACTAGTCATATACCACGTGTAACTAGATATAAAAACATGTGAGATCACGACACTCTCCACGAGTCTTTGATTCTTGCTTTCTACACCCTTGAAAAATATTAATGACCAAAAAATATGTAAAAGTGAGAAACAACATGTACAAATGGATGTTGTGAAACCAAAATATTGAGAGCCTCCTTTGAGTCCCATGGTACCGGGACCTGAAACTTGGTCTAATACATTGAGCAAGGAGAATGCAGCACTGATTGTTCCAAACCCTAGTCCTGATACGAAGGCCATAGCATAGGTGTTATCCATCGTGTTTCTATCACTCACATACTGCAGACCTCCCCGAGACTTCTGTAATATCAGATAGAGAATGTATCTGAATGCTTCCTGACATAGGACGGAAATCACTACTCCAACTATGATATTGCACTGACTATTTATCACAAACCATATGATGGAAGATACTAGGAGAGACAGCAGCCAGAAGAATGCACTTGCCATCAGTATGATGACTTTCACAGGATCCTGCATGATTGTTGTCAGAAACATTGCTATGACTGGACCAAATGCTGTCATTGTACACCCCATAAATTCCATGTATGTCATCTTGACTATCTTCACAATAATATTTCTAACTTTCGATTACCTGAAAGGTAGAGGAAGTTTTATAATCAGACTAATCGAGCACACTTCTTATCTTCTTTAGATTTAGTTTGTACCTACTGTTAATATTCTTCTTTCAAATTAATTTAAAAAGGTGAGAGAGAGAACCATAACCAAATTTCAAATTTAAGATCTTTTTTTGTTTGAAAACTAGAAACTAGTCGTTGCCCGTCGGCATTCGTTGCTATTTTCTGTAAACAAAAAACAGCTGTTTTTCGCTGGCATCAAATGTTTTCGGAAATGTTAGTAGAAGTGGAGGGGTTCCCAAAATCCATGGCTCAAAAACGGTTCCCCCTCTCACCTTGCTCAAAAACGTGTTAATTTTAAGATTTTCAAATTTTTCACCTACCTCAAATTCTGAACCCACTTTGGCCAAATTGGTTTAGAGTCGAATATGAAGTAGCTCGATTTTTGCCGATACCGTCGCGTCCCGGTTATTAGCATGTTCAGACAGATCTTGGTTTCCATGTTCTTTTAGATTTATTAAAAAAAAAGTATTACCTATCAGGAATTAAGCATGCACGAAGCCGGGCGGAACCCACCCCCCTGCCTTCCCGAAATTTCAAGAAACCACTGTAAAAAGTAGGTATTCATCCGAAAAATAAAATTACATATTCAGCCCTTCAAACTTCTCCCCCCCCCCCGTCTTTTGAGGACCAAATTACCTATATTTAAAAAAATAAAAAATAAATAAATAAAAACAAACAAACAAACAAATTACCTATAAGGGAAGACCGTCCCTAAAGTCGGACATTCCACCTAGAGTTGCCGCGATCAATCGAACTAATCGATTAATCGATTATTAATAATCGATTATTTGATAATCGATTAACGATTAGTGACTAGTCAGATAATCGATTAATCGATTATTTTCATGTCGATTAATCGATTATTTTGGACTATCTACTATCTAGTTAATATAGTACTTATAGTTATCTAGATCTAGCAAGCACCTTGGGATTGGGGGAAAAAAAAGTAAAAATTGGGGGATTTTTTTTAATTTTTTCTGGCAACACTGGTTACTGGTTATAAAAAAGTGTATTTTCTGTACTTAATCTCCCCCAATCTCAGGGTTGCCAGATTGGGGGATTTTTTCCCCAAAATGGGGAAAAAACACGCTCCTGGGGAAATTTTGGGGAAATTATTTTAGACTCCAACTTTGGGGAAATATTTGGGGAAATTTGGTAAGGTAAATGTTTTTTTTTTTTTTAATTTTCTGTATCAATAATTTTATTCATAATAATCTATTTCTCGAAGAAAAAAAAAATCGTGATCGTGATAGTTATTTGAAGCACTGCGACGGCGCCGACGGCAGCGAGCATCCGGCAATTCCGGCATCGTCTTTGTACGTTAGAAATTTATGTATCTACCGCGCGCGCGCGGCGAGGTTCAAATTTCAAAATAATTTGAAATCAAAGAATTGTGCTAAGATTAAGTCTATTCTATATCTATACCTACCCATTTATTTAGAACTTTGAGTTTGAGTCTGTCCAAGTGTTAAATGTGACTATTTTATGAGAAATATATCTCAACGCCATTTTTTGTACATTTTTTTCTTTGATATCATGTGATCTGTGGGTATGATTCCAAATAGAATATCAACTCTTTGACACCGATCTGATATCATGTGATCTTTGGGTATGAGTCCCAAATAGAATATCAAGTCTTTGACACAGATATCATGTGATCTGTGGGTATGAGTCCCAAATAGAATATCAAGTCTTTGACACAGATATCATGTGATCTGTGGGTATGAGTCCCAAAAAGAATATCAAGGCTTTCACCCGTATTTATCAATGATTTTAAGTCTGTCTTAAGACAGAAAAAAGTGCTTCAGATTCCAGTGGCGGCTCGTCGGGTGAAGACACTGAAGACATTTTCACCTAATTTTAAACAGTGAAAACACTACTCATAATCCCTTGAACATGGCACAATTGATCCAACTCAAAGAAAAAAAAAAAAAAAAAGAGTAAGCTTTGTGTAAAATAGATCAATGCTGCTTAACATTTCATGTTACTTTCCAAGGAGAACACCAAATGTGAAGACAATTCGAAATTGTCTTCAGTTGTCCTTGAATCAACCAATCAGAGTTGAGTATTTCCAAGTAGGTATCATGAAATATTAGGCAAGAACTATATCTATGTAATATGCTACTGAGGACAGTCTTCAGTTGTATTCAGTTTACATTATCTACACGACCTCATACGAAATGTCACGAAGCCACATACCATGTGCGATGTCATGTGTTTTTGATATTAACATTGTTGCCAGTAGCATTATGCCAGACCTAGGAAACCAGTCAATGATTTAGCCTCCCATATCTAGCACAATCTTGTAATATTAAAAAATAAAAAAAAAATAATAATAACGTAGGCGCTAGGAAAGCAGGATTTTGAGTCAGGAATTTTGGATATTATTTCTCATTTTTTGGGTTCTAGTTTTGTACATAGTTCCTAAACGATAGCCGATACCAATAAATTTTAACTATATTTTATGTATCTTGTCAACTATAGTCTTATAAAGGACATCTCGATTGAAGCCAAATCTCGGAAATAATTATTTAATGTAGGTACCGAAATTGAGCCAAATAAGATAATCTGGTATCTAGTTGTTCCAAGAAGTTTTTAAATAGGGACAATGGTGGTACTGTTTAAGATCCTGACTATGGAACCACTTTTAAAAAAATCATGAAATTAGACGTGTTGAAATGAAATTCTCAAGAGAAAATTCTGTTCAGGCGGTGTAGTATTATTTTTTTAAATAAATAAATACGTCTTACATGATTTGAGGGATTTCTTTAAATTTAAAATATAGCTCTTGAAGTTTGTAGAAATTTAGCAATGAAATTAACTTGGCAACATTGTATCTCTTATCTTTAGAATGTAAACAAAACTTGTCGCGCACTTTTTAAATTTTATTAGACCATTTTCAAATCTTTTCAACGGTAATCAAGTGACTTTTAATTGGTGTAACTAGTTAATAAAGTTATTTCCCAGTAATTGATACAGGATAGAAACATTATTCCTACCTGATCTGACCTGTGCTTTTCATAATAAGTTGAATATGAAGTAGCTATGTACTTCTTTCAGTGTCAGAAATAACATTATAATTATGCAGGTTGCAGGTAGCTAAGCACACAGCTTCCAGTGAAGTACTTAAAATTATAAGGCAATATCTGTGTTTTTCTTAAATACCTAGTCATTTAAACATCAATGGTAACACAAATTTAAGCTGATTTTATATTTGTAGTAAGTATGTTTTCTTAGATTTATTTTGTAATCTGGTGGTGGATTTTCTTCCAGTTTTGGATTGTAATTTTTAGTCTTCAACTAACTTTCTTTCCTTCCTAGTTCTAACTACTGAGGTATAATACTAATATTTTTATTTTAATTCCTTTTTACCAACTTTTAGTTAATATTTTTTATTAAGATGAATAAATATTTTTTATTAAGATGAATAATTAATAACAATATTTCAAAGAAACAATGAGATCCCCACAAAATCATGGGGTTCAAACATTAAAAGTAACCCCATTCAGATTAAGAAGTAATGAGGATAAGAAAGATATTATGATTACTGGATCTCCAATTTCTCCAATTACTATAACCACCACTAAAAAAGTAAAGCAAATGCCTGCCCCACAGCCATACAGTTCAAGCCTGAATGGCTTATGAAAAATGAATGGCTGTGTACCAGCTCAAGTGTTGACAAATTGTTCTGCTGGCCTTGTTTATTTATTAAGTACCAAGTGTTCTCCAAAAAAAGTACCTATAAAAACTTATATGATGCAAAACTGGTATGAGAGAAAATCATGCTCTGCAGGGAAACAGCCATAACTTACAATGGGCTGTGTTTATGAGACCATAAGAACTAAGATCTGATAAATTAATAATTTTATTTTTTCAATACTTCTGGGTATAATTTGTCTTCACCTAGTCTTGAAGTCAGGAGCCGCCACTGTCAGATTCACTTGAAAACAAAATTGTCGCCCATATTTATGAATAAATTCAAATCCGACCTGAGACAATTTTTTTGCTTAAGAGAACCTACAAATTTAAGACTTTTGCAAGACAGGGTATCCGCTGTCTTGAGTAACTGTACCTAACTCAGTGAGTGAAGGCCAACTAATGACAATCGTGATTTTTTTAAATATGTCTTTTTTCTGCTACATTGTACTGAATTATTTTTTCTCGTTCACAAAAATTAATTTCTTCCCACTGCAGTGTTACAGAACTGCATGTAACTGTTTAATTTTACCTTGAGGTTGAGGTGCCTTTTTTTCTTCTAGGCTTCCTATACATAAAATATTCTATTGGTTTTGTCTTGTGGTTCATATAAATATGCTATTGCCTCAGATAAACCTACTTCACGTCTTTCAGTGAAACCCTGCTTGTCTCATGGATCCATATCATATGTGAGGAAATATTTGTTCTTTATAGCTAATGGTTCAAATTCTGGATTGGGATGACTTTTTGATTACGAATCTGGTTAATGTTGGTTAATGTTTTGAAACTTTTTTTTGCTGGTGTTTACTGATATGTGAGTATAAGGGTTAGACAAGTAGACACAAAGAACATGTCTAAGATATATAAAGAACAAAATAAACACATTTTTGGGTTTGAATAACTGCAAATAAACGGTAGATTTTTTTTTGGGGAATTTTTCTGAAAATAGCATGTTTTTGGGGAAATTTTTTGTACATGGTGGGGAAATTACACAAAGTTCATCTGGCAACCCTGCCCAATCTCGATCTGTAGAGATCAGAACGCCTCGACGCGCTCTAGCGATAATATCAGAGAAACTTAAATTAGGGGCTAGCTTCTCACAGTGAAATGTAAATAAAGATTACTGATAAGGATTGATAAGAATATTTCATAGAATTGGAAATTTCAACTATCTGAATACCTTATTATGACTATTTAGATTTCTGCGAGAGTTTCATTACCTACTTTTTCTCAAATTTTGATGTAAATCAAGTTACTATTCCATAGACTGTTCAGAAAATTTGGTGCATTCAAGAAACAGCAGAGTTAACGAATAGCTTAGTGGTTAAGCACTCGCTTGCCATGCGGAAGGTCCCGGGTTCGAAACCCCGCGCCGACAAAAATTTGTATTCAAAATTTGGTTACAGTTGTTTGTAAGGGATACCTTCCGGTGCGCTCGTGTTGACCCAGCACCTAAATGGGAAGTATTGTGTCACTTCTCGCCCATCAGAGGGGAGGCATACTACGGGATGGGCAGGCTACAACACAGACCACAAGCGTCTACAGTAGCTCCTGTTTCATGGCTACGAAACAAAAAAGGCTGTGAAACACTCATCCTTTTAAAAAAAAAAAAAAAAAAAAAAACGATCACTGCAGCTTGAACCAGTGCTCTTTTGTAAATTGAAAACTGCCTTGATTTTTTTCATGAGAATTTCTCAGACGTGATTGTCCTTATACTACACAGCGTCTTGCTTTCCAGATGTAGAACAAAAATGTACACTTGAGATTTATAAAGGTAATGCAAAAGGGAAACTCGAGCTAGCATTCTGTACATTATGCATTCATTTTCGGCGAAATATGTAAATTGAGGATGTTAATAAAAGGCACTTTCATTATCAACAATGAACTTTGATACCTGTACAATTCCTAATCTTAAATCTGGCTCAAAATTCAAACTAGAACCTAATACCTAAACTGGTTTAAAGTAACCTAGTCATCGATAGTAAATCAAAAAAGTTTATTCAATGTAAATTTATGAAAACATAAACAAATAATAAAGATCTGCTGAAGGTCAACCTCAAAGTCAAATTGATTTCAAAATGGCGTTGATCTCGATCTGACGAAAACGTCGGGTTAAGATTGGAGGAGAAATAAGAACAAGCCGTGAGGAGAAATCCTTAATCTGTGATCAGCTGATGCGAGATTGGGGGAGATTAAGTACAGAAAATCCTACACTTAAAGGCGGAAATCACGGCATTTTTTAAATAACCTAACATTAAAATTTTGAAAACTAAAAGTGTCTAGCTGACCCAACAGACGTTTTTCTGTTCAATACTTAAAAAAGAAGAGAAAGCAATTTTATCATTATAGCAATGAGAATGATACATGGTTTATAGGATATGTGTTTCTTTCTCTAAACATAACAGAAAACAAATAACCCATTGCCAGGTGTCGTTTTTTTTTTATTCAACCTGTGACATTCAACATGTCAAACTATGACAACTTGTTTTTTAAATTGATAAAATATATGCCGTCGTGACAAACTATATAAAAAGAAAAAAAAATATTAATAAAATCGACTCGTGGTCAGAGTTTCGAACCTTCCTTCCTCAGAACCTTCACTGTCTAGAAATTTGCTAACTTCACACTGTATATTCCATGTCTGCTATTTTTAATCAATTTCAGGATAGCTAGTACAAATGTTGTGGGATATCTTCTTGTGGGATATTTTAATATCAGTTTTCTAATATCCGCTGTGCTAATGTCTATTCATCCATTATTCCATTCCAAATTCCACTACATAACTTGTTTTGTATTTCCTAATATCCATTACCCAAGCTAAATGAGTAGTGAGATTCTACGTTCAACGAGAGGCGTTTTTCTCGTGTTTTGGCTTTTTCTTTAGCTACACTTGATTATTCTGGGCTCTTGAATTTTTAAATTTCAAGTGACCTGCA
The DNA here is from genome assembly GCA_024516035.1 of Bactericera cockerelli. NCBI lineage: Eukaryota > Metazoa > Arthropoda > Insecta > Hemiptera > Triozidae > Bactericera > Bactericera cockerelli. The sequence goes on along the minus strand of CM044955.1, from coordinate 60,509,782 downwards.
GCATCTACCTACATTCACAGTGGTTTGTTCAATAAAACGTGAGTTCCCTCTGAATTGAGGAATCTATCTTACTTGTGGTTACACAATTCATACTTATCTACATAAATTGTGGGGAAATACTTTCCATCTCCAGCAATCTTCACAAGCTTCTTTCCAACAGTCTCAATGAACAATGAAGTCAGGTTTCAAAACTCCAGGACCCATTGTTACTTTTGCTTCTACAATACTTCTTCTCACTCTTCTTATATATTTTGCTGAAATATACTTTCAAGTGCTCTTCTTATAGCCTTATGATTAGCTCAGACACCAAGCTTAATACTACAATTTCTGGTTAATCTGAGTTATATTTTACCAGTTTAACAGCCTGATTCACCTGCGTAATGTATAAAATATCACTCCAAAGTGTGTTTCCGAGGTAGTTTTGTCTATACTTGATTAGTTCCTCAGAACCTTGATTTATTATCTTGTAACCTTAACAAATATCAATAAAAGTTCTCAGATTTGACCACTCTTATGATGGGGATTCAATAGGTTCCTATCTGAGAACATATTCTGGACTTATTTACATGAAACTTAAACAGAATGATCTGAAAAAATTAAATTTGCCTTAATAATTTGAATATTTTATAATAATTATTACAGTATCACCTTATTTATAACGGCTAAATAGGACTAGTCCCATTATTTCAGCAGCAAGCCCAAGAAACATTATGTGGTCAAAATCCCATTCAGAAGAAAATTTGTCATGGATTTCCTACCAGACCTCTGGATGAAAACAGAGATGTTGTGTTTTGTTAAGCTTAATTAGAATAGCTTGGGTGATGGAAGCTTAGGTCTATTAAAAATTAGTGCAAAGTTAAACTACTTTACTTTTGGTGTCCAAGATGGTTGTGTCATATGGTGGTGGAAGGATTGATTAACCCCAGTAAGCCAACCCCAGAAGTCACCAGATTTATAAGGGAAAAGGCAAGGAAGATATATATAGAAGTTAGTATTGTTTCACATTTTAAATTAGTGGATTATGTATGTATCTACACTATCTACATATGTAAATGTACATTTTTCATATCTTATGAAGTTTCCTTATAACGTACATTGTTTCCTCTAAGCAATACACATCAGTGATCAGATATAGTGAACTTGTTCCTTATAGCCGATATATTGATTATAGTGAAAATTGGCTGTTAGAAACAAATCTGTCCCATCCCTTGAAGTTTGTTATAAACTATTTCTACCACTAAATTGAAATTAAAAGGACAGAAGTGACATTTTGAATTATAATAATTTTAAGTTACTATATAGGTATGAAATTATTATGAAAAAAAAAAAATACTTACAAGAGCATTACTAGTGCTATATTTAGACTGTCAATGCAACACAGGTAGTCCCATTATGCCACCAGTTTAACAAAGCACAAATTTAAATAACAAAAAGACTTCTTTACATTCATTTATTTCAAGTGTTCCAAGGTTCAAAGATTTTTTTTTATGGAACAAAATTTTCAACAGGAACAAGGTACTACTGAGTCTAAAAAATAAATAAAAAATCTTAACAAAAATGGTCCTAGATCTTCAATGCTGACCTTGAAATTTGACACAGTAACTTGATTTTATTGATGAACTAGCCGTTTGCCCGTGCTTTGCAACGGGACTAAATTTCAAATTTACTAAGGCATGGCCGTACTGCTGGACAGCAATGCCTTTTTGAACTTTTTATAATTTTTCTGGACAAAGCGATAATGGTTTTGAGGGTCAATTCTGAGACATTTTTCGCTATCTCTTACCGTTTTGGCTAAACAACTCCGGACAAACAAACAAACATAGGTAGGTAGGTAGTCCTTTTTTCTGTTTTATATATAGAGATTTCAAATAAATCTCAAATCAAAATAACAAAATTGTTTATTTTAAATTTAAACTAATGGATGAATGCATTTTATTTTCAGATAATGATCAACATAATCTACTCTCAGGCTGGAAAGTGTCACTGTCTCTATCTCCACACCACATTGAATATGACTACTATGAGATAGTATGTGTGCAACAGTGTTTTTTTTTTTTTTTTTTTTGACAAATGGTCTTGACATATAATTATGAATGACCTGTTAGATAAAAAGAATTTAAGAAACAATTAGAAATTAAATTATCATCATAGAGTGATGTCATTGTGAACGATGGTAGCAAGACAGTGGAGGAATGACTCAGCAGTTCTACCACTGTCTTTACAAGGAGGCTAATAATTGACTAGGGCCCCCAAAACCAAGCCAATGCTGGTCTACTCTCTGTTTATAGTCCCCCAGCCAGACTGCTGGTCTACTCCCTGTTTATAGTCCCCCAGCCAGAAGTAAATATCAAGGGAAAATAATGATTTTATGATTATTCAGATTTACTAGGTATGTTATTGTTATCTTTGTATTGAAAAAATATGTATTGTGATTTCTTGTTTAGTAACATACTATTTAAAATAATCTTAGTATTCTTGTACATTATAAAAAAAATTCCATACTAAATCTTTTTTGATAATTTGAAATTGTTTTCTTTCATTTCTTTTAACCCTATTGGTAAAACATTACATAATTTAGCTCCATTTAATTGAATACTCTTTTCATATATAACACTGCGGATTCTGGTTCAATTGTTAGTGTATTTATGTTGTTATCTCTAAATCTTGTTTTATATGGTTGGGGAGGTCTTAGAATTGGAAAACTATCCAGCGTTTTTTTTTTTTTAAGATAGTATGTATAAAATTGGAAGCATTACAATGTTACGCATTCATTCACTCAATCATATTTTACTAGTTGATGTTGTAGGGAGCTTGGCTACTGCTGGGGCACTCAAGGTGCTACTGTATTCCACTTCAGTTAGAAAGTTGGATCATTCTGAAGCACATATTTCTATGTGTAATCATCCATAGTGAGATCTTGACCATTTTCTTTATAAGCTACTAGCCACATTGCGACTAAGCCTTCAGCGCGTTGCATTCACCGCATTTTGCTGTTGTAAAAATACAGGTAACATGGTTAATTCAATGAAAAATAATATTTTTTAACTTTCATAAATAAATTATATATATTTGTTATTGTGAAATTAATACAGTACCTGCTTGTTCCATGTCTCAATTGCACTTCTCTTTTCTTTTTATTGGTTTTTAAACTTATTTTGTATTAGTTTCTGTGACTGAAAAGGGTTGTATGCTTTCTGACCTGGGTTTGTTTCCTAGCGTAGTAAGTTTTTTTTATGCTCTTCACTTGGATGATCAGGATCAACTCATACACTTTGAGTAGTTGTACAAGTAACCAGTTGTGGCATTTCAAGCTAGCAATGAGTTACCAGGCAAATAATGTTAAAGGATTTTCAAAATGCCAGGCTATTCACTAAAGTTGTGATATAACAACACAGAATTACCACATCTGTACATCTTTTGCAATATAAATCTATATCTATAAAAGAAAGCTGTGTGTATGTGTGTATGTATGTGTGTATGTATGTATGTTCTTTATACAAATCCACACCGTTTGACCGAGAAACCTGAAATTTTGCACATAGGTCCGCTTGGATCAGGAAATTCTTCTAGGCTAGATTATATCTCCCTGAGGTTAAGCTACAATGAGTAAGGATAAAAATGGATGGGTGACGCAAAAAAAATGCACGTTTTTTGACATAAATGACATTTTTTCTCGAAATTTGTCGCGACGACCTATCAACTCAAAGCGAGAAAGTTTTAGGCAAGGGTTTGACCTTTCAATTGACATATCGATCGCGAATTTCTGATGAGCCGTTCTTGAGCTACGCCGGGTAAGGTAAAAAAATGGATGGGTAACATGTAAAATATTCACGTTTTTTGACCTAAATGACATTTTTTCTCGAAATTTGAAGTGACGACCTATCAACTCAGAGCGAGAAAGTTTTAGGCAAGGGTTTAGGCTTTCATTTGACATATTGATCGCGAAATTCTGATGAGCCATTCTTGAGCTACGCCGGGGAAGGCCAGAAAATAGATGGGCGACAAAAAATATTCAGGTTTTTTTTTCAAACCTAAATGACATTTTGTGTGTGTGTTGTGTGTGTGTGTGTGTGGTGTGTGTGTGTGTATGATGTGTGTATGGTGTGTGTGTGTGTGGTGTGGTGTGTGGTGTGTGTGTGTGGTGTGTGTGTGGTGTGTGTGTGGTGTGTGTGTGTGTGGTGTGTGTGTGTGGTGTGGTATGTATGTATGTGTGTGTGTGTGTGGTGTGTGAGTGTGTGCGTGTGTGTGCGTGTGTGTGGTTGTGTGTGGATGTGTGTGTGTGGATGTGTGTGTGTGGATGTGTGTGTGTGGGTGGGTGTGTGTGTGCGTTGTGTGTGTTTGATGGGCTGGCGAAGCGGCGGGTGTAACCCGCTAGTAGAAAAATAAAAACAAATGTATCAGAAATACTTCTACTTCTGAACAAATTAACTTAATACCTATACCTATAATGGAAAAATATTTTAATTTTTTACTTTCCTTATCCTATAATAAGGAAAGTATTGTATTCGTCGAAAATTTGACCTACCCAGTTTTTCACATTTCTGGACGAATCATATTAATCATATAGCCTCAGGATACCAAAAAAGTTGTTTTCAGCCATTGGTCCTGTGCGTCTGTCTGTCTATGTGTGTGTGTGTAAACAGGATATCTCGAGAACGGTAAGAGCTATTGACTTGAAATTTGGTGTGCAAATTAGTTTTATACACCAAACGAACCACGAAACTTTTGGTTGAAATCGGACTCAAGATGCGGCCGCAGGGCCGCAAATATTGGCCGCAACCGCAGCTTCTTTGAATTGGTTAAAGATACAAAAAAAGTTAAAGAACAACATTTTCTCGGATTAAAAAAATAATAGGGGTGTATTCTCATCATTTTTTTGATATCTTGAACTTTTTCGAACCCGGCCCCAATTTACCGGTAGGTATTTTGGGGGGACCCGCTTAGACCAACTTTTTTATTATTTACCCTAGATGGGGGTTGAGACATATCAAATCCAATGATTTTAAGGTGCTGATTACGAATTTGGCACTGATTTTGAATTTTCCGTTACCGTTGAGTCACCAGTGGCGGAATTCGACTTCTTTTTGGGGGATAAGGAAAGTCGTGTGTTGTTTACACCATATTTTTTATTTTTCAACTGCATGTTAATATCATAAAGGGCGTTTTACCCTCCATTCGCAGGAAACTTTCAACCCTACTACCCACATTAATCTCACCCAACCTGGGTTGGTCTGGCATGCCAGCATCATGAAGTCTTCACCTTGCTGGACGTTCCTTAACATCGGTGATCCTACGAGAACGAATGCATTCAACGCGCCATCGACGCTGGCCAATTTATTTTTATCAGGCCACAACTTAGAAGAAATAATACTAATTTTTTCGTATTTCTTTTCGATTCTCTACCACCCGTATCTACACATTATTTAATTTAAAATATTTTATTTCTGTTAGTCATGTATAATAATTATGAAAGTATACTTTCGGATCGTCAAGCTAATAACATTTAACTCTTCTGATCACTGAGATCATATAAAATAATATATGATCTCAGTGCTTCTGATACTAAAAAAGGAATTGTTATCAAATGCTCTGTATTTAAATAAATACAAAATAATATCTCAAAAACGGTAAGTTGTAGGAGATTTAAATTGGCATGTGTTATCGCAAATTAATGTATAGCGAGAACAAATATCTCGTAATCAATAAGACAAAAATATGAGAAATATGGAAATTTTACACGCATTTCAAATAATTACTATGAATTTCCGTCGTATTTGATAATTTCCCTTATGCTGGGTATAACACGTACATGTAAGGCTGGAATTTCGGCCCTACTCAGGCTGGCTGTGTCTAATATGGGGAGCTAGTATGATTATCAGCAAATAGATTGTAAAACCCCCGTCTTGATTACATCAAATCAGGTCGTTAAAACTACGTAAAATCAACCTGAGATTGCTAAAGGCAACAACCCCGCCCTTCAGTTAGGACATGTATAATTGTATATTGTATATATTTATTTATTTTTCTCTCTTTTTACTTCTCTTATATTGTATGTTCATTTGTAATTATCTGTGTTGTATATAATATGTCGAATTAATAAAGTGTAAAAAAAAAAAAAAAAAAAAAAACCTGGTCACAATACATTTAATTAGGTCGCACTTTTAACTGTAATAGTTTCACTGAAAACACTGCAACCAGAAAAGATAATACCGAATAATCACGTAGGCTCAAAATATTTTTGTATTGATCTGCCATGGAACGAGCATTCTCGTGACGAGAGCTTTTTATTAGCTAAGTAAATATTTGCTTTTAAAGAGTATGTAATTATTACAAGTTCTGGGAATGCGGTAATTAATTGAAAAATAAACAGTATTCGTGACACACGATTAAAACTGTCGTGGTATATTGGAAAAATTAAAACAGAAAAAAACGTGTGTGTATTACATCCTTTTATTTTGCAGCCATGAAATAACTATGGTCAGCTACTTTTAGACGTATGTGGTCTGTGTTTAGCTTATCCACCCCGTAGTATATATTATATAAATGCTTCCATTGCTCATTCCGTAGTATACCTCGCCACTCCAAAATTTGGTAACTAGCTCAATTTTATTTACTTCCAAGCTCTTTATCAAACACCTCGGCCGAGGTGTGAAGAACGCCAATACAAAGAAAGAGACAGCCCGGCAGAGTGTAAGGTTATTAAAATATACACCTTTGCACAAAAGTGTGATAGAGTCCATTTTAGTTTAACGTGGTTGCTGCTATGAACTACGTCCCCATTTTGTATATTGTTGTGGCCAGCTTGACGCACCTATAGGATCGGTTTCGATCATGGAGAGATATAAGCCGTAGAGAACTCCACAATAAGAAACTACACACATAATGGCTACCGTGATTACTTATTCTGTAACTACACAAAATGGCCAGTTTTCTGAGACTGGATCATTTTATCTAAGAAATTTACCTGTTCTCCATGGTTTTATCTCTAGGGATAATAGCTCCGTGAAACTGGCTGCGCCACTTCAAACACAAAATTTGGTGGTAGTATTCAATATAACGTATACTTATTTTCAGGATATCGATATGTAATTATAGAGAAAAAGTATGAGCTTTTACAAAGGCCGCTATAGATCATATTTAAATTGGCCTTGCCACACTTCACTCACGAAATATGCCAGATATTAGTGTTATTACCGTGGTCGAGCACGTGTTCTAGCTAGAGTACACTCTGTTCTTACACGCACGTTGCATAATGATAAGAATTCCGAATGGAAGGATAACTTCTCATGTCTTGACTGTGTTTTAAACCTGCAAACTCTAGGCCTGACCTACATAAATTATACTGGATGCTAGTAAATTTATGACCACTATACATTTTCCGCGAAACCAGCTGGTTTCGCGGAAAATTATTCTACTAGTAGAATAATTATTCTACTAGTAGAATAATTTTTTATCGATTATCAATTTTTTATCGATACTGGATTTGCTATTATATTAAATAAACTGTTGTGAAACCAAACGACTTTCCTTATGCCTCAAAAATAAATTTGGTATGGAAGTTGATTTCATATACCAAACCACAAAACTTTTCGATGAAATCGATGCCGCCATTTGGTGACGTTTAGCGGTTCTGTCAAAACGATAAAAGACACGAAAAAATTATAAAAAACAACTCCTATTATTTTTTTGATATCTTGAACTTCTTGGAAGCCGGCAATAATTTACCGGTATTTTGGAGGTCCCGCCTGTACTTTTTTAATATTCATCTTAGATGGGGGTTATGACTTATCAAACCCAATGATTTTGAGATACTGATTACGAAATTGACATTAATTTTGAACTAACTATTATTGTTGAGTCACTAGTGGCGGAACTAGACTATTCGGGTGATAAAGAAAGTTCATGTGGTGTCACACCAGATTTTTTCTTAGTGAGTTTCTCTTTCTTTATAGATAAACCAATGAATAAACCAATATTTGTATATATTTCCTGCGAATGGAGGGTAAAACGCCCTTCGTGATATTAACATGCAGTTGAAAAATAAAATTAAAATATGCCAGCGTCGATGGCATGTTGAATACACCGGTTCCCTTCAGAACACCGAAGTTAAGCGACATCCAGCGAGGTTAAGACTTGGATGGGTGACCATTCAAATTCTAATTCTCGTGACGCTGGCTTTTCCCGGCCCCACTCAGGCTGGGTGAGGTCAATGTGAGTAGCAGGTTTGTGAGTTTCCTGCGAATGGAGGGTAAAACCCCCGTCGTGATATGACCATGGCAGTTGAAAGCGACGTTAAACCCCACTTTAAAAAAAAAAAAAAAATTAAAATATTTTTCCATGATAGGTAGGTATTAAGTTAATTTGTTCAGAAGTAGAAGTATTTCTGTTATAACCTGATATTTTTGTTACATTTGTTTTTATTTTTCTATTTATAGTGGTAAAGCTGTACAGATGTGGTAATTCTTTGTGTTGTTATATTACAACTTTAGTGAGTAGCCTGGCATTTTGAAAATCCTTTAACATTATTTGCCTGGTAACTCATTGCTAGCTTGAAATGCCACAACTGGTTACTTGTACAACTACTCAAAGTGTATGAGTGGATCCTGATCATCCAAGTAAAGAGCATAAAAAAAACTTACTACGCTAGGAATCAAACCCAGCTCAGAAAGCATACAAGCCTTTTCAGTCACAGAAACTAATATAAAATAAATTTAAAAACCAATAAAAACAAAAGAGAAGTGCAATTGAGACTTGGAACAAGCAGGTACTGTATTAATTTCACAATAATAAATACATATAATTTATTTATGAAAGTTAAAAAATATTAACTACATACAGTAGCACAGTACAGTACAGTAGCACCTTGAGTGCCCCAGCAGTAGCCAAGCTCCCTACAACATCAACTAGTAATATATGATTGAGTGAATGAATGCGTAACATAGTAATGCTTCCAATTCTATACATACTAGACATTCTGAAAAAAAAAAAAAAAAAAAAATGCTGGATAGTTTTCCAATTCTAAGACCTCCCCAACCTTGTAATTATCTGTGTTGAATATATGTCCTTAAATAAAGTGTAAAATAATAACAATAATAACTTTTTAAAAAATGGACATTTTGAAAAGTTAAAAATCTGTTTTACGTGCACTATAGTAGTCAAGTGGTTAACACACTAGTCTGGTAATCCCGCTAGCATAATGATCCATTAGTTTGAATCCCACCCAGTGCATGAGATTTCCCTCATTAATTTGAGTTTTTGACCACATAATAACAAGACTCTCAGGGTTAGGTGGTAGAAAATGCTTTGAGCATTAACTCGCCTGGTGGTTACCTTCCACTAAAGAGTGTTATTATTACTATATTATTATATTATTTTTATTATTGTTTAACGATGACATAATTCAGATAGAATACAATGATACATGAGAGGACATTTAGACATTATAAAATACACACATGAATACATTTTACAAGTACACTTTTCAACAATGTTACAAATCAAAAATGTCTTATAATTAAATGTGCAAGCTTTTCAGGGTACATAGAATACTAGCAGCGTTACCCCTCTGAATTGCAAGGGATATTTTCTACCAAAGATGTTGAGCTGCCTTTCTATTCCTGGAAATATCCACAAGCAGGCTAGGTACATGGCTTCTACTTCATTTTGACAGTAGATGCTGTCTCTTAGGAGTATAATATGTAGTTTTTTTTTAAGATGAGTGTTTCACAGCTTTTTTTATTTTGTAGCCATGAAACAGGAGCTACTGTAGATGTTTGTGGTCTGTGTTGTAGCTTGCCCATCCCGTAGTATGCCTCCCCTCTGATGGGCGAGAAGGGACACAATACTTCCCATTTAGGTGCTGGGTCAACACGAGTGTACCGGAAGGTATCCCTTACAAACAAATGTAAACAAATTAAGAATACAAATTTTTGTCGGCATGGGGGATTGAACCCGGGACCTTCTGCATGGCAAGCGGGTGCTTAACCACTGAGCTAATCGCGCGCTCTATGATGATATGATGTAGTGAGAGATATGATGACTCTTTCCCAGCTTGGAGCAGGTTTGGTTGATCCATACCTGAAAATAAAATAAAATATATACTATATAAATATTTTTAAATAAAATAAACTGATGTGAATGCAAACTTTTGTTACAAATGAATAGCAACTTTGGTTTTGTGTCCATCTGTTGGTCTGTTAACTGCATTTCTTATAATGTGCAAATTTCTGAAACTCCTAAACAAATTTGAAGAGAATTGGTTGAGAACTTTTGTAGATACAAGTGACTTAGTAACAATCATAAAAACAATAATAAAAGTTGAAAATTATGATTACCATTCATGAGGAAGTATTGTGTCCATAATGAATTGGCAGTGCATTGCCTTAAATAACAAGAGAATGCCAAAAATTGTCAAAACTGTACCATACTTATGGGTTCCTATTAATATAAGCTTGTTTTGTTTAACTTAAACAGCGTTTTAAGTAAGTTGTGGTTTGCATTGTAGTAAACCCCTATTAGCACATACAATAATTTACCTATGCCTACAAAAAAACTGTGTTTCACATGGATCAAAGTCAGAGGTACTTTTTATAATATTCTGTGACAATGAACTAGCATTAATGTGATACACACTTTAATTATTATGATATTTTTGATTATTATTAATGCCTTGGCTAAGTCTAAATGATAAAATATAGCAAAAAATTCATAAGGTTTGACTAGGTTTGACCCTAGTAAAAATATGTTAAAAATACAAAATAATCATAGCTGTATCCACCATTGTGGCCATACCTTTGTTCATTTAATTGGGAAATGGCTAGTTTATCATGAAAATATCACAGAATATGCATTAAAAGTACCCGTGACTTTGATCCAAGCATCAACTAAGATTTTTTCTTAACTTGAGAATGCATAAATTGTATGTTTTAAAAGGAGTTTTCTATGATGGGGACCACAACTTAATAAATTAATAATTTAATCCCTTCAAACCCATTTAAGTTGAAGGTTTCAAGTTTATTCTAATAGGAAACTTATGAGTATAGTACAGTTTTGACATTTACTGCCATTTTCTTGTTCAATTATTTTAGTTGATAGACTAATCCAAGACAAAATGAGAAAAATACTTTTTCATGTTGTTCAAGTTGGATTTTTAACTCAACATTTTAAAAAGACAAAAAAGTTTAAAATAAGCTAGTTACCATTTTGATTCTGTTGTTATTTTCACAATATTTTTTATGATTTTGAAGAAAAATGAAAACATGTGGTACACAATAGGGAGGACCAAAAATATAAGTTAGTGCCCAAATTTTTTTTTAATGACTAAGACATGTTCTCTCTGGTAAATTTCCAATGCTTTCCAAATCTTCCATTTCAGTCCTCATTCATAAAGAGGGAGCTTGGACCGAAGTTATTAACAACTATTGTCCGATTTCCCTTCTGAACAACTTTTCTAAAATATTTGAGAAATTGGTTAGCAGTCAACTTTCTCATCTCTTGGAGCATATTAAACTTATAATTAATTCATCAACAGTACACATTTAGGGCTAAAAAATCGACAGCTGACACCATTTCTTCTTTTCTACTTCAGCAGGACAATATGTTGTCATCAGATTTAAATGTCATGGGGATCTTTGGTGACCTTTCTAAATCCTGTGACATTGCATCTGTACCAGAAATATGATTACCCATATAGGTGGTAGAAAATGCTTTGAACATTAACCTTGCCTGATGGTTATACCTTCCACTAAAACGTGTTGTTATTATTATTATAATAGATTCAGAGAGTCCGAGTTATAACACTAGATTTGTCAATATTACTTGTCACTCACTTGGCAGAAGTAAATATGTTTCTGTATTTGAAATCATATTTTAAATCAATGTTTTGGATTCAGTTCTTCAAAAAAAGTACAAGCTAAATGTGTCCAAAATCTTGCTCAATTTAGCCTTTAAAAGTTCGGGTGACTGTTTGAAAAAGAGTTATGTTTATTATTCATTCAAATAACAGTGGAATATTTTGAGTTTCTTTATAAGTACAAGGTTTGCTTTTTAGGAATTGACTTTCAAAGTTCAAAAATACCTTCTACTGGACAAAAGTTGTAGTACATTTAAGTTAAACTAGACTAAAAAAATTGAAGTTCTGAAAGAGAATGCTATTATTGCTCTGTGACTTACCCTTCCTGTAGTGATGTGATTGTTGAGATATTGGTTAACTTTTAAGGATTATCAATAATAATCTCAAATCTGTACAAACTACAATGATTATTTTAATAAAACAAAGTCCAAGAGGAGTTACCACTGACATCACCTCAGTGGGAGATACAAATTTACTGAACTGAACAAAACATGTCCCTGAAGCTACCAACGTTGCTGAAATTTTCATCGAAATTTCTACAGGGTAAGGCAAAATCTTGTCACTCTCGTTGCTAAACTTACCAACGAAAAGGTATTAATACCTCAGTTACGGGATTTTTTACTAAGATTTTTTATCCCTCTGACTAAAAAAATCCCACAACGGGCAGTAGTCAATTTTTACAATGAATTATGAAAAATCATTTTTGTAATTTTTACAAAGTCACGGGCGACCTAAAAATTTTCTTGATTCTAGTTGCAAATATTATTGTGCATATTTAAGTGAAAAAAACTTGAATAAAAGCTGGCGGCAGACAGTCATATCCACTAATGATGGAACCAAGGTCTGTCGTATACTTGCCTGTAATCCATGAAAAATTCTTTGTACAATCATTTTTGTATTATTTACAAAGTCGCGGGCGCCCTCAAATTTTCTCTATTCTAGTTGCAAATATTATTAGACATATTTTAAGCGAAAAAAAATCGAATAAAAGCTGGCGGTAGACAGTCATATCCACTAATGATGGAACCAAGGTCTCTCGTATACTTGCCTGTAATCCATGAAAAATTCCTTGTACAATCATTTTTGTAATTTTTACAAAGTCGCGGGCGCCCTCAAATTTTTCTCGATTCTAGTTGCAAATATTATTAGACATATTTAAGCGAAAAAAAAAATCGAATAAAAGCTGGCGGTAGACAGTCATATCCACTAATGATGGAACCAAGGTCTCTCGTATACTTGCCTGTAATCCATGAAAAATTCCTTGTACAATCATTTTTGTAATTTTTTACAAAGTCCGGGCGCCCTCAAATTTTCTTGATTCTAGTTTCAAATATTATTAGACATATTTTAAGCGAAAAAAAATTGAATAAAAGCTGGCGGTAGACAGTCATATCCACTAATGATGGAACCAAGGTCTCTCGTATACTTGCCTGTAATCCATGAAAAATTCCTTGTACAATCATTTTTGTAATTTTTACAAAGTCGCGGGCGCCCTCAAATTTTCTTGAATTTATTGCAAAATATTATAAGACATACTTAAAGCGAAAAAAAATTGAATAAAAGCTGGCGGTAGACAGTCATATCCACTAATGATGGAACCAAGGTCTCTCGTATACTTGCCTGTAATCCATGAAAAATTCCTTGTACAATCATTTTTGTAATTTTTACAAAGTCGCGAGCGCCCTCAAATTTTCTCGATTCTAGTTGCAAATATTATTAGACATATTTTAAGCGAAAAAAAATCGAATAAAAGCTGGCGGTAGACAGTCATATCCACTAATGGTGGAACCAAGGTCTCTCGTATACTTGCCTGTAATCCATGAAAAATTCCTTGTAAATCATTTTTGTATTTTTTACAAAGTCCGGGCGCCCTCAAATTTTCTTGATTCTCGTTAAAAATATTATTTGACATATTTTAAACGAAAAAAAAATCGAATAAAAGCTGGCGGTAGACAGTCATATCCACTAATGATGGAACCAAGGTCTCTCGTATACTTGCCTGTAATCCATGAAAAATTCCTTGTACAATCATTTTTGTAATTTTTACAAAGTCGCGGGCGCCCTAAACTTTTATTAATTCTAGTTGCAAATATTATTAGACATATTTTAAGCGAAAAAAAAATTGAATAAAAGCTGGCGGTAGACAGTCATATCCACTAATGATGGAACCAAGGTCTCTCGTATTACTTGCCTGTAATCCATAGAAAAATTCTTGTAACAAATCATTTTTGTAATTTTTACAAAGTCCGGCGCCTCAAATTTTTGAATTTTAGTTGCAAATATATAAGACATATTAAAGGAAAAAAATATTGAATAAAAAGCTGGCGGTAACATTCATATCCATAATGATGGAACCCAAGGTCTCTCGTATACTTGACTGTAATCCACTGAAAATTCGTTGTACAATCATTTTGTATTTGTAACAAAGTCGCGAGCGCCCCAAATTTCTCGATTCTATTGAAAATATATTAGACATATTTTAAGCGAAAAAAATTGAATAAAAGCTGGCGGTAGACAGTCATATCCACTAATGGTGGAACCAAGGTCTCTCGTATACTTGCCTGTAATCCATGAAAAATTCCTTGTACAATCATTTTTTGTATTTTTTACAAAGTCCCGGGCGCCCTCAAATTTTCTCGATTCTCGTTAAAAATATTATTAGACATATTTTAAGCGAAAAAAAAATCGAATAAAAGCTGGCGGTAGACAGTCATGTCCACTAATGATGGAACCAAGGTCTCTCGTATACTTGCCTGTAATCCATGAAAAATTCCTTGTACAATCATTTTTGTAATTTTTACAAAGTCGCGGGCGCCCTCAAATTTTTTTGAATCTAGTTGCAAATATTATAAGACATATTTAAAGCGAAAAAAAAATGAATAAAAGCTGGCGGTAGACAGTCATATCCACTAATGATGGAACCAAGGTTCTCTCGTATACTTGCCTGTAATCCATGAAAAATTCCTTGTACAATCATTTTTGTATTTTTTACAAAGTCGCGGGCGCCCTCAAATTTTCTTGAATTTAGTTGCAAATATTATAAGACATATTTAAAGCGAAAAAAAATCGAATAAAAGCTGGCGGTAGACAGTCATATCCACTAATGATGGAACCAAGGTCTCTCGTATACTTGCCTGTAATCCATGAAAATTCCTTGTACAATCATTTTTGTATTTTTTACAAAGTCCCGGGCGCCCTCAAATTTTCTTGATTCTCGTTAAAAATATTATTAGACATATTTTAAACGAAAAAAAATCGAATAAAAGCTGGCGGTAGACAGTCATGTCCACTAATGATGGAACCAAGGTCTCTCGTATACTTGCCTGTAATCCATGAAAAATTCCTTGTACAATCATTTTTGTATTTTTTTACAAAGTCCCGGCGCCCTCAAATTTTCTTGATTCTCGTTAAAAATATTATTAGACATATTTTAAACGAAAAAAAATCGAATAAAAGCTGGCGGTAGACAGTCATGTCCACTAATGATGGAACCAAGGTCTCTCGTATACTTGCCTGTAATCCATGAAAAATTCCTTGTACAATCATTTTTGTAATTTTTACAAAGTCGCGGGCGCCCTCAAATTTTCTTGAATCTAGTTGCAAATATTATAAGACATATTTAAAGCGAAAAAAAATGAATAAAAAGCTGGCGGTAGACAGTCATATCCACTAATGATGGAACCAAGGTCTCTCGTATACTTGCCTGTAATCCATGAAAAATTCCTTGTATAATCATTTTTGTAATTTTTACAAAGTCGCGGGCGCCCTCAAATTTTCTCGATTCTAGTTGCAAATATTATTAGACATATTTAAAGCGAAAAAAAATTGAATAAAAGCTGGCGGTAGACAGTCATATCCACTAATGATGGAACCAAGGTCTCTCGTATACTTGCCTGTAATCCATGAAAAATTCCTTGTACAATCATTTTTGTAATTTTTACAAAGTCGCGGGCGCCCTCAAATTTTCTCGATTCTAGTTGCAAATATTATTAGACATATTTTAACCGAAAAAAAAACGAATAAAAGCTGGCGGTAGACAGTCATATCCACTAATGAAGGAACCAAGGTCTGTCATATTTTTGCCTGTAATTCTACCATATAAAACAAATTTGAAGAAATTCGGATAATCGGTTTTGGAGATACAAGTGATTTGGTCTAAAATATCAAATTAGCACGTGTATACAATGTGAAACAATCACGAGGAAGTATTGAGTCCATAATTGGCAGTGTTTTTCTGTGTCTAACTTAAGATCTTGTTTGAAAACATGTTTATTAGTTCGATAAATAAACTCAAATTCATCTTGCCTAATAAATTGGACACAGTGAGGGAGCGAAGCGACCTTACTGAGTAAGGTCCTGTCTTAAGTTGGATACTGGACTATTGGGCTTTCGTTTGGCTAACTGTCTCTATGTTCCGCTATAACTATCTACCAGATTCTTCAAAATTGAAGAAACTTTGTGTACATGTTCATTTGAGTCTTAAAATTTTCCCTATAGTTTTCAGATCTAATTAGGCCACTTGAGGCCAAATGGGACCTCTTTGAATAAAATTGAAAAAGATTTTTCTATTTTATATCAATAAAGCAAGCCTCTTAAAATTTCAATTTTTCAAAAAAAATTCCCGAAAATTCCATTTTTCCCTTTTTTCTCTTTCGTGAATTTCGAGTACTTCTACAATTGCAATTCTGCGTATCACTAGTTAAAAATACCCTATTATGTTTAGTTTTAGAAAAAAAGAAAGCTCATTTAAATTATTTTAATGGTCATGGAACGCAAGACACACAAAGCTCAAAAACACTTCTGAATCATAATGGAATATTCAAAGTTTGCTGAATTTTAACAGAATTGGCGCGTAATTTGAGATGTAAATACACTGCCCTGGGATGTTTAACAGAAGAAAATTGATCATTCACAATGGTCGGTCGTTGTGAACTCTTTACGTGAATGGGGTTACGGGGTCACAGAGTCCTCGTGAGGAAAAATGAGAGATGCTGTTATGAAAGCAGCAAAAAGTGGTGTAATTATGGACAAAGAATACACAAGAAGAAAGAATCCACGCTCGCAAAAAATGTGATGTACGTATTTTGATTATAGTTTTAGAAGTAAAATTTAAAATATCATTTTTGTGTTTATCAGAATCATGATAATATTATCTAAAACATAACAAAAAAGTGCTGAAAATTAACCTTGGGTAACACTCGAACATCCAGCCTTCAGGTTACAATTAATAATACTTTATTGATAAACTACATACTACATTCTGCTTCTCCAACACAGGAAATGAAATGAAAAGATCACAAAGGAATATGTAGCGAACCAAGGGTCGAAGTTAAAGCTTGTGGCTTTCTCTTCCACCGAACAAATCGATGGCCTTGTTAATTTATCTATTTGATTTGAGTGATATAGTTAGTAAGTAGAACTATTTGTTTAAAAAAAAATTAATTTATAACTTGCAGTTGACACAATAATGGTCACACAGACCGCTTCAGACATCGAGTGGTCTTCAAAATGCAATAGCGCCCAGATTCAAAATTTAAAAGATGTGTTTAGCCAGCGGCGATGGCGCGTTGAATGCACCGGTTCTCGTTGGATCACCGAAGTTAAGCAACGTCCAGCGAGGTGAAGACTTCGTGATGCTGGCATTCCGGCCCAACCCAGGCGGGTTTGTGAGTTTCCTGCGAATGGAGGGTGGCACCCCCGTCGTGATATGACCATGCAGTTGAAAGCGACGTTAAAAAAAAAAGATATGTTTCTCTCCTTCTGGTGCCGTTTAATAAAGCGTATCTCATTTGTTCCTTTACCTGTCCGAAAGACCTTAGAATTTATTGAAACAACATAGCAGAGGGTATTTTAACTAGTGGTACGCAGAATTGCAATTGTAGAAGTACTCTCAATTAACGAAAGGGAAAAGAGGGAAAAATGGAATTTTCGGAGAATTTTTTTTAACTTATTATTAAATATCTCTCTGGTGTTTCAATATTTTTTGATGCAACTAACTGCATTTGAAGGGAAATATGCATGACTATCCATACATGAAGCAAAACTTACCTACTGGCTATCATTTCTTTATAGCCGAGTTTATCACAACTCCACCAATCACTGATTCGGCAACCACCCTCGAATCTCGAGGGTTCGCGAATCCACCAATCGGGTTTTATCACGAAAATTCAAGCTCGAGTTCGCGAATCATGATTGGCGTTACGGCAACATCGCAATTACACGAAAACCTCAACAAAGCCTCTGATTTTTCGGAAATTGCGATGTTGTTTTGTTAACTTTTTACATTTTGAATGTTAACATTTCTGAAAGCATTTTGAACGTTCTTTTTGTGTCGTCCACATGGTCATTTCATATTGATCATTTATTATTTTGTGTGACTTGGGTTCAATTCTCACTAGGGCAAGATATAATAAATTACCTTATGAGTAAGAATGCTGTTTCAATGTGACTATCAGGGATGGAATTATAAAATAAGATATTGGGACAGATGGTGATCTCGGTTTTATTCCCAGCAGGGCAGAATTGTTCTGCCCTATGTCCACTGTATTTCCATCACGTTTTCATTAATGTTGTGTACTAGAATTATAATTATTGTTCTCATACCTAGCTGTTTAAGAATTCTAAATTATATCAAACACCTCGGCCGAGGTGTGAAGAACGCCAGTACAAAGAAAGAGACAGCCCGGCAGAGTGTAAGGTTACGGAAAACATAGTTCCCATGCATTGCATGTACTTTCAGCCAGCGAGGTTTTCAGCAGGAGTTTGTACATACTGGTGTGGAGAGATGATATAGGACCTGCACTCATACCCAGAGTCACCAAGAAGTTTTAGTACATGTGTTTTAAAGTCTAAGGGCGGAATTAATAGACGTTTTTGTAATACCTCTGTGGCGCTAAGTCACGGATTGCGTACTGTGTAAGATAGGGAAAACCGACACTTACCAACGACTTAAGTTATTGATGTTGTCTATTAATTCCGCCCTAAATCTTGTAGGAACTGAGATTCGGACAAATTCAGAATGTTCCCGAATGAGCTTTTATCTTCCTGGGATTAGCTCGTTTTCAGGAAATATCATATAGACTTATAAATTCAAATTGTGGTGAAGCACAAGCAGAAAAAGCACAGGTGAGGCACAGAGCAGAAAAATTCCTGCCCCGCTGGGGATCGAACCAAGGTCATCATGCGTGCAATGCCTAGCGCTAAATCATTGGGCAACGGTGACTACTCACAAATCGTTTCTCCGCCTTTTGGTTAAGATGTAATATCACAAAAATAAGTATTAATTAATTAATTTTAATAGCAATCGCGTGATAATCACAAAAGTCACAGGTAGTCACAAAATGTTTGGTCGTTCTTTCCTCAAACAAGGTGTTATTTTCTACAACAAGCTATCAGAGGAGTACAAGTCCCTACCTAGATCTGGGTTCAAGGAGGCGGTAAAAAGCCATCTCCTAGATATGGTTCCTTACTCTTTTCAAGATATTCTGGACCAACTATGACGGACATTGTTTTCTATCCTTCCTCCTCTACCCCTTTCTGTTTCTTCCTCTTTCTCTCGTCCTACGGGAAACAAAATAGATCTTTTTTGTTTATGCTATTTTTTTTAAGCTTAAACTTTTTTGTTTTAAGTATTCCTTTAGTATAATAATTTTTTTTTTTTCCTAGATTATATAATTTCTCTATATCTATAATCTCTTTAATGTGAAACACATACTTTTTGTATTGAAATATTTTTCACAATAAATAAATTGAATTGAATTGAATTGAATTGAAAATTGAATAATGGCCAGTTTGAAAAAAATTCAAGTATTTTTTTAGGAATAATTCAAATTTATTTCAGTCTTTATTACAAAACTTTTATAAACTTAGCACATCATAATAAGATGACAGGTTTATGAAGAACAAGGACAAGGATAATTAAATAATGGGCAAAAGAATAAAGATGTCATGAAGATAAACAAGTATATGAATTTTGAAAAAGATAAACATTTTATCTTTGTTTACGATTTAAAAATTCCAAAGAAGAAATTCTATGGTATTTTCAATATTTTTTGACATTTTCATGTCTTTGCTCTGGCACATAACCAAAATTATGTGACGAAATTATGTAACGAAATTATGTAACGATATTATGTAACGATATTATGTAACGAAATATTGAATTGTAAAGGGAGAGAAGAGGGAAAGTGTGTGTCATGCGCACAATGGCGAAGTATTGAATTGTAGAGGGAGAGAAGAGAGAAGGTATGTGTCATGCGCACAATACGAAATTTGGTCAGTTGGGTTTTGGACCTTGAATAGTAAAGATGAAAATGTCCCAATGGTTGCAGACTCGTATGCAAGCGTTTTTCTCTTTGGGAGGCCAATCGGTCCTCGAATCACTGATTCGTGAATCAAGGTTACTTCCTCAAATTGAGTGCTCCGAATCACCTGCGAATCAGAGATTGGAGATGATAAAACCCGATTTGTCGAGCCAATCCGGAGTTCGAGCGAATCCGGGGTGAATCTTGGATGATAAAATCGGCTATTAATAACGTGCATCGTTCCATCAATTCCATCGTTCCAGACCCTGGTTCCATCAATTGTGGATATGACTGTCTACCGCCAGCTTTTATTCAATTTTTTTTCGCTTAAAATATGTCTAATAATATTTGCAACTAGAATCGAGAAAATTTAAGGGCGCCCGCGACTTTGTAAAAAATACAAAAATGATTGTACAAAGAATTTTTCATGGATTACAGGCAAGTTGAGACAGACCTTGGTTCCATCATTAGTGGATATGACTGTCTACCGCCAGCTTTTATTGAAATTTTTTTCGCTTAAAATATGTCTAATAATATTTGCAACTAGAATTAATAAAAGTTTAGGGCGCCCGCGACTTTGTAAAAATTACAAAAATGATTGTACAAAGAATTTTTCATGGATTACAGGCAAGTTGAGACAGACCTTGGTTCCATCATTAGTGGATATGACTGTCTACCGCCAGATTTTATTGTAATTCTTTTCGCTTAAAATATGTCTCATAATATTTGCAACTAGAATCGAGAAAATTTGAGGGCGCCCGCGACTTTGTAAAAAATACAAAAATGATTGTACTAGGAATTTTTCATGGATGACAGGCAAGTATACGACAGACCCTGGTTCCATCAATTGTGGATATGACTGTCTACCGCCAGCTTTTATTCAATTTTTTTTTCGCTTAAAATATGTCTAATAATATTTGCAACTAGAATCGAGAAAATTTGAGGGCGCCCGCGACTTTTAAAAAAATACAAAAATGATTGTACAAGGAATTTTTCATGGATGACAGGCAAGTATACGACAGACCCTGGTTCCATCAATTGTGGATATGACTGTCTACCGCCAGCTTTTAT
Source organism: Bactericera cockerelli (assembly GCA_024516035.1). NCBI lineage: Eukaryota > Metazoa > Arthropoda > Insecta > Hemiptera > Triozidae > Bactericera > Bactericera cockerelli. The sequence continues at coordinate 60,488,557 of CM044955.1, read as the reverse complement.
TCAATTTTTTTTCGCTTAAAATATGTCTAATAATATTTGCAACTAGAATCGAGAAAATTTAAGGGCGCCCGCGACTTTGTAAAAAATACAAAAATGATTGTACAAGGAATTTTTCATGGATTACAGGCAAGTATACGACAGACCTTGGTTCCATTAATTGTGGATATGACTGTCTACCGCCAGCTTTTATTCAATTTTTTTTCGCTTAAAATATGTCTTATAATATTTGCAACTAGAATCGAGAAAATTTGAGGGCGCCCGCGACTTTGTAAAAAATACAAAAATGATTGTACAAGGAATTTTTCATGGATGACAGGCAAGTATACGACAGACCCTGGTTCCATCAATTGTAGATATGACTGTCTACCGCCAGCTTTTATTCAATTTTTTTTCGCTTAAAATATGTCTAATAATATTTGCAACTAGAATCGAGAAAATTTAAGGGCGCCCGCGACTTTGTAAAAAATACAAAAATGATTGTACAAGGAATTTTTCATGGATTAAGGCAAGTATACGACAGACCTTGGTTCCATCATTAGTGGATATGACTGTCTACCGCCAGCTTTTATTCAAATTTTTTTCGCTTAAAATATGTCTAATAATATTTGCAACTAGAATTAATAAAAGTTTAGGGCGCCCGCGACTTTGTAAAAATTACAAAAATGATTGTACAAAGAATTTTTCATGGATTACAGGCAAGTTGAGACAGACCTTGGTTCCATCATTAGTGGATATGACTGTCTACCGCCAGATTTTATTGTAATTCTTTTCGCTTAAAATATGTCTCATAATATTTGCAACTAGAATCGAGAAAATTTGAGGGCGCCTGCGACTTTGTAAAAAATACAAAAATGATTGTACTAGGAATTTTTCATGGATGACAGGCAAGTATACGACAGACCCTGGTTCCATCAATTGTGGATATGACTGTCTACCGCCAGCTTTTATTCAATTTTTTTTCGCTTAAAATATGTCTAATAATATTTGCAACTAGAATCGAGAAAATTTGAGGGCGCCCGCGACTTTTAAAAAAATACAAAAATGATTGTACAAGGAATTTTTCATGGATGACAGGCAAGTATACGACAGACCTTGGTTCCATCATTAGTGGATATGACTGTCTACCGCCAGCTTTTATTCAATTTTTTTTCGCTTTAAATATGTCTTATAATATTTGCAACTAAATTCAAGAAAATTTTAGGGCGCCCGCGACTTTGTAAAAATTACAAAAATGATTGTACAAGGAATTTTTAATGGATTACAGGCAAGTATACGACAGACCTTGGTTCCATCATTAGTGGATATGACTGTCTACCGCCAGCTTTTATTAGATTTTTTTTCGCTTAAAATATGTCTAATAATATTTGCAACTAGAATTAATAAAATTTTAGGGCGCCCGCGACTTTGTAAAAATTAAAAAAATGATTGTACAAAGAATTTTTCATGGATTACAGGCAAGTTGAGACAGACCTTGGTTCCATCATTAGTGGATATGACTGTCTACCGCCAGCTTTTATTCAATTTTTTTTCGCTTAAAATATGTCTCATAATATTTGCAACTATAATCAAGAAAATTTAAGGGCGCTCGCGACTTTATAAAAAAATACAAAAATGATTGTACAAGGAATTTTTCATGGATTACAGGCAAGTATACGACAGACCTTTGTTCCATCATTAGTGGATATGACTGTCTACCGCCAGCTTTTATTAGATTTTTTTTCGCTTAAAATATGTCTTATAATATTTGCAACTAGAATTAATAAAATTTTAGGGCGCCCGCGACTTTGTAAAAATTACAAAAATGATTGTACAAGGAATTTTTCATGGATGACAGGCAAGTATACGACAGACCCTGGTTCCATCAATTGTGGATATGACTGTCTACCGCCAGCTTTTATTCAATTTTTTTTCGTTTAAAATATGTCTCATAATATTTGCAACTAGAATCAAGAAAATTTAAGGGCGCCCGCGACTTTGTAAAAATTACAAAAATGATTGTACAAGGAATTTTTCATGGATTACAGGCAAGTATACGACAGACCTTTGTTCCATCATTAGTGGATATGTCTGTCTACCGCCAGTTTTTATTCGATTTTTTTTCGCTTAAAATATGTCTAATAATATTTGCAACTAGAATTAATAAAATTTTAGGGCGCCCGCGACTTTGTAAAAAATACAAAAATGATTGTACAAGGAATTTTTCATGGATGACAGGCAAGTATACGAGAGACCTTGGTTCCATCATTAGTGGATATGACTGTCTACCGCCAGCTTTTATTCAATTTTTTTTCGCTTAAAATATGTCTAATAATATTTGAAACTAGAATCAAGAAAATTTGAGGGCGCCCGCGACTTTGTAAAAATTACAAAAATGATTGTACAAGGAATTTTTCATGGATTACAGGCAAGTATACGACAGACCTTGGTTCCATCATTAGTGGATATGACTGTCTACCGCCAGCTTTTATTCAATTTTTTTCGCTTAAAATATGTCTAATAATATTTGCAACTAGAATTAATAAAATTTTAGGGCGCCCGCGACTTTGTAAAAATTACAAAAATGATTGTACAAAGAATTTTTCATGGATTACATTCAAGTATACGACAGACCTTGTTCCATCATTAGTGGATATGACTGTCTACCGCCAGCTTTTATTCAATTTTTTTTCGCTTAAAATATGTCTCATAATATTTGCAACTAGAATCGAGAAAATTTAAGGGCGCCCGCGACTTTGTAAAAAATACAAAAATGATTGTACAAGGAATTTTTCATGGATGACAGGCAAGTATACGACAGACCCTGGTTCCATCAATTGTGGATATGACTGTCTACCGCCAGCTTTTATTCGATTTTTTTTTTCGCTTAAAATATGTCTAATAATATTGCAACTAGAATCGAGAAAATTTAAGGGCGCCCGCGACTTTGTAAAAAATACAAAAATGATTGTACAAGGAATTTTTCATGGATTACAGGCAAGTATACGACAGACCTTGGTTCCATCATTAGTGGATATGACTGTCTAACCGCCAGCTTTTATTCAAATTTTTTTCGCTTAAAATATGTCTAATATTATTTATTAAACGAATCGAGAATTTGAGCGCGGACTTTGTAAAAAATACAAAAATGATTGTACAAAGAATTTTTCATCGATCACAGGCAAGTATACGACAGACCTTGGTTCTTTAAATATTGGTAATGACTGTCTACCGCCAGCTTTTATTAGATTTTTTTTCTTTTAAAATATGTCTAATAATATTTGCAACTAGAATTAATAAAATTTTAGGGCGCCCGCGACTTTGTAAAAATTAAAAAAATGATTGTACAAAGAATTTTCATGGATTACAGGCAAGTTGAGACAGACCTTGGTTCCATCATTAGTGGATATGACTGTCTACCGCCAGCTTTTATTCAATTTTTTTTCGCTTAAAATATGTCTCATAATATTTGCAACTATAATCAAGAAAATTTAAGGGCGCTCGCGACTTTATAAAAAATACAAAAATGATTGTACAAGGAATTTTTCATGGATTACAGGCAAGTATACGACAGACCTTTGTTCCATCATTAGTGGATATGACTGTCTACCGCCAGCTTTTATTAGATTTTTTTCGCTTAAAATATGTCTTATAATATTTGCAACTAGAATTAATAAAATTTTAGGGCGCCCGCGACTTTGTAAAAATTACAAAAATGATTGTACAAGGAATTTTTCATGGATGACAGGGAAGTATACGACAGACCCTGGTTCCATCAATTGTGGATATGACTGTCTACCGCCAGCTTTTATTCAATTTTTTTTCGCTTAAAATATGTCTCATAATATTTGCAACTAGAATCAAGAAAATTTAAGGGCGCCCGCGACTTTGTAAAAATTACAAAAATGATTGTACAAGGAATTTTTCATGGATTACAGGCAAGTATACGACAGACCTTTGTTCCATCATTAGTGGATATGTCTGTCTACCGCCAGCTTTTATTCGATTTTTTTTCGCTTAAAATATGTCTAATAATATTTGCAACTAGAATTAATAAAATTTTAGGGCGCCCGCGACTTTGTAAAAAATACAAAAATGATTGTACAAGGAATTTTTCATGGATGACAGGCAAGTATACGAGAGACCTTGGTTCCATCATTAGTGGATATGACTGTCTACCGCCAGCTTTTATTCAATTTTTTTTCGCTTAAAATATGTCTAATATATTTGAAACTAGAATCAAGAAAATTTGAGGGCGCCCGCGACTTTGTAAAAATTACAAAAATGATTGTACAAGGAATTTTTCATGGATTACAGGCAAGTATACGACAGACCTTGGTTCCATCATTAGTGGATATGACTGTCTACCGCCAGCTTTTATTCGATTTTTTTTCGCTTAAAAATATGTCTAATAATATTTGCAACTAGAATTAATAAAATTTTAGGGCGTTTGCAACTTTGTAAAAATTACAAAAATGATTGTACAAAGAATTTTTCATGGATTACAGGCAAGTTGAGACAGACCTTGTTCCATCATTAGTGGATATGACTGTCTACCGCCAGCTTTTATTCAATTTTTTTCGCTTAAAAATATGTCTCATAATATTTGCAACTAGAATCGAGAAAATTTAAGGCGCCCGCGACTTTGTAAAAAATACAAAAATGATTGTACAAGGAATTTTTCATGGATGACAGGCAAGTATACGACAGACCCTGGTTCCATCAATTGTGGATAGACTGTCTACCGCCAGCTTTTATTCAAAATTTTTTCGCTTAAAATATGTCTAATATTATTTAAAACTAGAATCGAGAAAATTTGAGGGCGCCCGCGACTTTGTAAAAAATACAAAAATGATTGTACAAAGAATTTTTCATCGATCACAGGCAAGTATACGACAGACCTTGGTTCTTTAAATATTGGTAATGACTGTCTACCGCCAGCTTTTATTAGATTTTTTTTCTTTTAAAATATGTCTAATAATATTTGCAACTAGAATTAATAAAATTTTAGGGCGCCCGCGACTTTGTAAAAATTAAAAAAATGATTGTACAAAGAATTTTTCATGGATTACAGGCAAGTTGAGACAGACCTTGGTTCCATCATTAGTGGATATGACTGTCTACCGCCAGCTTTTATTCAATTTTTTTTCGCTTAAAATATGTCTCATAATATTTGCAACTATAATCAAGAAATTTAAGGGCGCTCGCGACTTTATAAAAAATACAAAAATGATTGTACAAGGAATTTTTCATGGATTACAGGCAAGTATACGACAGACCTTTGTTCCATCATTAGTGGATATGACTGTCTACCGCCAGCTTTTATTAGATTTTTTTCGCTTAAAATATGTCTTATAATATTTGCAACTAGAATTAATAAAATTTTAGGGCGCCCGCGACTTTGTAAAAATTACAAAAATGATTGTACAAGGAATTTTTCATGGATGACAGGCAAGTATACGACAGACCTGTTCCATCAATTGTGGATATGACTGTCTACCGCCAGCTTTTATTCAATTTTTTTCGCTTAAAATATGTCTATAATATTTGCAACTAGAATAGAAAATTTAAGGGCGCCCGCGACTTTGTAAAAAATTACAAAAATGATTGTACAAGGAATTTTTCATGGATTACAGGCAAGTATACGACAGACCTTTGTTCCATCATTAGTGGATATGTCTGTCTACCGCCAGCTTTTATTCGATTTTTTTTCGCTTAAAATATGTCTAATAATATTTGCAACTAGAATAATAAAATTTAGGGCGCCCGCGACTTTGTAAAAAATACAAAAATGATTGTACAAGGAATTTTTCATGGATGACAGGCAAGTATACGAAGACCTTGGTTCCATCATTAGTGGATATGACTGTCTACCGCCAGCTTTTATTCATTTTTTTCGCTTAAAATATGTCTAATAATATTTGAAACTAGAATCAAGAAAATTTGAGGGCGCGCGACTTTGTAAAAATTACAAAAATGATTGTACAAGGAATTTTTCATGGATTACAGGCAAGTTACGACAGACCTTGGTTCCATCATTAGTGGATATGACTGTCTACCGCCAGCTTTTATTCGATTTTTTTTCGCTTAAAATATGTCTAATAATATTTGCAACTAGAATTAATAAAATTTTAGGGCGTTTGCAACTTTGTAAAAAATTACAAAAATGATTGTACAAAGAATTTTTCATGGATTACAGGCAAGTTGAGACAGACCTTGTTCCATCATTAGTGGATATGACTGTCTACCGCCAGCTTTTATTCAATTTTTTTTCGCTTAAAATATGTCTCATAATATTTGCAACTAGAATCGAGAAAATTTAAGGGCGCCCGCGACTTTGTAAAAATTACAAAAATGATTGTACAAGGAATTTTTCATGGATTACAGGCAAGTATACGACAGACCTTTGTTCCATCATTAGTGGATATGTCTGTCTACCGCCAGCTTTTATTCGATTTTTTTTCGCTTAAAATATGTCTAATAATATTTGAAACTAGAATCAAGAAAATTTGAGGGCGCCCGCGACTTTGTAAAAATTACAAAAATGATTGTACAAGGAATTTTTCATGGATTACAGGCAAGTATACGACAGACCTTGGTTCCATCATTAGTGGATATGACTGTCTACCGCCAGCTTTTATTCGATTTTTTTTCGCTTAAAATATGTCTAATAATATTTGCAACTAGAATTAATAAAATTTTAGGGCGTTTGCAACTTTGTAAAAATTACAAAAATGATTGTACAAAGAATTTTTCATGGATTACAGGCAAGTTGAGACAGACCTTGTTCCATCATTAGTGGATATGACTGTCTACCGCCAGCTTTTATTCAATTTTTTTTTCGCTTAAAATATGTCTCATAATATTTGCAACTAGAATCGAGAAAATTTAAGGGCGCCCGCGACTTTGTAAAAAATACAAAAATGATTGTACAAGGAATTTTTCATGGATGACAGGCAAGTATACGACAGACCCTGGTTCCATCAATTGTGGATTATGACTGTCTACCGCCAGCTTTTATTCAAAATTTTTTCGCTTAAAATATGTCTAATATTATTTAAAACTAGAATCGAGAAAATTTGAGGGCGCCCGCGACTTTGTAAAAAATACAAAAATGATTGTACAAAGAATTTTTCATCGATCACAGGCAAGTATATACGACAGACCTTGGTTCTTTAAATATTGGTAATGACTGTCTACCGCCAGCTTTTATTAGATTTTTTTTCTTTTTAAAATATGTCTAATAATATTTGCAACTAGAATTAATAAAATTTTAGGGCGCCCGCGACTTTGTAAAAATTAAAAAAATGATTGTACAAAGAATTTTTCATGGATTACAGGCAAGTTGAGACAGACCTTGGTTCCATCATTAGTGGATATGACTGTCTACCGCCAGCTTTTATTCAATTTTTTTTTCGCTTAAAATATGTCTCATAATATTTGCAACTATAATCAAGAAAATTTAAGGGCGCTCGCGACTTTATAAAAAATACAAAAATGATTGTACAAGGAATTTTTCATGGATTACAGGCAAGTATACGACAGACCTTTGTTCCATCATTAGTGGATATGACTGTCTACCGCCAGCTTTTATTAGATTTTTTTCGCTTAAAATATGTCTTATAATATTTGCAACTAGAATTAATAAAATTTTAGGGCGCCCGCGACTTTGTAAAAATTACAAAAATGATTGTACAAGGAATTTTTCATGGATTACAGGCAAGTATACGACAGACCTTTGTTCCATCATTAGTGGATATGCTGTCTACCGCCAGCTTTTATTCGATTTTTTTTCGCTTAAAATATGTCTAATAATATTTGCAACTAGAATTAATAAAATTTTAGGGCGCCCGCGACTTTGTAAAAAATACAAAAATGATTGTACAAGGAATTTTTCATGGATGACAGGCAAGTATACGAGAGACCTTGGTTCCATCATTAGTGGATATGATCTGTCTACCGCCAGCTTTTATTCAATTTTTTTTCGCTTAAAATATGTCTAATAATATTTGAAACTAGAATCAAGAAAATTTGAGGGCGCCCGCGACTTTGTAAAAATTACAAAAATGATTGTACAAGGAATTTTTCATGGATTACAGGCAAGTATACGACAGACCTTGGTTCCATCATTAGTGGATATGACTGTCTACCGCCAGCTTTTATTCGATTTTTTTTCGCTTAAAATATGTCTAATAATATTTGCAACTAGAATTAATAAAATTTTAGGGCGTTTGCAACTTTGTAAAAATTACAAAAATGATTGTACAAAGAATTTTTCATGGATTACAGGCAAGTTGAGACAGACCTTGTTCCATCATTAGTGGATATGACTGTCTACCGCCAGCTTTTATTCAATTTTTTTTCGCTTAAAATATGTCTCATAATATTTGCAACTAGAATCGAGAAAATTTAAGGGCGCTCGCAACTTTGTAAAAATTACAAAAATGATTGTACAAGGAATTTTTCATGGATACAGGCAAGTATACGACAGACCTGGTTCCATCAATTGTGGATATGACTGTCTACCGCCAGCTTTTATTCAAAATTTTTTCGCTTAAAAATAGTCTAATAATATTTGCAACTAGAATTAATAAATATTGAGGGCGCATGCGACTTTGTAAAAAATACAAAAATGATTGTACAAGGAATTTTTCATGGATGACAGGCAAGTATACGACAGACCCTGGTTCCATCAATTGTGGATATGACTGTCTACCGCCAGCTTTTATTCAATTTTTTTTTCGCTTAAAATATGTCTAATATTATTTAAAACTAGAATCGAGAAAATTTGAGGGCGCCCGCGACTTTGTAAAAAATACAAAAATGATTGTACAAAGAATTTTTCATCGATCACAGGCAAGTATACGACAGACCTTGGTTCTTTAAATATTGGTAATGACTGTCTACCGCCAGCTTTTATTCAGTTTTTTTTCGCTTAAAATATGTCGAATAATATTTGCAACTGGAATCAAGAAAGTTTTAGGGCGCCCGCGACTTTGTAAAAATTACAAAAATGATTGTACAAATAGTTTTTCATGGATTATTAGAAATGAATTTATTGCAACAAAAAAAAACACCAAGTCCCATGCGCGATCTCCAAGATGGGAACCAGAGATATCAGGAGATAACGCAACGATAATTTATTGACAGAGTGGGCGAAAAAGAAAATATATAAATCTGATGCTATAGAAAGAGAAAAAGGGATAATTTCTTGAGAATAATAAATAAATGATTCGTGGGATTTTTTCAAAAATAACGTTTATGGTCTTTTGTTGAACCCTGTTGATTTTTCAAATTCGTTGCTACAATTCGTTGTTTATTTCTATAGAGTAACAAAACATCAAATTGATCAAATAAAACACTCGATAATGTAAGGGAAATGAACTAAATAAAATATCCCACAATAAGGGATTGTAAATTTCCAATCAGAAATTTGTACTATCTATCCTGAAATTGACTAAAAATAGCAGACATGTGTGAAGTTAGCAAATTTCGAGACATAATGAGTTCGAAGGAAGGAAGGTTCGAAATATTAAAACCGACCCATAAAATCTAGTTAGGTGAAAAAATTGGTATTTTTTTTTTTTTTTTTTTTTTTTTTTAGAGTGGGCACTAGGCCAGTAGAGGTCAAAATTGGCTCAATTAGTATCTAATTAAAGGAAAAGATATGAGAAATGATAATACGAAATAAAAATAATATGTCGTCGCGACAAAAAAAAAGTAAAAATTAGTCAAAGTCAATTTTTGGTTAATTTCAGATAATCGTCAAATAATCGATTAATCGATTATTTGAGTGTCGATTAATCCATTAATCGATTACCAACGAGTCCGATTAATCGATAATCGATTATCGAGATTTGAACTAATCGCGGCAACTCTAATTCCACCATATACAATCACAGTAGCGCACTACATTGTCTCGGATTAGGGACACTAATCGTTATTACTACTTTCTACTACCCATAATATATAAAGAATAGAATTTCCTAAAAGGTATAAAAAGTATTGCTCTTAAGATCTTACACGCAAACATGACTTACATGACCATAAAAAAACCATTTTTACACCAATATTTTCTCCTGATTTTCCTTCATTGATTGGGCTACAGTGGGAGACAGGTGAGGTCAACGAGAAGTTGAGGAGAGGTAAAACAAATGAAAATAAATAAACAAGACACCGCCATATTGAAATCTTGTTTTAATTGTTCTGCTTTTGCTTATTTTTTAAAAGAGTTTTGTAAAATTTGCACTTTTGTTAAAGATTTTTGGTATTTCTATCATAATTGTTTCCGATATCCTCATTTCTTTTGTAAAAGTTCTTAATTCTCTTTTCCCTTGGAACATTTGATTTTCAAGTCTTCAAAGACGTTAACTTTCCACGATTGAAATTTCTTGGTTGCGGTTTTTTGAAGTGTAAATTTCATTTATTGTTGTGTTCAACAAAATCGTTCTGTAATGTCAAAGAATATCGTGTAATAATCATTACATAGGACAGACGTGTAATCGATTTGTCAGCTTTTATGTAGGTACCTATTGTTTCTTGTTTAATTTATTCTATTATTAATTTGTTAATTTATTGCAAAGTTCAAAGGCAATAAAATAATAGATTCTATCTTAGTAAGTATTTTGTTGATTATTTTATGAGATAGAGTTTATTACAGTTTGACTTGGTAAGTCTGATTACCTCAGTTTAAACAGCGAGCTAAAACCTCAGCCTATTGCCTAGGAAGAAGAATAAGTTTTTTCAAGGAGACTGATTTAACAACAAAACTATCAAAATTAATTTCCTGGTTAGATCTCTTTTCCTTCAAATTTTTACTGACAATTTTTGTAATTGACACCATAAAAGCTCTCAAAGTTGAACCCCCCTCTCCGTCTTAAACATTTTGAATAAACTTGGTTAATGTCTAATTTACAGGGCAAGCTAATTTACATTTGTCAACATTTGTAATCCATAGAAAAAGAATTGACCCTGCTGTACCTATGCTATTACCTTATCTGATAACAATCTTTGGTTTTTTCTTGTTGCAGACATAGGACACCTAGGAAGGTAATGGATGAAGATATGGGGGTTATGGATCTCAGCACCCCTGTGTAAGTAACTATTACTAAGGCTCAATAAAATATATTTTTTTTTTTTTTTAAATAATTCATTTCAGTTTATTTATGTACCTATTTGTAGATAATATACAGGTATATTTATTATACTTTTATTGGGCAATTTTCTAAATTTCAATGTTGAGAATCACTTAATACTAAAAGTTAGTAATTAGCAGTTGAAATTCCACCGCAACACATCATGAGATTCAAAGGTTGCACTGGTTTGTTTACATAATTCCTTGTTTTACTTTCAAACAACCATGTGTGTTTCTTTTTGAACCTTGGATTCAAAAGTGACATTTATGATGGTGTTGTTAAGATCACATGGCATGTAGTGGAATCCACCAGCAGAATTTCCGGTAGCAACTGGTGCCATTTAGAAATTTTCCCATTATCACAAAAACTTCAAATTTATCTCATTAAATGATTAATTTTTCTCATTGTCTCCTGAATACTCCTAACAACATATCTGAATTGCAGCTCTATAACTTAAATTGTTACATAGTTATGACTTGTGTCAAATGACAGCAGTGAATTTTTATTTCACTTTAAAAAGTATTACATAATAGTCTAATAGTCATGCTTATCTGTGTAATTAGTATTGAAATTACACTCAAATTAAAATTACTAAAATATTTTGTTTTACTTTAATACTCATCACAAAAATAATAATAAAATATTTGTTTTATTGTAACCCCTTCATAGACGGCGCATGGATAGCAGTTCCCCACGTAACTATTCATCCCCAAGCCCACGTCCAGACCCTCCAGCTAACAACTTGCTCCCAGCAGGCAACAGCCGACGTAACCTGCGGCGTGCTGAGCCACGTAATTTCAACCCCAACAATCCAGACCAGTTGATGAGCTCGGATGATGAAAGCAACCCTGCCCCAAGAAGCAATGGCTATGAGAATAGACTGAACGGAGAGGCACAGTCCGAGAGTGAAGAAGACATAGACATGCCAGAGCTAAGCCCTATCAAGGTAAGAACAGAAGAAACTTCCCTTTATTTTTCCCTCATTTATTTGAGTATGCAACAACTAAATTATAAAGCTCTGAAGGTTAGGTTGTAGAATATGCTTGAGAATTGACCTTGCCTAGTGGTTACCTTCCTCTGAAGTATATAATAACCACTGAATAGCACACAATTAGCTCATTGGTTAGATTCTCACTTACTATGGAGAAAGTCCTGGGTTTGATTACCAGAGATCACAAAAAAAATTGTTCTCTTAATTTGAATAAAATTTTTTATCAGAGATAACTTCTGTTGTGCTTGCTTTGAACCAACACCTATAAAGCAAGTATTGTGTCATTTCTTGCTCATCACAGGAGAGGCCCACTATTCAATGCGCAAGCTACTACACAGAACACAAAAAAACACAACACAGAGAACTACACAGTTGTTGCTGTTTCATGGTTACAAAATAAAATTGTAAAAAGGATGTGAAGCACTTACCTAATTTAAAAAAAATGATCTCTAAAGCAAGTTTTGTTGACCCTGGTACAGGAGCTGTCCCCGGCAGAGGTGACTGAGCGAGAGAGACTGGTGAGAATCTTGCGAGATGAGCTGCGCAACGAAGAGATGACACTGGTTCTGCTGAAGAAGCTGCGACAGTCACAGCAGATGAAGGAGAACATAGCCGTGCCTCCCACTGGTAAGTGAAGCCTGCTTATTTTACTGTTAATATTCACTGTGGTTAACTGGATCATCACACTAGAGGCTTGCACACACTGTGAGTCAGAATGAGCTGGGAATAGTAGGACAGAGATTCAAAAATCCAAAAATTAATAACAAAGGAACCAAGCAAAGAACTCCATCTGAGCTATTATTTATTAACCCAGTTAAAGAGTATCACAGCCCTTTGGCATAGCTTTTGCTGCTACAAGAACAACAACAACACTGTGACCAGGAGTCAATCCCCAGCAAGATAGGATTTTTTCTATTTTATACTTGAATGACCTTACATTTATTTGTAACACAGCCTCTACCAAACTAAAAAATAACATTTGTAAGCTGACCTTTATGTTGATTGTTAAGCGGGTGGATTCTCAGTAAAGGAAGTTTGAGGAATTCTGATTAACATTAGTATCATAACTTGAAAACGGGGTTAAGTGGCAGAGAATGCCTAAGGCATTAACTTTGCCCCAGATTACAATACATTGTACATTTAAATTTATTATTATTTTTTCTCTATATCTTATTTTGTAAATACCTATTGTTAATTTTTTATCTTTGTTAATAATTTATTGTTGTATGTATTGTATAAAAAATAAAGTGTAAAAAAAAAAACTTTGTATAGCTACAAAAAAAATCATTCTAATTCTTTCAGCCAACACTCATGTATCTGGCACCGGGTTATCCAAGACCCCCATCACTGCGACTGTCAACCCTGGGTCCATGCCCACTCACCAGGCCTCCCAGAGATCTCCATCCGTTCACAGTAACAGCAACACCACTGCACTCGCCAACAGTGTTAAGACTAACAATAACGCTAACCTGCCTGCAAATCTACACCGTGGGGTGAGTTTTATTTATCAAGCAAGCTGAACCAACCTCAGTAGATTTGTATGATGGTGGACTTGTAACCTGGAGGTCGGTGGTTCAAGTCCCGGTTTCAGCGTAGATTTATTAAAGCGAGTTTGAGTAGTTGTGATATCACAAAAGTGACTTACACAAATATTATAACTTTTTTTAACTTATCAAGCAAGCTCAACATATGCTTTTCGAAAATCCCATCAATCCTGGATCCCTACAAACGTTTAAGAAAAAAAGGAAGGGGAACAAACTAATCTAATTTGGTGGCCTTTGGGCCATTAAAAATCCTGCTACAGTCATAATCTGTTCAAAAAAGTGGCACATAAATATTGTACCCTCAGTTTTTGTATTACAAAGGTCAAAATTTTGTCATAGAATGATGAGTTTACATCACCCAGAGATATACATGAGAATCTTTCACCATATTATGTACTTTCAAAATAACTATTTTATAAATAATTGATTTAAAAAGCTTTTCTTACACCAGGCATCATCAGGTCATAGAAACAACAGCGGGCTTCACATCCCCACTCCTCTTAGGTCTAACGGTAACAGCCACCAATGGAAGAGGTGTCCCATCCAGCATACAACATTCCAGTTCCAATCATAGGAGTAAGTTCTATTCCTATTTATTTATGGAATGCCAGTAGTTTATATTCTTATTAGTATTACACTTTAAATTGTTCTATATTTTTATTGTACATTTGGCTTGACCCGTTTTTAGAAAGTAATAATTATGTAGGTATATAAATTAATAATAATTTATATATTTTGAAAAGAGAAGATGACACCTTGTTTTACTTATATAAAAAATAAAATAATAATATTACCTCATTTTTACAAACTGCCCAATTGGAACTAATGAGTCCCATGTTTTTAGCAGTAAGCCTAAGGCTGGTATGCAGAGACATTTGTTATCCCTACAGGGTTCACTGTCGGGTGGTTCCGAGCTTGTTATAGGGAATATTTCGACCTTGACGATTATTTATCAAAGAAACATCTGAATGTGCATGGGCACAGGCGCTTCAAACAAACGTCTCTGAATAACAAAATCAGCTGAAAGGACCCAGGCATCCTTACAGTAAGGACTCTGCATACCACCCTAAAACATTTATGTGGTCAATATATGTCCCAACTGGGTTTCGTACCCTCGACGGAACATGGAACTAACCACATAAGCTCAGTGGTTAGGCACCTGCTTGCCATGCGGAAGGTCCCGGGTTCGATCCCCTAAGCTGACCAAAAAATTGTATTCTAAATTTTTAAGGGATACCTTCCGGTGCGCTCATGTTGACCCAGCACCTGAATGGAAAGTATTGTATCACTTCTCGTCCATCAGAGGGCAGGCATACTATTTATTAGATAGGCAGCTCCTACACAGACAACAAGCTTCTACAGTAGCTCCTGTTCTATGGCTAAGAAATAAAAAAAGGCTGTGAAACACTCATCTTAAAAAATAAAAAATACTGCACAATAGCCAAGAGTCAGAAAGTTGTCAATTTTTTTTTTTAAGTGGGGTTTAACGTCGCTTTCAACTGCCATGGTCTTATCACGACGGGGGTTTTACCCTCCATTCGCAGGAAACTCCATTCGCAGGTTAAGACTTGGATGGGTGACCATTCAAATTCTAATTCTCGTGACGCTGGCTCTTCCCGGCCCCACTCAGGCTGGGTGAGGTCAATGTGAGTAGCAGGTTTGTGAGTTTCCTGCGAATGGAGGGTAAAACCCCCGTCGTGATATGACCATGGCAGTTGAAAGTGACGTTAAACCCCACTTAAAAAAAAAAAAAACCTCTTAATAAGAGAAACCTGGATAAAAGAGAATAATTTCCAGATCTAATTTACCTGCCTAGGGAAAATAACATTTTTTTATAAGAGAAACTTGGATATACGAGAAGAAAATTCTGGTCCCTTGATAATATTCGTGGTCTTATTTTTTTATTTTTTTTTAAGTGGGGTTTAACGTCGCTTTCAACTGCCATGGTCATATCACGACGGGGGTTTTACCCTCCATTCGCAGGAAACTCACAAACCTGCTACTCACATTGACCTCACCCAGCCTGAGTGGGGCCGGGAAAAGCCAGCGTCACGAGAATTAGAATTTGAATGGTCACCCATCCAAGTCTTAACCTCGCTGGATGTCGCTTAACTTCGGTGTTCTGAAGGGAACCGGTGTATTCAACATGCCATCGACGCTGGCTTTATTTTTTTAATTGGTGGAATACTAACAGAGAACCCTTTCTCTATGAAAACTCATGACAAAGGTACACAGTTTTTTAAACTTTGAAAAATGTTACCATTTTAATTTTTAATCTTAAATTTTATTTTGTAAAAAATAAATGGAATTTATTAAATATTAACATAAATCTCTTTTCGGTCTCCTCAGACAATACCACCAGCTCAAACAGGAACAACCACTATTCCAATGCAGCGCATGTCAGCTACGGGGACAACCACTCAAATAAGGACTCATTGCATATTTCCGTCTCCAACCAGGCAGCCACTGGCCAGCAATTGACCAAGGTAATTAGAGTCAGGAAAACTAATCCAGTTATAGCAGCTTTCTTGTTTCAGATGCAAATTATTGTAAAGTTTTTTTTCCCCCCAAATCTTTAACATATACTTCCAGCATAGGACTGAAGAGTTTATTTTTTGTTAGCAGTTTAAAACAAAATTTGACAGATAATGGTTTCATATCTTTAGCAAATTACGGTTTCTTCTTATTATTAGTAGAAGTTATATTTTTAATAGAAGTGGCTTGTAAAGGTACTGTGATAGGAACATGAGGGTCCATTTTGTTAACATGTGAGTTAACTATAAATAATTATACATGAAGAATGTCATGAGAAAAGTTTTTTTTTTATAGTAAAAACTCTTCTTCTTCTTCTTTTACTCTTTCTTATTCTGCTGAAGCAGGTCAACGTTGTTCAACCTTATGGTTGAGTTTGATTGGTTTTGGCACATTTTTTACGGCTGGATGCCCTTCCTAACGCCAACGAATTTATTTGATTTAACGTCCTGGATTAGGACGGGGGTTTTACTCTCCATTCGCTGGGAATCGTACCAGCTACCGGCATTGACCTCACCCAGCCTGGGTAGGGCCGGAAATGCCAGGATTTTACAGTAAAAACTAACTTATCTGAATGTACATTTTTCTACGCAAGCTACCCTCTACGACAAACTTGGATTCTAAGTTCAGCACAGTGAACGCTGTACTGCAACAGCTTCAAGACCAGGTAAACCAGCGTGAACACATGAAATAGCTTCATTTTTGCTTTTTTTCTTGTTTAACTTTACTTTCAAACAAAAAGACATGATGTAATACGGGGAAAGATATACCAATTGCTTGAGACAATACTCGAGAGGAAGACTCATAGAAAAAAAAGTACTTCTTACTACCGACCTCAGTAGCTAGATTGAAGAGGCGGCGGTCTTTTAACTTGGAAATCGGTGGTTCAAGTCCGAATTTCGCTAATAATTTAGTAGCGTGAGTTTTAAGTAGTTGTGACACCACATGGGTGACTAACGCAAATATGATAACTTTTTAGTGCTTTTTATTGAAACTGCTTGGAAAAATAAAAGCTTTGATAAACTGACCTCAGTAGCTTGATCAATAAAGCGGCGGACTTGTATCCTGGAGGTCGGTGGTTCAAGTAGATTTAGTAAAGCGGGTTTGAGTAGTTGTGACATCACAAAAGTGATTAACACAAATATGATAACTTTTAAACTTTTTTTTTAAAAAAGCTTTGTCTTAACCAAAATTGGTTTTTGTTTTTCTGTAACAAAAGTCAACAAATTTTTCTCCAGCAAAAAGACGAAATTTTCAGCCATTTGATTTTGTATAAAATTGTTTGTTGAGTCCATGATTAATTTTTTTTTTTTTTTTTTTTTTTCATTAGCAATGTATCCTTCTCGGAACCACAGCCTATTACTTCGATGATTAAATCTATCAATTAGGAACTACGCAATTGGACTTGCATGTTCATATACATATAAATAAAATCCATTTACATTCATCCATTCATAATCAACAGAATTCCAAAATAGCTGGACCAAATTACTACATATGGCACCGAATCACATCTTTTGCTATTAAAGTGCTTACTGAAAAAGGATTTTCAAAAAATTAGACCCCAGGCACGGGCAAAAACCATAATGGCGACAAAGTGCAGGCTGTTAGGTAGTATATAAAAAAAAGTATGCGTCTTTTAGCCAGTATTTTAAAAAAAATATGCGACTTTTAGCTAGTCTTTAAAAAATAATATGCAACTTTTATATAGTATTTTAAAAAAAGTATGCGTCTTTTAGCTTGTCTCTAAAAAATAATATGCGACTTTTAGCTAGTCTTTAAAAAATAATATGCAACTTTCATATAGTATTTTTAAAAAAAGTATGCGTCTTTTAGCTAGTCTTTAAAAAATAATATGCAACTTTTAGATAGCATTTTTAAAAAAAGTATGCGTCTTTTAGCTAGTCTTTAAAAATAATATGCAACTTTTCGATAGCATTTTTAAAAAAAGTATGCGTCTTTTAGCTAGTCTTTAGAAAATAATATCCGACTTTTAACTAAATTGACAACGCAGCAAACCATGACAACAATTTTGATTTTACCTGACTTTGTTTATACTTACCTATTCATTTATTTTTCTTACAGTTGTGATATTACTTTTTAACGTTATTTTATTTTAATCTTTGTATTTATTGACATTTTTATTGTTGACATTGTAAATAGGGCTATTCCCGTAAATATACTCCCGTACTTTGTGACCACCCTGTAAATTAAAAAAAAAATTATGCGACCTAACAACACTCCCGGTGTTCTCTCAGGAGAGACAGCAGCGACAGCAGGACGAGTCGGGTGGGGGCGGCCAGACGCCCGCCCAGCGGCAAGCGGCCGCCAAGCTCGCCCTCCGCAAGCAACTGGAGAAGACGCTGCTCCAGATCCCGCCGCCCAAGCCCCCGCCCCCCGAGATGCACTTCATCCCCAACCCCTCCAACACCGAGTTCGTGTACCTGCTCGGGCTCGAGCACATTGTAGACTTCATCACCAAGGACAACAAGACCCCGCCCCCTCCGGAGCCGTTCCGCTGCTCTCAGTGCGACACCAGCTTCACGCCCGTGTGGAAGTGGGAGAAGAGCACCAGTGAGTAGCTTTATTTATTTTAATAATAATAATATCCATTTGATCATACAAAAGCAGTCATTCTGAAAACAGCAAACATAGTTTAAAATTCCTACAGTTTTTTTTTTTTTTGTTTACAGAGGACCCATCTTAAGCCATTTTATTTGGCTTCTAAGATTTTAACATGAGTTGTGTTGTGTTGTAGCTTGTCCAAGCGCCACGGTTGACCATTAGGTTTGAAAATAGCATGGTATGATTATTTTTATTGCGTATGGAAATTACCTGCATAAAGGAGGGTCAATGCCCACACATTATTTTTGATATATTTAACCGCTTAGACCAAGTCCGCCATACACCACCAGCTGCAGGTATTTTGGTTGTAAAACTTGGTCAAAAGACATCTGGACAGTTGCCAACAACATACCAAAAATTTAAAAAAAAGTTCCCAATTTTTGCAAACACTCGGTTTCTTGCCAGTTTGACTGGACGCTAAAATACAACCAATCCGCTTCTCCCAGGTTGTTGTTGACAACTGGAGGGGGGAGTGATGGTCTCCAGCCATCTTTATTTCAAAGTTGGCTCGTCCTGAACCACATAAATGTATTTCTATGTGCGATCAACCATCATGTGAGGACTTGGACTTTTCTAAGCCATTGAACCCTTTCTCCCAGGTCGAGAGCCGAAGGTGATCTGCGAGCAGTGCGTCACCACCAACGTGAAGAAAGCGCTCAAAGCGGAGCACACGAACCGGCTGAAGACCGCGTTCGTCAAGGCGCTGCAGCAGGAGCAGGAGATCGAGCAGCGACTCTCCCAGGCGTCGCCCTCGCCGGGTCTCGAACCCGCGGCCCGCAGCTCCACGCCCAAGCCGGCGAGGCGCAGCCACCCGTCCACCCCCACCCCGCCCCCCCCTCCCACACCCCCCGCCCCCCGGGAGCGCGCCGAGCGAGAGAGAGATCGAGAGTGTCACAGGTTAGTCACAGAGAGAGAGATCGAGAGTGTCACAGGTTAGTCACAGAGAGAGAGATCGAGAGTGTCACAGGTTAGTCACAGAGAGAGAGAGAGATCGAGAGTGTCACAGGTTAGTCACAGAGAGAGAGATCGAGAGTGTCACAGGTTAGTCAGAGAGAGAGAGATCGAGAGTGTCACAGGTTAGTCACAGAGAGAGAGATCGAGAGTGTCACAGGTCAGTCACAGAGAGAGAGATCGAGAGTGTCACAGGTCAGTGAACGGGGGTTTTTTTTTTCTTCTTTTCTTTTCCTAGGTACTGTACTGATATTTAATGGTATACTTTCATCCCGCGTCAAAAATAAACTATGGCACCTATCTCTTATTGAGATTTTATCCATGATTTCAATTGGTTAGTGAACGTTCTGGTTTCTTATAGCTTCTGTTTGATCAATCACCGAACTGACCCAGCATAGGGATAGTCATAGTTTAGTTGTTGTTGTTGTTGTTGTAGCCACTTTGGCTGCAGCCAACTTTATTTCAAAGTTGGCTCTTCCTGAATCACATATTTCTCCTATGTGCGATCAACCATCGTTAGGACGTACGAGTTTTTCTTTATAAGCTAAACCCTTAAAAAAGTGTCTCTATAATCTATGAATGTTATAAAAATGTGTTTGTTCTTTTCCACACTTTTCTCCTAATGAAATTCTCACCGTACCAATTGCATCTCTGCATCCTTTCCCAACTCTAAAGCCCTTTTGCTTCTTTGCCTCCTCTTAAGTCCATTTGCATAAAAAAAAAACAAAATACTGAATAATAGTAACAAAATATTTACACAGATAATGTCAAATTTTCGGTATCTGTTCACTTTTCAGAGAGGTCACGAGTCATCGCGAGCAACGCGAATTGCTTCGCGAGTCTTCGGGCAATTACCGCGAGTCTCACCGCGAGCGGGAAATCAACTACCGCGACTTGGCCCATCGCGAGGCGATTCATCGCGAGTCAACGTCGTCCGGCCATCGAGACGTTGGAAATCATCGCGATATGGGAAGCCACCGGGATGTTGGCCATCGCGGCGATGTGCTTGCTCACAGAGATCTTGTGAGTCACAGAGATACTGTCACTCACAGAGATGCTGGCAATCACAGAGATACTGGCGGTCACAGAGATGCTGGTGGTCACAGAGATAGCGGAAATCACAGAGATAGTGGAAATCACAGAGATGCTGGGAATCATAGAGACAGTGGAAATCACAGAGACTCAGGCAGTCACAGAGACTCGGGGGGCAGTCACCGAAGTCACGCGGCCGACCTGCGCGATCACCCGCTCGCCAAACTCGCGGCGGACAACAACTTCTCGCCGCAGCACGCCATGGCGTTCGCCGCCCTGAACCAGCAGCTGCTGCGCGGCCTACCACCGCACCAGCAGGTGCCCGCCCACATGCTCCCCTTCTCCCCCCTGCTCTACCCGTACCAGCTCGCCATGGCGCAGGCCGCCTCCGGGAACAAGAACTCGGTGGCCGCAGCCGCCGCCAACATCGCCGAGCTGCAGCGCCAGGCCGCAGACATGCAGCGACAGTTCCTGCTCGACATGATACCGAACCCCCCGGGCCAGCAGAGCGGCCGCACGCATGGGCGCGGTCACCACAACATGAACCACAGCTGGAAGTGAAGGCCGGGACTCCACAACTGGAAGTGAAGAGTCAACCACAACTGGAAGTGAGGAGTCGAGTGAGGCCGGGGCTCCACTGAGTGCAACATTTTGTCTCGTAACGTTGCGCAACATGCTCCACTCCTGTGTTAGTGGTCGGTTCTATCAATTTTACGCAACTTTGGTTTGGTACGAATGCGGGATTGGAAACGCTAGTTCCAAAATCTGTCGCCAAATTAGCGTTAGTTTTTTTCCAATAACTCTATGATATATATATTTTTTTTTTTCCTTTAGACACTTTAACCATTTATTGAATGGTCGTTCGTGCCGTTTCATATTCAACAGTTCCTGCAGTTCAGTGAATAGAATCTCGTATTCACGAATCCGGCCACTAAAGTTTGCCTATATTAGGTGAATACGAGTCCGAGCCAAACTGAGGTTTCACACGAAAGCTTTTTTTTAGTAATACTATGAGAACCGGCCATAGGATCAAATGAGGTCGAACCCCACTCACTTCGCAACGCTTTGCAACACTTCCCATTTTTTTTTAAAAGAAAATGTTGCACAACATTGCGAGAGGAAATGTTGCGAGAGGAATTGTTGCACTCAGTTGGATCCCATATGTACTGGGAGTCGTGTGCAATCCATCTTGTTGTACATATGTAATTAGGACAACCTAACCGAGATATATGTATGTTTCATTGATCTATACGTGTTGGTAGTATAAATAAAATCCAACCAAATAGGTGTACATCTAACCGAGTTATAGGTATGTTTAAATATTGATCTATACGTGTTGGTAGTATAAATAAAATCCAACCAAATAGGTGTACATCTAACCGAGTTATAGGTATGTTTAAATATTGATCTATACGTGTTGGTAGTATAAATAAAATCCAACCAAATAGGTGTACATCTAACCGAGTTATAGGTATGTTTAAATATTGATTTATACATGTTGGTAGTATAAATAAAATCCAACCAAATAGGTGTACATCTAACCGAGTTATAGGTATGTTAAAATATTGATTTATACGTGTTGCCAGTATAAATAAAACCCAACCAAATAGGTGTACATCTAACCGAGTTATAAGTATGTTTAAATATTGATCTATACGTGTTGATAGTATAAATAAAATCCAACCAAATAGGTGTACATCTAACCGAGTTATAGGTATGTTTAAATGTTGATCTATACGTGTTGGTAGTATGAATAAAATCCAACCAAATAGGTGTACATCTAACTGAGTTTTATGTATGTTTAAATATTGATATATACGTGTTGGTAGTATAAACAAAATCCAACCAAATAGGTGTACATCTAACCAAGTTATAGGTATGTTTAAATAATGATTTATACGTGTTGGTAGTAGAAATAAAATCCAACCAAATAGGTGTATATCTAACCGAGATATAGGTATGTTTAAATATTGATCTATACGTGTTGGTAGTATAAGTAAAATTATTCCAAATAGGTGTACAATGTACATTTAACCGAGATATAGGTATGTTTAAATATTGATTCATACGTGTTGGGAGTATAAATAAAACCCAACCAAGATAGGTACAATTTATTATTGTTAATTGGAGATAAAATCTAACCAAGATATTTATATATATCTTGGCAATGTATATACTTTAATGTGTATTTTTATACAAGCCAGCAGTATAAATTAAGTATTTGTAATAGTGTAAAAAAAAAACCCACACGGTTTCAAATGTTTCAAGATAAAAGTTGCAAATTTCGGTCCATAGCACAAGTAGGTTGTAATTGGTACAAAGAGTATCATCATTATTGTATAAACAAAGTAATTCTATTCTATTCTTCTTGGACAAATGATGTTTATTAGGAGTTTCGTAATGCTGTGCTACTCACTAAATTTGTGACATAATAACACAAAGAAATTACATAATTGTATACTAAAATTTACCAATTATTAGACAGTGAAGTAAAGCGACCATAATTTCCGACACTTGTTTTCTGCCCTCGTAAAATTTTACATGGAGACATTTTAGAATCCCTGTTCATATTATGTCCTCTTTTCTGCTTACAATACCACAGCCCAAACGGTAACAGA
Source organism: Bactericera cockerelli (assembly GCA_024516035.1). NCBI lineage: Eukaryota > Metazoa > Arthropoda > Insecta > Hemiptera > Triozidae > Bactericera > Bactericera cockerelli. The sequence goes on along the minus strand of CM044955.1, from coordinate 60,465,153 downwards.
TAGTAAATTTTTCATGAGACTTGAGCCCCCTAAACCACCGTCAATCTACCTAGAAAATTATTGATTTTAAAATTATTACCATTTTCAAGATATCGGTATCCTCTGGTCCAATAATGATTCAAATAGGATGCAAGTCAGGGGCAATAACCTCAACGGTGACAAAGTGCCGGGATTCAGCCAGTTATTATTATAAAAAAGTGTCGAAAATTAAGGCCGCTTTTTATCACTCTCGTATAGTTGGTATATGTACCCCCAACTTCGTGTATTAGTTCAATACTATTTTGTTGATAGTTGATAATTACTTCTCTAGTTTCTTCGGCAAAAGGTGAGTTCGGTGCGATAATTACCCCCACACTTTTCGCATGTACGAATTCGGTGCGGCTTAAAAATTCCTTCTTCTTTTTTCAATCAGTCAGTCAGTATAGACAGAAAAGTGAGAATGTGTACTAGATGTACATGAATATCAGAACATACCTGGACCGCTGTTTCGAGCTTATATGCTCTCTATTTTTGCCATCCATGCCATCAACAAACCTCTCTATTTTTTAATAAGTCATCATCATCATCATAGGGTGGCGTCATCGTGAATGATAGTATGGTAGCCAGGCAGTGGAGGAATGAGTCTTCACTTCTACCACTGTCTTTACAAGGAGGCTAATAATTGACAAGGGCCCCCAGAACAAAGCCAATGCTGGTCTGCTCCCTATTTATATAGTCCCCCAGCCAGACTGCTGGTCTACTCCCTATTTATAGTCCCCCAGCAAGACTACTGGTCTACTCCCTGTTTACCCCCAGCCAGACTAATAAGTATAAACAGAAAATGGGACCGAATTCATACGTGACCTTTCTTAGAGCGGACTCAACTCGCACTTTTTCTTTTCTTTTTTCGCACCGAACTCCTCCATAGCCGTTTCTTCTTAGTACATTTTCCTAAATTTTCCTTTCTGTGTGTAGGTTTCCGTGTCCTTATAGTTCTGTTTTAGTTTTAAGTTTGACCTTTCAATGTTTCAATGGTCGTCGATTATTTGATTAACACGTTCGTTACCAAGCCAATTTTTTCAAGTTTTACGTAGGGACCGGGCGGTAAAGTCGCTGTTGCAATGTTGCATCCTGGGGACCAAAATTTTTTTGTTGTTGCATATTTGGCATTGTATTTGTACAAGAATCGATCCTATATCTGTTCTAATACTAACAACCTACCTCAAAAAGGCCATATATGGATGTCCGATCCCTCGTTAAAATTTTGATAACAGCCACATGTGTGTTTTCGGTCCCAGAGAAATACACAAAAACATCCACATATGGCCGTTCGGTAACGAACGTGTTAAAGTTTCTTATACATCTTTTTTTACACGAATGAGTGACATCTTCGGACGTAGTTTCATGGCAATTAAATATTCTTATGTATATTTACAATTCCTAATCACACGAGTAAAACATTTATTTACATTCGTTCATTGTACAGGTGTTTACAGATTTTTTATAATTTGCTGTGATGTGTTTCACGATTTAAAACGCATGTGATGCACAAATAAAAAGAAGAAAGTTATCATTTTTGTGCTAATCAAAATCGTGATATCACAACTACTCAAACTCGCTTACAATGTATGCTTTTCTTGGGACTTGAACCGCTGGTATTTTCGGCCCAACCCGGGCTGGTTGAGGTTAAGGTGGGCAGCTGGTAAGATTCACAGCAAATGGTTAAAATCCCAGTCCCAAATAAATGAAGTCAGGACGTTGAAATCTATGGACGTGAAAAGAGCCTAGGCATTGAAACAACGCCGACCTCAAGTAGGTTTTGGAAAAAAGGTAACGAGGAATACCTCACCCAATTCGCCCAGAAATGTGATCTTATATAATAAAAAAAGTAGTTTTTTTAAAATTTATTTATTTATTTAATAACATAAAGGTATTTTTCCTAAGCTAAAGCTTCTAAAATTATTGCTATAGTTAGACCTTACAGGTACTGTCGAACCTGCTGGATATAAGAGAAACCTACTTATAAGAGAACAATTTCCAGATCTTATTTACCTCCATATAAAGTAAAATAACCTTTTTTTATGAGAGAAACTTTTTTTTTAATTTAGGTTTAACGTCACTTTCAACTGGATGGTCATATCACGACGGGGGTGTTACACTCCATTCGCAGGAAACTCACAAACCTGCTACCCACATTACCCTCACCTGGGTTAGGCCGGAATGCCAGCATCACGAAGTACCTCGCTGGACGTTTCTTAACTTCGGTGATCCTACAACAACCGGTGCATTCAACGCACCATTGAGGCTGGCCAGGGAAACTTTACTATACGAGGAGAAAATTCTGGTCCCTTGATAATATTCTTGGTATTTAATAGTTTTTCTAGCTATCTTGCCTGAGCTATTGGGATTGAAGAGTCGTTACCATGACAACTTACACTATTCACCCAAACAAACGCGACCTCATCATGTTATATTTGAGCTGCACAGTTTATTTTTTATTATTTTTTTCCTCTATTTACAGTATTTAGCGCTCACAGTTATATTCTAAATACTCTATTTAGAATAAAATATAATTTTTATTCGTATGAAATTTATCCATAAATTCATTTTGTATAAATTTCATGTTGTGTTAGTTTTGATATTTTTTTAAACAAGTTAAAGTTATCATATTTGTGTTAATCACTTTTGTGATATCACAACTACTCAAAGTCGCTTTACTAAATCCACGCTGAAACCGGGACTTGAACCACCGACCTCCAGGTTACAAGTCCGCCGCCTTATCAATCAAGCTACTGAGGTCGGTCTGTTAATTGTGATATTAATAAAGTAAGGGGTCAAGGTTACAAAATAGGATTACTAAAAAAGTTGAGCCAGAGTGTCCCTCAAGTCAGAGTTTCAACCAATCACAGCACACTATAGGCTGACTTAAGGGACAGTCTCGCTTTTCTTTTTAGTATATTTTTGAATTCGGCCCTAAGTAAGAGGTAGTTTTCTGAGTAAAAACAGTGTTTTCGTTTTTTTTTTTTTAATAAAAGAATTTCGGTATCTTTTTTAGTGATTTTGTGCAAGAATCGTTTCCTATTTGTCTTTTTTTCTAAGGTTGCGGAAAACAGTTTTGGACATTTATTGACGGTAAGTAATTAATTTTAAAATTGTTGAATAAATTTTAGAGGGTAGGTAGTCTGCTATGTCAAAGGAAGATATAATTTAATTTTTTTTTACTTTCCTTATCCTTTAATAAGGAGAGTATTGTATTCGTCAAAAATTTGACCTACCCAGTTTTTCACATTTCTGGACGAATCATAGCCTCAGGATACCAAAAAAGTTGTTTTCAACCATTAATCCGTGCGTCTGTCTATCCGTCCGTCTGTGAATAAGATATCTCGAGAACGGTAATTTGGCCTGGAAATTGATTTTATACACCAAATGAACCACGAAACTTATGGTTGAAATCGACCGCATCCTGCGAACATTTTCTTAGAATAAAAAAATAAGGGTTTATTCTGATCATTTTTTTGATATCTTCAACTTTTTGGAACCTGGCTCCAATTTACCGGTATTTTCGAAGGTCCAACTTTTTTTATTATTCATCGTAGATGGGGGTTGTGACATATAAAATCCAATGATTTGAGGTGCTGATTACGAATTTGACATTGATTTTTAGCTAACTGTTACCTTTGAGTCACCAGTGGCTTTTGGTCCCGTTCCCATTCCTAATAGGATAAGGAAAGTCGAGTGATGTTTACACCAGATTTTTTAATCAATATGATAATAACATTTATAAGTAAAAAAAAAATCTTCATCTGGTAGTGAACCAAGAATGCCTGCCGCATTTTCCATCTGGATGTCCCGGGAAAAAACTTTTTTTTTATATTTATAAATTTTATAATATATTTATTTATATCACGACGGGTATATGTTTCAGATGATGACGACCAGTCGCAGTTCCTCAAGGATCAGCTCGAGTGTTTCCTCGCAGAGTTCAGGGGGTCGACCCCAGTCCGCAGCCCGACCCCCCTCGGCGGCCCGACCCCCCTCGGCTCGTGCGCCCTCAGCTATGCGCTCGGTGTCCAGACTGAGCACAGCCTCGGGGTTGCCCCCGCCCAAGCTGCCCAACACGACGGGTTCTCAGGTGAAATCATAATATTTGCTTTTTCCAAGTCCACGAAATTGAAGTTCCATTGTATAGGTAGATACCTACATTAGAAAATAAAAATCTTAAAACCAAGCATGTCTATTCTAATGATAATAAATATTAATATCGCCTTATTTTTTTTTATTTTTTTTTTAGGTAACTACATCATTTTCTGATGTGATTAATATCGCCTTATTTACCTATACCACCCGACTAATACTATAGTGAGTCCTTAAAAGTACACACTTTGAGGTAAATTTAGAAGTTCATTATTAATATGTAAAAATAAATTCATTATTAATATGTAATCCAGCAGTAAATAGAAGACGTATTATTAATAATACCAGTGCACTGGTAGTCAAGTGGTTAAGGCGCTAGTCTGGTAATCTAGGTAGCGTAGGGATCCGTTGGTTCGAATCCGACGACAGTGCATGAATTTTTCCTCATTAATTTGAGTTTGTGAGCACCTAAAAATAAGACTCTCTGAGGATAAGGTGGAGTGTTATTATTATTATGGGTATATATTTTATCCAAATTCTATTACATCATCAATCCAAGTTTGGAGACCTCAGGATTACCTATCGTTATTACTCTTTTCCCAGGTTGCCAGCTCGGATCGCCTCGTCACACAGCAAGGCCTGATCGCTCTGAGGACCGGATCTGCAGTCCGGGGTCCCGGGTTCAGACAGTTCCAGGACAAAAGATATTTCGAGAGCATCTTGCAGATGAAGATTCGGGACCTCACGCACGAAATTGTTCACCTGCAGAGACAGATAGACCTCAGTTCCAAGGAGCATGCCACTTTCCTGCTCTATGACCAGAGAGTCAAGGGAATGGCCAAGGAGCTTACAGGTAACATTATGATAACAATAATAATACTCTTTAGTGGAAGGTAACCACCAGTCTGGCTGGGAGACTATAAACAGGGAGGAGACCAGCAGTCTGGCTGGGGGACTATAAACAGGGAGGAGACCAGCAGTCTGGCTGGGGGACTATAAACAGGGAGTAGACCAGCATAGGCTTGATTCTGGGGGCCCTTGTCAATTATTAGCCTCCTTGTAAAGACAGTGGTAGAAGTGCTGAGTCATTCCTCCACTGTCTGGCTACCATCGTTCAAGATGACGCCACCCTCTGATGATGAACCACCAGACGAGATTAATGCTCAAAGCATTTTCTACCACCTAACCCTCAGAGTCTTGATAATGTGTGGTCACAAACAGGCGCGGTCGGTGGGCAAATGTTTTAGGGGTGCTGCCATCTGCCACATAAACTGGACTAAATTATGATTTATAAACCCGCTCTTTTAGTATCTAAAGATTTTGTGTTTGTTTACCATGCCAATCATAATAATTATGCATTAATTATTATAGAAATGTGTGATAATTATTCATTGTGTACGAGCTAGGACTTGAAAAAATCCTTTCTTTTTCGTCTGGGGGTGCTGCAGTTCCACAGCTCCTTAGCACCTGCCGCGCCTGGTTTGAACACAGACGATATCACAACAAACACAAATCAATTCTTCTTACATGCCTTTGAACAGTGGCGGCTCCTGACTTCAAGACTAGGTGAAGACAAATTATACCCAGAAGTATTGAAAAAATAAAATTATTAATTTATCAGATCTTAGTTCTTATGGTCTCATAAACACAGCCCATTGTAAGTTATGGCTGTTTCCCTGCAGAGCATGATTTTCTCTCATACCAGTTTTGCATCATATAAGTTTTTATAGGTACTTTTTTTGGAGAACACTTGGTACTTAATGAATAAACAAGGCCAGCAGAACAATTTGTCAAAACTTGAGCTGGTACACAGCCATTCATTTTTCATAAGCCATTCAGGCTTGAACTGTATGGCTGTGGGGCAGGCATTTGCTTTACTTTTTTAGTGGTGGTTCTAGTAATTGGAGAAATTGGACATCCAGTAATCATAATATCTTTTTATCCTCATTACTTCTTAATCTGAATGGGGTTACTTTTAATGTTTGAACCCCATGATTTTGTGGGAATCTCATTGTTTCTTTGAAATATTGTTATTAATTATTCATCTTAATAAAAAATATTTATTCATCTTAATAAAAAATATATACTAAAAGTTGGTAAAAAAGAATTAAAATAAAAATATTAGGATTATACCTCAGTAGATAGGTATAGGTACAACATTTTAAAGAGGGGCTAGAACTGGGAAGGAAAGAAAGTTAGTTGAAGACTAAAAATTACAATCCAAAACTGGAAGAAAATCCACCACCAGATTACAAAATAAATCTAAGAAAACATACTTACTACAAATATAAAATCAGCTTAAATTTGGGTTACCATTGATGTTTAAATGACTATTAATTATGAAAAACACAGATATTGCCTTATAATTTTAAGTACTTCACTGGAAGCTGTGTGCTTAGCTACCTGCAACCTGCATAATTATAATGTTATTTCTGACACTGAAAGAAGTACATAGCTACTTCATATTCAACTTATTATGAAAAGCACAGGTCAGATCAGGTAGGAATAATGTTTCTATCCTGTATCAAATACTGGGAAATAACTTTATTAACTAGTTACACCAATTAAAAGTCACTTGATTACCGTTGAAAAGATTTGAAAAAATATAATAAAATTTAAAAAGTGCGCTTTGTTTACATTCTAAAGATAAGAGATACAATGTTGCCAAGTTAATTTCATAGCTAAATTTCTACAAACTTCAAGAGCTATATTTTAAATTTAAAGAAATGCCTCAAATCATGTAAGACGTATTTATTTATTTTAAATACTACACCGCCTGAACAGAATTTTCTCTTGAGAATTTCATTTCAACACGTCTAATTTCATGATTTTTTTTAAAGTGGTTCCATAGCCAGGATCTTAAACAGGACCACCATTGTCCCTATTTAAAAACTTCTTGGAACAACTAGATACGAGATTATCTTATTAGGCTCAATTTCGGTAACTACATTAAATAATTATTTCCGAGATTTGACTTCAATCGAGATGTCCTTTTTAAGACTTTAGTTGACAAGATACATAAGTAGTTAAAATTTATTGGTATCGGCTATCGTTTAGTAACTATGTACAAAACTAGAACCCAAAAAATGAGAAATAATATCCAAAATTCCTGAAACAAAATCCCGCTTTCCTAACGCCTACGTTAATTTTTTTTTTTTTTTTTTTTAATATTACAAGATTGTGCTAGATATGGGAGGCTAAATCATTGACTGGTTCCCTAGGTCTGGCATAATGCTACTGGCAACAATGTAATATCAAAACACATGACATCGCACATGGTATGTGGCTTCGTGACATTTCGTATGAAGTCGTGTAGATATTGTAAAATGAATACAACTGAAGACGGTCTTCACTAGCAGACTACATAGATATAGTTGTTGCCTAATATTTCATGATACCTACTTGGAAATACTCAACTCTGATTGGTTGATTCAAGGACAACTGAAGACAATTGCGAATTGTCTTCACATTTGGTGTTCTCCTTGGAAAGTAACATGAAATGTTAAGCAGCATTGATCTATTTTACACAAAGCTTACTCTTTTTTTTTTTTTTTTTTTTTTCTTTGAGTTGGATCAATTGTGCCATGTTCAAGGGATTATGAGTAGTGTTTTCACTGTTCAAAATTAGGTGAAAATGTCTTCAGTGTCTTCACCCGACGAGCCGCCACTGCCTTTGAATGTAATAACGGTAGCCATATTGGATAGTTTGTTATGGTGATATTACGTCTTCATTATTTATTAATATTAATAATAATAATAATACTCTTTAGTAGAAGGCATCCACCAGGCGAGGTTAATGCCCAAGTCATTTTCTACCACCTAACCCTCAGAGTCTTATTATTATGTGTTCACAAACTCAAATTAATGAGGAAAAATTCATGCACTGGGTGGGATTCGAACCAACGGATCCCTACGCTACCTGGATTACCAGACTAGCGCGTTAACCACTTGACTACCCGTGCACTTATTCCTCCATGGTTTCCACCAGAGCTCCAAGGCAAGCTCTGCGACTACAACCTGACGATGGACAAGGTGAACACCCACACCACTGTGGCGGACATAGAGGAGGAGTGGCGGGAGCTGAGGGCCGCCAACGACTCGGAGACCCGCCACCTGGAGGAGCAGTTCACGGAGAGGAGCAAGAAACAGCGGCAGCTGCTCGACCTTGAAGCTGAGCTGGAGAGCGTGAGTAGATGGTTTTTAAACTATCAATTACAATAACAAAGAATCGTTCTAACTTGGGCCTCGTTTATCCGAGGCTCGATTTCTTATAGTCAAAAGATTTGTCTTGACCACCTCTATCTTTTGCCCTCACTTCCATCCCCCTACCTCAATTTTCGTTCAATTCCTCTTCTTATATGTATGTTGCAGGAACTTCCCGATTGCAGGAACTTCTGGCAGTTCTTGAGCGTTCTAGGAACATTGCGAAGTTCCTAGGAACTGCTAGTTGTTCCTAGAGCGCTTATAGGAACTTCTAGATGTTCCTGATTTGGCAGGATTTTTATGGCAGGATGCCCTTCTTAACAAAAACGATTCTATTTGATTTAAGGTCTTGATTTGGACGGGAATTTTACCCTCCATTCGCTGGGAATCGTACCAGCTAATATTAACCTAAATTATTTCAATGCTACCACAGGGTAGGAAGCACACGGAGGAAGTAATAAACTCTATGGACCCCGAGCTGAGGAGCAGATATGTCGTCCTGCAGGAACAGCACAAAGCTCTACTCAAAGAGATGGATTCAGCCCAGCAGCAAGTGGACACGCTGAGCTACCAGACAACTTTGCTGAGGGAGAAAATGGGTGGCTCTAGTGTAAGTAGTTGGCACAACGAGGACCCTGGGCCTATACCTTTGACTTTCGAAACTTGGTACCTACAGCTTGATATAGATGATTTTCGGGACTCTTGCGGCATGGACATTATAATAATAATAGTAAATCTTATAAGGGCAAAGCTTTATAAGTAAAGCTATTAAGCCCAGAACTATAACTAACTTTTTAAACAGAAAAATATTGTCAATCCATCATTACCCAGTATCAACTTTACGAGCTACCCAAAAACTGCATCATGATCATATCACAACAGGGCTTTTACGTTCCATTCGTTGGAAACTCACGCACCAGCTACAAAAATTAACCTCACCTTTTCTGTTTATCCTCACCCATTCTGTTTAACCTCACCCATTGTTAGATGAAGCTGGAAACGGTGGAGCTGAGCGAGCAGCTGGCGGACTTGAAGCAGCAGCTGAGAGTGCTGACTGAGGAGGAGGAGAGCAAGCTGACTCCCGAGCAGGAGCGGGAGAAACTGCTGCTGCAGATCAAGAACGACAACTATGAGATCAGCAACGCCGAGACCAACATGCAGGCGGTGGAGGCTCCCATCAGAGAGGCGGAGGTGCAGCTTGAGCAGCTCAACCTGGTATGAATCATCAGCCTCATCACCCAGCCTGGATTGGGCCGGAATGCCAGCATCACGAAGTCTCCACGCTAAGGATAATACAAGTCTACTCCACTATAGTCGCTAAGGGTTGGGTGAAAGAAAGCAGGCCTGTCCGCAACGAGGCCAGTATCTTTATATTTAATAAAGTGGTTAACGCGCTAGTCTGGTAATTCAGGTAGCGTAGGGATCCATTGGTTCGAATCCCACCCAGTGCATGAATTTTTTCTCATTAATTTGAGTTTGTGTTAATTTGATAAGACGCTGAGGGTTAGGTGGTAGAAAATGCTTTGAGCATGAACCTCGCCTGGTGGTTACCTTCCACCAAAGAGTGTTATTCTTATTATTATTAATTCTAGCCGACCTCATTAGCTTGATCGATAAGGCAGTGGACTAGTAACCTGGAGGTCGGTGGTTCAAGTCCCGGTTACAGCGTAGTTTTAGTAAAGCGAGTTAGTATTAGTTGTGATATCACGAAAGTGATGAACACAAATATGATAACTACCTTATTAATTCCAGGACCTGGAGGAGAGCCACAGCGAGAAGCACCAGAAGTACATGGAGCTGAGAAAGCGAGAGGAGATCATAGACAGCTTTCTCTCCTCGTTTGTCGAGACCAAGCGCGCCGAGAGTGAGAAGTTAGCCGCGCTCGAGTCCCGCATTGTTGCCACACTGAAGCAACAGAGCCTGCACATTGCGACGTTGCCGCCGACACAGAGCGACATGCATCTGTTTCGCAACAGTCGAAGTCACTCCGTGGCGTCGAGTGGCGACAGGAGTGTGGAATCGTTGCAGACGGAACTGCGACAGTTGAATATGAATCTGACCAAGGTAGGGTGACACCAGGGACGGATTAAGCTTGGCAAGGGGCCCTTGGCATTTTCAAGGCGCGGGGCTCCAAAATTGTACTGAGGTTATTTACGTAAAAAAACCAAATTTAAAACATTGAAATCGAATTCAAATGTCCTGGCAACCGATGAAAAGCAGTATCGAAATCACTTCAAAAGCGCCCATGGCAACTTGTTTTGCAAATTCCACCGATTTAATGACTCTCTAATTGCTCCGGACTCTAATTCCTCCTCGGTTGATTTTGGGTACACGAGGACTGAATGGTCAATTCCTCCGATTACTGTGCTCAGGTAGATAAACTTGTTCATGTGAATTCCTCCTCTCATCTGGCGGTCTTCCGAGTTTAGCGTATAATTTTTTAGAGGAGGAATTAGCGTATACCTTTAGGACCTACGATTTCAACATCGGAGCAATTGGTATGAAATCGGAGGAATAGGGGTCCGCCCGAGCGCACGATTGGTGACACTCATTAGCGCACAATCGTCCAGGAACAGCAGAGTGCAGAAATTTCTTTAGGGGCCAAGAGCATGTCTCTAGAAGTGCATGACTTATTGAAATCAGTGGTGAGATGAAGAAAGTAATCCAGTATTAACTGTTTCTTGTCCTCTCCTTTTCTTCTATCACGATTTAGACAAACTAAAGAACTATTTTTGAAACATCTCGAAACCAAATTTGGAGTTCAGAAATGTCAAACTAAACACTTTTAGATAGTTATAAAGAAGATGTTCAAAACTAATCAAAATGTTATTTGTTAAATGTTCAAATTAATGAGATACTTACCTGTTATTTAAAAGAATTATTAATTATTATTTAAAACAATTCACAACCACAACAAATATCAAATTGTACAATTTCCGCGATTACGAAAGATCAAAGATGGCGTCTTCAACAAAGGACGCGTTTTATGTAAACTGGAAAAATATGGAACAATTCCAACTGCCTGGTCAGTGGACTAAATTCTAGCTGGACTGAGTCGTTATATTTCCAGCTGACTGCCCAGGTGACTGAGTCTAGATGGATTTTTGTTGGAAATATCCAGGTGGCTGGTCGACTGATTTAATCCATAATGGAAAAGTCCAGCGCTCGGGACAGTTGGAGGTTCAGTTGACTTTATACACCTGGATATTTCCACCTTAAATCCAGACTGGAAGTCACCTTCCGTGCTGTCTGGGATTGAGAACGGCATCGTTTGCACAGATTACTCTTCAATTCCACATGATTTTGTCCCATATTTCAGGTCGAAGTCATGGACAAGAAAATCAAGCTAGAAATCGAAAGCCTGAACGATAAAATAACGAACATGCGCAAAGACATAATTGTCTACGAGGACATTGATGGTCTGAAGAACAAAGCAGAGGCCAGGAGAAGCGAGCTGATGAGAGAGAAGCAGGGACTGGAGGAAGAGAAGCAGGGACTTGTGGAACAGCAGGAGAGGGCGAGGAAAGCTCTGCAGGAATTACAAGTAAGTAGATTGTAAAATTACAAGCAGAGGCCAGGAGAAGCGAGCTGTTGAGAGAGAAGCAGACACTGGAGGAAAAGAAGCAGGGACTTGTGGAACAGCAGGAGAGGGGGAGGAAATCTCTGCAGGATATACAAGTAAGTTGATTGTAAAATTACAAGAAGTTGGTTGTTAAGTTACAAGTAAGTAGATTGTAAAATTACAAGTAAGTTGATTGTAAAATTACAAGTAAGTTGATTGTAAAATTACAAGTAAGTTGATTGTAAAATTACAAGTAAGTTGATTGTAAAATTACAAGTAAGTTGATTGTAAAATACAAGAAGTTGGTTGTAAAATTACAAGTAAGTAGATTGTAAAATTACAAGCAGAGGCCAGGAGAAGCGAGCTGTTGAGAGAGAAGCAGACACTGGAGGAAAAGAAGCAGGGACTTCTGGAACAGCAGGAGAGAGTGAGGAAAGCTCTGTAGGAATTACAAGTAAGTAGATTGTAACATTACAAGCAGAGGCCAGGAGAAGCGAGCTGATGAGAGAGAAGCAGGCACTGGAGGAAGAGAAGCAGGGACTTGTGGAACAGCAGGAGAGAGCAAGGAAAGCTCTGCAGGAATTACAAGTAAGTTGATTGTAAAATTACAAGTAAGTAGATTGTAAAATTACAAGTAAGTAGATTGTAAAATTACAAGCAGAGGCCAGGAGAAGCGAGCTGATGAGAGAGAAGCAGACACTGGAGGAAGAGAAGCAGGGACTTGTGGAACAGCAGGAGAGGGCGAGGAAATCTCTGCAGGAATTACAAGTAAGTTGATAATAATAATAATAATAATAATAGAAAACAGTTACAAGTGAGTTAGTTGTTTGTACGAGTATATCATATTTGTGTTGACTACTACTCAAACTCGCTTTACTAAATCTTTGCTCATCTTAAAACTCGAACCAGCGACCTCCAGATTACCGCAGTCCGCAACCTTACCGGTCAAGATACTGAGGTTGCACCGGTAAAATACCGGAAACCAAAATGCTGAGTCGTGAAATTTAAACATTTTTGCTCTTGCTGAGGTGAACATTTGCCGGGTTATTCGTGCAAGCGGTTCAGGTTGTTCGAAAATGTTCAAACAAAAACTAGAAAAAGTAGTCTCCATTAACTCAAAAAGACAAACACGAATATTAAGAGAGAAAAAATTGAAAAGTTTTGTCATAAGTGTTCAGAATTTTAAATGGAAATACTTATACGAACTATGTTTAGCGTGTATGGCACGCACGTTTTGTTTGTTTTTTTTTTTGGCGTTTTAGAACTACTAGCGTTTTCTTGACACTGAAATGACACGTAAAACTTCCCGAATTCCTGATTGGTGTAAAAGTTACCCCCTAGCAATTCAATTAAATGAAAACAACACTTGACTTTCGGGGTCGATGTAATATTTTTCTTTCCGTTTCGACTCTTCAAAAATAATCACTCCTTCAATTAAAACTTTGACATTAGTGTTTTTGTAATGAAATCAATTATAGATGAGGACTACTAGGAGGAAGTATTTTCAAAATGTTCGGGAAAATTAGATAGAGGGAGATAGTGGAAGGGTGAGTGACTGAGTGAGTGAGTGAGAGAGAGAGAGAGAAAAAAAAGAGTGAGTGGGAGAGAGAGAGAGAAAAGAGAGAGAGTGAGTGAGTTAGTGGGTGAGTGAGTGACTGAGAGAGAGAGATAGTGAGTGAGTGAGTGAGGAAGAAGTATCTTCAAAATGTTCAGGAAAATTAGATAGTGGGAGAGTGAGTGAGAGAGAGGGACAGAGAGAGAGTGAGTGAGAGAAAGAGAGAGAGTGAGTGAGTGCAAGAGAGAGAGAAAGAGAGAGAGAGAGAGAGAGTGAGTGAGTTAGTGAGTGAGTGAGGAAGAAGTATCTTCAAAATGTTCAGGAAAATTAGATAGAGAGAGCGAGAGAGGAGAGAGAGAGAGAGAGAGAGAGAGAGAGAGAGAGAGAGAGAGAGAGAGAGAGAGAAAGAGAGAAAGAGAGAGACATGAATGCTTATTTATTTACCAAGTTATATGTGAATTACTATGTAAAAATACTATAATATATATGTACTTACCTACTATACAACTATACATATGTATGTAAGTCTAGGGACGGAATTAATAGACGTTTTTGTAGTACGTTTATACGTCTGTGGCGTTAAGCCACGGATTGCGTACTGTTTAAGATAGAAAAAACCGACGCTTAGCAATCACTTGTGATATAGAATTTGTCTATTAATTTCGCCCTAATACTTTTTGAATATTAGGGCGGAATTAATAGATTTTTTTTTATACCTCTGTGGACCTCTGTAGACTTAAGTCTATTAGGTGGTGCTGTGGAAGCCAAGTGGTTAACGCGCTGGTCTGATAATCCAGGTAGCGTAGGGTTTCGTTGGTTCGAATCCATCCAGTGCATGAACTTTTCCTCATTTATTTGAGCTTGTCACCACATCATAATAAGACTCTGAGGGTGAGCATTAACCTCGCCTGGTGATTACCTTCCATTTAAGAGTATTATTGTAATTTGGACCTAGAAATTGTGCTCTTTAATCGAGGTTTCTCTTTTATACCTAGTTATTATTTTTTTTATCCGGGTTGGACTGTAGGTATATCGCATTCTTCTTATGTATATTGACAACCTCTTCGTGTATACCTATATTATTATTATTATATTAATTATGCTTTATTAGGTAAGACAAAATATATACCGTAAAATACAATGAAATTATAAAGAAAAAATAAATAGATTGTACAGAGAAACAAGAACAAAAGAGAGAATAAAGCTAATGTCCTACCTAAAGGGCGGGGTTATTGCCTGCCGCAATCTCTTCCACCCAACCCTTATATAAATATATATATATTTATCAACCTCTTTTTCCACAGTCCCAGCTGGATCAAAACGACTCCTACATTAAACTCGTGAACCAGGAGACAAGATTGGCTCAGATTGAACAAACTAATTACACACTGGAGGAATTCATTCAAAACAAGAAGAGTGAGACCAACTATGCTCCCGTGAAAGATACTTGTCTACAACTGGCCCAAAAATACAATGATCTGCTTAAAGCTAGCTACCAAGATTCTGTACATGGATAATAGGTAAATGGGATATATGTATATGCTCAAGTTATTCAAAGATCTACGAGTTTACAACCGCCCCAAAAATACAATGGATTGCTTATAGTTAGCTACAAAGATTCTGTAAGCCAGCGTCGATGTCTCATTCAGTCACTGAAGTTAAGCAATTTTCAGCTAGGCCAAAACTTGGATGGGTGACCATTCAAATTCGAAAACTCATGGTGCTAGCTATTGCCAGCCCTACCCAGGCTGGGAGAGGTTATTAGCGGATTGTAAAACCCCCGACGTGATATGACCATGCAGTTAAAAACCTAAAAAAAATCTGTATACGTAGGCTTTACAAACTTTTCAGTACAACTATTTATAATACACTGTAGGCTTAAATTAAAGACCTTTCATTGAACTCCTAAATCGTTTCAGAGAATTACACACACAACTTTTTTCAAATACACTTAGACACAGAAGAATTCTGGGCTTGCGGCCCAACCCAGGCTGGGTGAGGTTAATGGGGGTAGCAGGTTTGTGAGTTTCCTGCGAATGGAGGGTAACACCCCCGTACGTCGTGATATGAACATGCATTTGAAAGCGAGGTTCAACCCATATTAAAAAAAAATGTTTTGTCATCGCTGCCTGCAGAGAAGAAATTTTCCCAAATATTTTATATAATTTTTGTTTTAATTAGTATATCTTTTATGAGGGCGAAATAGAAAAAGAAGAATTATAGAATAGAAATTACCTTGTTTCTACTGCCAAGGTGAAACTAAAAAGTCCCTTTATTTCAGCAGTCTAAAGGTCTTATTTTTATTCAAATTTAGACATACATTTTGTACATACAGTTATTATTCTTAAGTTTATATAAATATACACACAATGAAAAAAATAATACTTAATAATACTTCTCATAGAAATATCATTGTAATTTTGTACTTACCTAATACTTCTCATAAAAATATCATGAGCTATATGACTAAATATAGAAACTGAATCCAAATGGGAAATCAAACTGCACGGAACGGCAAATTTTGGCAATAGATTTGCAAGCGATGAGAGAAATGATAAGGAAAGTATTATATTGACTAGATATCTACACTCGAGGACACTAGAACCGACTCATTCTCCTTTTCATAGAGGAATAAGTATTGGAGAACTCGTAATGCCTCAAACCTGTCCCTTATAAGCGGCCATCTTGGTTAGTTATAACTTATAACACAGAGGAAATCACAACAATAACAAATTGATTTTTCGTCTAACATGCTTTTGAAGATAATAACGGTAGCCTTATTGGATAGTGTTATGGGGCAGATTTATTACCCATGAGATCTACGTTATGACGTCTCCATGACGCCATGCTTTAAAAGTATAAAAACGGACATAACTTTTATAACAGGTGGAATTTTCAAGTGATTAATGTTCACATTAAAATGAAACAATATTGACGGTAACAAATGATCAAATAATACACATTTGGGGCAAAAATCATAAAAAATTAATGATGCTTGTGTTGCGGAAATCGGAATAAATAGACATATCTGCTATACGTTTGTTGAGTTAAGTGTAAAATCCTCTGTGGACTTAAGTCTATTTATTATTTAAACTTTATTTCTTTATACAAAACAATGAACAACTAATTAAGAACAAACAAAAAAAAAAAACAAAATTATTTCAAATTATATTTACAAAACTGTCTCGAAGTTAATGCCTTAGGCATTGTCTGCCACTTAACCCCGAAAGTGTAATTTTTGTTTATTATTTTAAATGGGGAAATATAAGTACTGACTCAAACTAAACATTTGATCTCAATTTTCTCTATTAATTTCGCCCATGGTGGGATTTGACATGTTGAGTCACTTTTTGTGTTCCGAAGTGTAGTTCAAAACTTTTGATATTTTATTTATGTCTGATTATATTATGAGAGCTATCATTACTGAGATTAGAAGGGAGAGGAGGACCTGCCATAGACAGCGTCATCTACATACATATACATAATAACAGGATGATAGAACATAGAACCCATGGGACTGGGACTAGTTACTCACGCAAGATTGAACAATGTTGAAATGATTGGAATTCAAATACTCAATCAGCGTGTTTCATTTTATTCAATTCTTTTTTTCTGTGACTTTGTTATTTCAAAATTTGTGGATTATTATCTATTTTCGCTTTTCAATCAGTTCGTCGCTCCAGAAACGAAGAGGCGTATATTCGTTTTATTATATTTTTGCTCCAATTTCAATTTCTTTTTTTTTTTTTTTGAGGAGAGCCAGCATCTTCAAAAACTTAATAAATCATTTAATCTGATGATTTTCATTGTGTACGAGCTAGGACTCGAGAAATTTTTTTTTTTTTTTTTTTTTTTTTAAGATATGCAACATTACATATAATAAAGGAATTAAATGTAACAATACTAGCATAAATATACATATAGGATTCGTTAATCGATACAATAGGATAATAATTTTCATAGAACTAATTCTTATAATTAAGTACATAAAGGTAAATATGAATAGATTGATAAATTCTATGTACCTACTTAAAATGTATTAACGAATATTTCATTTTTGAATTAGGCTCTGCTATTGAGGGTTCAGAAAATCTGTGAAATCGTTGTAGTTTAACGAAAAATCAGGTTTTATGTCCAAGTTATTGAATGTCTTCATGGACGATGTGATGGGGGATTTTGGTGAAATATTGTTTTGTATGTCAAAGAATAAGTTTCTTTGTCTCAGGCCTGGTCGAGGAACTTTGAAGGAGATCTTTGAAAGAATTTGTGGTGCGTCAATGTTATTATTTATTATTTTGTAAAGAAATTTCATTTTTTCTAGTTCTCTTCGATCTTCCAGCTTAAGCAGGTCAAGGTTTTCAATAAGAAGCGAGTAAGAGATTTGCTCTGGATATGTCGGATAAAAATTATTTACTTTTTTGAATAGATATCTAGCAAATTTAGCTTGTATATTTTCGATTGTTTTTGAATGATTTTTTTGACTAGGAGACCATATCAGTGAGGCGTATTCAACTTTTGATCGAACTAAAGATAAATACAGAACTCGAATAGCATCAATATCATCGATTTGTTTGCAATATCGAATAATCATACCCAAGTTTCTGTAGGCCGTGGTTGCAATTTGTTCTATATGTGGTATGAAGGAGAAGTTTGATTGGTATAACACACCAAGGTCTTTGAAAGATTTTGTAGTTTCCACGGGTTGATTATTTATGGTGTATGTGCTTGCGATGCGTTTTTCTTTAGTACTATAAGAAATTTGTTTACACTTAAGTGGATGGAAATTTAATCCAATTGTTGTTAGCCAATCAGATACAGCATCTATGTCACGTTGAAGAAGGTAGCAGTCTTCAGGCGAGTTAATAGCTTTGTAAATTTTGAAGTCGTCAGCATAAAGGCTGTAGTGAGAATATTTAATATGATTTCTAATATCGTCATACGTCATTATAAATAAAAGGCTAGATATTTTTGACCCCTGAGCTACTCCAGAGTTAGGTGTGATTGTAACTTCTCCGATTTTTAGTTTGCGGTCTCTTAGGTATGATGTGAAGAAAGATAAAGATGGTCTGGAAAAACCTAGAGTATTCATTTTTCTGAGTATGGCATCATGATTAAGTCGGTCAAATGCTTTTTCAACGTCGGTATATAGTACGTCGATTTGTTTACGTTCAATATTTTCAGCTATAAAGTGAGAAAACTCTACCAAGTTTGTAACAGTAGAACGTGCTTTAATGAACCCGTGTTGATGAATGCTTACATGATTGAATATGAAAACTGATAAGGTATCATAAATTATTCCTTCGAAGATTTTAGCGAAAGCATTAATATTTGAAATAGGACGCTGGTCCTCTATTTTATCGGAACTTTTTTTAGGAATAGGAGTGACGACAGCTTCTTTTAGTTTGGATGGAAAGACAGATTTATCTAATGAGCGGTTAAAAAGAATCATAAGAGGTCGTACGAATCCATTTGGAATTTTTTTGATAAACCCGGGTAGAATTCCGTCTGGGCCTGCTGGTTTTTTATATTCAATTTGATTGATTTGAAACAAAATATCGGACTCTCTAACCTTTGGCAAAGAGAAAAAGTCACTCGAGATACTAGGTGGAAGGTTAAAGATATTATAAGTGCATGAGTCAGGAGCAAAAGATGTCTGAAGATGTTCAGCGAAAGCTTGTGAAATCTCTTTAGGAGAAGAGATTATTTTATCTTTATATTTATATTGTTTTAATTTTCCAGGCTCTTTTTTTTGTTTAATGAATTTCCAAAAATATTTACTATCTGTTTTAAGCTGTTTTACAGAGTTTTGGATGAAGGTTTTATAATCAGTTTTAATTTGCTTCTTTACTGTACGTCTCAGTTCTGAGTATTTGTTTGATTGTTCGATATTTTTATTTTTTGTTTTACGTAAACGTTCTTTGCGGTTAAAATTTCTTTTAGTTGTGTGAGACCACCATAATGGAAATTTATGTATTTTGGGTATAGAAGTGAGAGGAATGTGGTCTTTAAAAACTTTATTCAGTCTTGTGTATATCTGGTCAAGAATATTGTTAGGATCATCAAGATATTTTAGATCATCCCATTGTATTTTCTCTAATTCTAGTTTTAACATAGGTAAATTGGCTTTATGAAAATTAAATTTAGTCATTAAATATTGATCAGGTTTTTCTTGGCTAATTTTCTTATATCCTAGTATTAATTCTAGGGCTGGATGATGTTTATCCTCTTTTACGAGGGGGTTACCACGAGTTATTTGAATAATACCAGTTTTGTTTTGCAAGTTAGAAGTGTAATGTGAGTCAAAATTATCGAAGCATTGGTCTAAAATTTTATCATAAAAGTTTTTTACGGTATTTCTATGGCTAAGATTAAAGTAACTTAAAAGCCTTATAAAGATTGAAGTATTATTATCAGGTGTAACTTTTTCGTATTGTACAATAAAATCAGGCATGTTAAAGTCACCTAGAATTATTATTTTATGACCTTGTATATCAGTGATATTTATCATGGAGTTCACAAAGTTTTCTATGGTGGAACTTGTTACAGGTGGAATAAAGTAAACTAAGGCTAGATAAAAAGAGTCTCCCCTGTATGAAGTTTTGAGCCACATTGTCTCACATTGTTCATCAGAGATGTCCCATTTTGTTATTCTAGTCGTGAGAAAGTGAGACGATTTGGAAGCAAAAATCAATCCACCCCCTCGTTTCTTATTAGATTTGACGGGATCTCTGTCCTGGCGAAATACATTATATCTAGGGTCAAAAATCTCATTATTATGAATATCTGGTGATAACCACGATTCTGTGATAGCTATAAGATCAAAATCTTCACTCAATATGTTTTGATAAATTTGATCTGTTTTTGTTTTAAGGCCACGAACATTCTGATACAACAAACGTATGGTATCACCAGAGATTCTAGTACTAGTATTAAGGTCGACCTTGAGTCCTGGCTGAGAAGTATTGTTTATGCTATGAGGCTCTGAGTTATTTTGAATGAGCTTGAAATTGAAATCATTTGTAGGGGACACATGATTTGCATTGTCAGGAGTATTTTTCACATTGCAATAATTCTGCTGATGTAATCCTGAGTCATGACTAGCTGACTCGGGATTTAACATCTCAGATTGTGTCACTGGTAAAATACTATTACTAATAGTATTGCTTATATCTATGTTTGAACTATTTACACTGTACAGGTTTATCCTCTCATCTAGACAAGAGTTGTCATTACAAGTCGAAAATTTTTGACCTGATCGTCAAAAAAGTGACTAGAATGGGTTACATAGTACGAGCTGATGTCATTATCATTTAAGAAAAATCGTCCATGTGACGAGTCCGGAGCATTGAACTGTCCATATGACCGGATAGATGGAACATTACTTGCCGTGACTCGTGACATACGGGGGTTTCTTTGAGTTGCTGAGTTGCATCTGCATCTCCGCACTTCAACTGGAATGCCGTGATTACGAGGTGTATTGACTACTGGCGGTAGCAGTTGTGTCCTTTGATGAGTAGGTATCGGCAATGGTGGATAATTCTCCCTCGCATGGTGCGATGACGTCATATGCTGTTGAGTTCGAGACTGCGTTTGGTGTACAGTTGAAAACTGAGGTTTTCTTGATATGCGGTTTGACGATAACACAGATGACGTATAATTCTTCGGTCCGAAGTCTGATAGAAGTCTTGTATATCGCGGGGGTACCCAGTGCTTTCCTGTTGACGCACCTGATGTTTGTTTTGTTTTCATTGCCTTAAAAGGCACTTTCTTCATTCCATAGTTAGGATTTTGGACATGTTGCGTTATTTTAATGGTTAGTACAAACTTTCCGGTTTTGTTTAATTGAATATGGTCCTTTCCCATATGTCTTCTTTGTATGAAGCTATGGGTTTCAAGGTAAGAAATGTTTTGCATATTTTTGATGAAGTTCTTCAATTTTTCATTGAAGTTAACGACCTGATAGTTGGCGTTATCTCTGTCGTATCTTGGCGGTACAAGTACAATTACAACTTTTTTGTTATGGCATTTCTCCTGCAACTTTTTCAATGATATTTCTATGTTCTTCCAAGGGGTGTTATAAATATCATGCATTCCTGCCATTAAGCATATGATTGATGCTGTTTTTATTTTCTCAGGCTGTATCGCGTTTACAATAAAGTTCATATTCTTACCAGAGATATGGTAAGTACTAAATGAAAATCCTTCTGGACACCGGAAATTCGCCGATTTAAAAGCAAGGTCCTTTACATGATCGTCTCCAATTAAAAGTACATGTTGTTTGTTGTCACTCTTGTTAATTCCAGAGCTAGAGTCGTTTTTAGTTGGAGATGTGATTGGGTGTTCAGATTTATCTTGATTTAGTGTTCCATTGTTATTATTATTAGAACTAGTTGATGCTGCTGTGGAAGGCATAAAAGTTACTTTTTTGAATCCTGACTTCTCCAATAAATGAGAATTTTCACTAGTTCTTATTTTTGTTTTTAAATTCTGCAATTCAGTTTTGTCGGTGTCCCAGCCAGCTTTGGTTGTTTCTAAAGAAGTTTGCAACTGCTCTATGAGGGTATTTTTTTGTTCAAGAAGTTGTTTTAGCAGCGATATCTCTTCTTTTTGCTTGGCTATATTCGCAATCATTAGGTTTCTTTCGTGTCTGATAGTCTCAATTTCAGCAGTTGAATTTAGTTCACTTTGGTCTTTGTTATCAATTGCTGTTTTGTAAAGATCAGCTTTTTCTTTGTTTGCTTCTTTTGAAATGCACTTGGGATCCGTATGATCATTTTTTGAGGCTAGTATTTTGTATAATTTATCCTTTGACTTTTTGGCTACGGCTGTACCTTTGCAATTGTCTACGATACATTTCACAATGGAGTTCCCGTTTGCTAAGGGATTCGAGTAAATGTAGGTATTACCATTGTATGTGAGTTTGATCACCTCACTTTCTCCTGTTTTCTTTGGTGTACTTGTTTCCATAGTGAAAGAAGATACCCAGTATATTCAGGATCAAAGTAGTGTTAGGTGTGGTTGCTGACTTGAGATTCTCAAGTAGAGAATGCAAGCAGTATCAAGGTCAGGCAGCAATATTAAATACTCGCCTGAACTGTAAACACTAACACACGATGAATGTGGATAACTACAGTTTTAATGTAAACAATTTCAATGACGTCACACTATTTCGTAGACAATAAAAATTTGTTTCGCGAATTATTTGAAAAAAAAAATTGAATAAAATAATTTATTTATTTATGTCAAAATAAGGAAATGTCAAAACGTTAGTACTAAAGATTATGTATTTTTTTTTTTTTACTAAATTTATTTTGTAAATTATACAGGGTGTAACAGACTAAATGTAAAATCTCTTAAGAGGTGGTAGTATAGATCATTCCCAACCATTAATGTTCTATAACACTTTTGATTTAACTCAGTGGTTCTCGAGATATTATTTTTTTGAATTATTTTTACAAGTCCCCTGCCGCTCGACAAAGAATGGCATCTAACTCCGTAAATACAGTAGATGAAGCAATAGATTTAACTTTTTCCATAAGATAACAATATTTCACTATTATTTAGACTAGATTTATTCTTCAAAAGTGCACACGTACTGAAAAAAAATCGGCAGCAGTGGAAAATTTATCGCGAACATGAAATCCACCTGAAACTTCAGCCGCCATTTTCTCAAAATACTGCCCTCATAAAGTATTGGTTTCATTTATGTAAAAACTTGCTTGAAGTCTTATCTTTCAGAAAGTATGACACACTTGATATAAAACTTTTATTTTTTATTGAAACCAAGAGAAACTAAAAAAAAATTCAGTCAGTACTACTAACTGTACCTACTAGGCTACCATCCTACTTTTACCTAGGGAACTAATTTTTTTCTTCAATTTGACAAATTATGGTTGTCATTTACTTTCCAACGGCCCAAAAAATCAGCCTCAGTCGATTCATTGATAAGGCTGCGGACTCTTAACTTGGAGGTCACTGGTTCGAGTCTCAAGTATGGCAAATATTTAGTAAGACGAGTTTGAGCTATTGTGACACCACGATCGTGATTAATTGACCTTAATATTTTAGTATGTATGTATGGTTTTATTTGTGGTGAAGCACAAGGCCTCTTCACATTTTATGTGGGTAGCGCAGCATTACTAAGAGCCTCCTTCACTTTTCGAATTATTGTATTACAATAATTTCTTTTTACTCTGGTAATGCCGCCACTGGTCGTTACTCATACAAGTAACTACTCATTTTTCCTCACGAGGTATGAGTGGACCCCGAACATCCAAGTACAGAGCAGAAAAACTCCTGTCCGGCTGGGGATCGAACCCAGGTCACCATGCGTGCAACGCATAGCACGCTAACTCACTCTGCCACGGTGACTACTAATTGACCTTAATATTTTAGTATTCCATGTGTTTTATTAAAATTCGGTACCTACTAACATAATAATTTGTACCTCTATGTACCAACCTATGAATATTCAGTATTTACCGTACCACCTTTACCTGTGGGTGTTAACTATGTAGGTACATTGTTATGTTTCATTTCATTCAAACCATTTTATCATTGAGACCCTTTCCTCTTATGAACAAATGAACAATTACGATTAATATTGATTTCTGAAGCACCACAGCTAAAAGTATCATACATGGATACGTACATACTAATTTGCCACACTTGAGACTCGAACCAGTGACCTCCAAGTTAAGAGTCTACTGAGGCAAACTTTTGGGCCGTTGGAAAATAAATGGCAACCATAATTTGTCAAATTGAAGAAAAAAATTAGTTCCCTAGGTAAAAGTAGGATGGTAGCCTAGTAGGTACAGTTAGTAGTACTGACTGACTTTTTTTTTTAATTCTCTTGGTTTCAATAAAAAATGAAAGTTTTATATCAAGTGTGTCATACTTTCTGAAAGATAAGACTTCAAGCAAGTTTTTACATAAATGAAACCAATACTTTATGAGGGCAGTATTTTGAGAAAATGGCGGCTGAAGTTTCAGGTGGATTTCATGTTCGCGATAAATTTTCCGCTGCTGCCGATTTTTTTTAGTACGTGTGCACTTTTGAAGAATAAATCTAGTCTAAATAATAGTGAAATATTGTTATCTTATGGAAAAAGTTAAATCTATTGCTTCATCTACTGTATTTACGGAGTTAGATGCCATTCTTTGTCGAGCGGCAGGGGACTTGTAAAAATAATTCAAAAAAATAATATCTCGAGAACCACTGAGTTAAATCAAAAGTGTTATAGAACATTAATGGTTGGAAATGATCTATACTACCACCTCTTAAGAGATTTTACATTTAGTCTGTTACACCCTGTATAGAACACTGGTAAAAACAATAGTATTATACTTTATGTACAAATGAGTATGTACACACGTCCACGTACTCGGACAACTCCAACATAAAGCATAAATTTCTCCAACATAAATTTCTTTTTTTTCCTTTTCGTCTGGGGGTGCTGCAGTTCCGCAGCTCCTTAGCACTAGCCGCGCCTGATCGCAACTAAAAATGTGCACTGGTAGTCAAGTGGTTAACGCGTTAGTCTGGTAATCCAGGTAGCGTAGGGATCCATTGGTTCGAATCCCACCGAATGCATGAATTTTTATTCATTTATTTGAGTTTGTGACCACATAATAATAAGACTCTGAGGGTTAGGCGGTAGAAAATGCTTTGAGCATTAACCTCGCCTGGTGGTTACCTTCCACTAAAGAGTCTTATTATTATTAATACTATAGAACTCGAGAAAAGCCTTTCTTTTTCCTTTTCATCTGGGGGTGCTGCAGTTCCGCAGCTCTTGAGCACCGGCCGCGCCTGATCATAAAGAAAAATTGCCAGGCTTCCAGTCACCCCTTTTCGCCTCCAAAGCGACTATTCTCTGGCTGGGGGGCTGAGTTTTGATGCTAATTAACACACGGCAAATGAGCGAAATGAGGTTTATTGATTACTTATTACGTTTGCTCTAATGACCTCACTTGTTCAAAATTACACACATGATTGTATGTATCGGTGCTTTCACTACACCCAACTTTATCTTTCATTACATCCAAAGTTATCTTTCACTATAGCTACCTTTATTTAAATTTCGGTGTAGCGTCGCTTTCAATCACCTGGCTTTCTTTTTTGGTAAATATACAATAATAAATATAATGCTGTCTGTCCCGCTTTGGGACAGACAGTAGTTTTGGTGTTACGAAATCCGTCGAAATCCTCGTCTGAGTCTGAATGAGGACTAATTATCTAAAAAGCAAATCCATTCAAACATCAGGATCTGATCAGATCCTTAGTTCATGTCGCGTCATTTTGGATTCACCCCGCTGTCTGCTAAAATACTGATGGCACATACCGAAAATAAAATAATATTTTAGTAGTCACCATGGCCGAGTGAGTTAGCGCGCTAAGCATTGCACGCACGGTGACCTGGGTTCGATCCCCGGCGGGGCAAGTTTGTATTTTAATTTTACTATGATTTGTTTGTACATAATATGTCCTTTTAATGAAAAATAAATAAATAATAATAATAATATCACCTTATTTATACTGCCCGATTAGGACTATGAAGTAACATTGTTCCAGCAGTAAGCCCAAGACATATTATTATGTGGTAAAAATGTCATGTCCCGGCTGGGTTTCGAAGCCGCGACCTCTGAAATCTCTAGATTCACAGAGTTTGGCCTTTACCACTGAGCTACCGGTACGGAAATTATATAACTTTCGTTTACCTTTTTTTTAATGATATTTATTTACAGAGGAGACTTAACAATCAGAGTCCTTCCTCAAAGTCGTTTATATACCTTTAATTTCCTAATAATATGTTATTTTGCCTTTAATTCCGCCACTGGTCGCTGCTCACATCAAAGCAGCTACTCATTATTCCTCACGAGGTATGAGTGGACCCCGGAACATCCAAAGTACAGATCCGAAAAATTCCGACTCCACTGGGATTCGAACCCAGGTCACCGTGCGCTATACCACTCGGCCATGGTGACTACTAAACTGACCGAAATGAGAACACAAAATAGAGTTAACTAACAGGCGCGGCCGGTGGGAAATGTTTTTGGGGGTGCTGCCATATCAAACACCTCGGTCGAGGTGTGAAGAACGCCAATACAAAGAAAGAGACATAAACTGGATTAAAATGGGATTTATAGAGTCGCTCTTTCAGTACCCATACAGCACAAAAGTTGGAAATCTACGTAATACATGTTGTGTACGTAATACCTTTATTTGGTATGGATAAATATATCTAAAGAGTTTAAGTTTGACTGTGCTGATCTTTTTTTTTTTTTTTTTTCAAGTACTGTCTACACCAAAAATTGAAAACCATTTTGGCATGCAATAACTGACAAAGTGGTTTTGTGGTAGATATTAAATTCTACAGACATAATTGTGGCTTTTCTATTTTTTCATTGTATAGAATCATAGCTGCATTAGCTGTAATAATTATGCATTAATTATTCTAGAAATGTGTGACGATTTTCATTGTGTACGAACTAGCAGTTCCGCAGCTCCTTAGCACCGGCCGCGCCTGGCCACTTAAATATAGATATCACACCTATTGCCATACCCTTTCCAACTTTCGAAAAAAGCAATTTCCGAGCTGAACAAAGTTTACGAATAGAGACATTCTCTCCCCGGTGTCGGTAATTTTGAGAAAAACGTCAGTACGGGACACAAATCCGAAAGTTTGAAAAGTCATTCAAACAAAGAAGCGAAAATGTAAACAAGTTTGGAAGCGAAAATAAAAATAGGAGCGAGTGGGAGCCAAGGAGAGGGTAGGGGGGGGGTCAGAAGTGGGTTTAGGGGGGGTCTGAAGGGGTTCTAGGGGGGGGGGCGTCTGAAGAGGGTTCGAAGGGGGTATCAGAAAGCAATAAAAGAGGATAGAGTGGGATGCGACGAGGGGAAAAGGGGGTTAGAAGTGGATGTAGGGGGGTCTGAAGGGGTTCTAGGGGGGGTGCGTCTGAAGAGGGTATGAGGGGCTGGTATCAGAAAGCAAAACGGCGAACAGACAAACGCACAAGCGCCCACCTCCACTTTATGATTGATGAAGCCCCCGACTTTCATGCATCAAAGCAGCTTTCAATATTTTCTTTTGAAAAGTTGCAAGTTGCTTACGAAGCGTTTGCTTGAGAGAGTGAGGGGGAGAGAGAGTGAGGGGGAGAGAGAGGGAGGGAGAGAGAGAGCGGTAGGGAGAGAGAGGAAGGTTCTCCTTAACATTCAAGACTTAGCAGACGACATGTCTCTATTAAAATGTTGGAAGTTTTTTTTTTGGAGAAGCAACATGCTAAATTCTTTTATGTTCACTAGTTTGTATTACTTCCGAGAAATTTCTAATATTAGAAATCGGAAGTATTGTGTTCGTTTTTGTATTTTATATATTTTTTTATTATTTATTTATTTAATACATGACAAGTAAATGGTTCAAATATATCAAGCAAAACGCTAGTTTTGCAACGCCAAGAAAAACAAAACGAGCGTGCTATACTTACGCTAAACCTAGTTCGTATGTATTTTCCTTTGTAATTTTGACCTTCTTGGACAAAACTTTTTAATTTTTTTTCTTCATATTCGTGTTTTCCTCGTCGAATAGAAGATGACTACTTTTTATTTGACCTTTTTCTGACACCCCTAACCGCTTTTACGAGCACCCCCAAAATTAGTAAAAGATTCATACTTTATTTTTTTTTTTTTTTTTTTATTTTTTTTTTTTTCCGCATTCGTCTTACCACGGGCATATGGTTCAAGTTAAAATTATGAAATTTTGGTAATGAGTTCATAATGCTTGCAGCTCGAGGTTTTCAAAAAATAAACTTCCGCGGTCACTCGGCGGCGCTTTGGCGGTATCGCCTATATCTCGGATACCGTTACCTATATCTCGGATACCGCTAAAGATAGAAAGCTGAAACTTTGTATTTAGGCTCTCTGATACATTTTGAGCTTATTTTATTTTATACATTTTTTATATATTTTTAACTATTTATGAGTTATAACACTTTTTGTTGATTTTTGAAGTTCACCGACCTCTCTTCACGTAATCACATGAATCGCTATTAAGGATTTATTGTATCAAGCTGAAACTTTAAAGACATACTCCTGAGTCTTTGCAGATGATTCCTCGTCAGAATAGCCATCTTCAAAAAATGTACGGTTTTTTGAGATATAAGCTCCTAACGTCACTGGTAGTGCCATGGGCGTAGCCAGCATCCGCTCTAGGGGGGGCAACTAAGATATCCGTGTCGAAAATGGGGGGGGGGGGTTGTGGGGTCCTTTGGGTGCGGAAAAAGGCAGTGAAAGCGATTTGTTTTGTTGTTGTTGAAATCCAAAGGTCCCACAAGAAACTGAATATATTTTTGTAATTTGTACCTACACATACAGCGAATACAGACAGCTTTTCTTCTCTCTCAATAATATTTTAGAACAGGCTTTTTATTTATTGAATGGAATACAGGTAACAATGTTATTGAAACTTATTTGATGCAAAGTTAATTTCAAAAAAAAAAAAAAAAAAATCGAAAGCACATTACTTTTGAGGTTTTTTGAGTATAAATCTCGATTCATCGCGAGGACATATACTTTATTATACATATTTAGAACCGCAATTTTATTGCGAATCTAAAACGATTTGGGTAGTACTTTTTGAGCGAGGAGCCTTTTTGTACGGTCGAACCGTTGAAAATTGCCGTAACGAAAAATCTTTATTGACCTATATTGACCCTACCTTGACCGATTTAAGAAAAAAAAAAGTTACTACTAATTGCAACTTTTAGAGACAAAGCTTTTTATATGCAACACATTAGGTCAAAAGGTCAAAAAGTAGGTCAAATTTAAAAAAAAAAAAATTGACCTATTTTTAATTTTTTTCAATCTTTCATTATTTTGACCTATTTGCCTTTAAAAAAAATCTGAAATTTTAATGGCAAAAAGTAGGAGACATTTGTGTGGTTTTACAAAAAAAATTATCTTGTTACTATAAAGTTAACGCCCCCAAACAAATTTGACCTAAATTTGCCTTAAAAAGTTTTTTGGCCTTAACTCGAGATTAGTCGCCTTGACCTACATCGTTTATGGCATTTTTGAATTTTCCAGGTCAATGCGCATCGAATGATATACGAGTAGGTCTAGTTTTGATAAATTTTTACAGTCACTTTGGGCAAATTAAAATTTTAATCAATGAACCGGCCCCACCCACATGGACTGGGTTATATATGAAGCTTTTCTTTTAGAAAATTCTTGCAGCTGACAATTTTCCGGTTCGATCGATATGCAATATGCCCTGTTAACGTTTATAGAATCCCCCGGAAAACGGCCCGGAAAAATCACTAAAATTTTTTAATTTTTCAAATGAATTAAAAACATGTTTAACGATTAAAATTTTCAATTTTTTTTGGCAAAAATGTAGGAAATCACATGGAGAATCACCGTTCCTGCGTAACCCTCTACCCTCTTTTTTTCAAAAAGCCGAAAAAACGTCTCCTTCTGCCTTAAAACGGCCTTTGAAAAAACCGTTTTAATCGATTTTAAGGCTTAAGGCGGTAATGTTATACCTTTTTGGATTTGCGTCGTCAAGGCGAATCGAACGATATGTAACATCATGTGCTTGCGACACTTTATCGGTGCATAATCACCGATTGAAAAAAAAGCAGCCATTTTTTGACATATGTCAAACTTTTGACATATCAGTTTAAACTTTAAGCTGTTTTTATGACATATTCTTGTAGCCCTTGTCTGTACGAACCTAACGCAGCCTTTCATTATTAACACAGCCAGAGTTATGGCGAAAAAACGCAAAAAATTCAAGCGCCTCTGCGCCGCTGGCGCCACCAGATAAAGCGTCAATTTCCTGACAAAAAAATGTTTATCTTGTATGGGAGAAGATATTTAGATGACCAAATGGCGTCCAGAGGCTACCAAACTGGCAGGGCAAAACTGGCACGAAAAAAATCTCTGTTCTGCGCACTAAAAAGTACCACTAAAAAGTGCACCTACACATTCTACACATTTCATATTCTATACATGTTTGCTTCATCTGCAACACAGAAGGAGTTAGAGCGGCATATATGGTTTTCCAAAAAGGCCCTAATATAGCCCTAATTCGGCCCCAGTAGGTGACGAAAGGCCCTAACACTAACCCTAGATAGCGGCCATTCATACCTGTCGGTGGAACCCAGTTAGAACCTGATCGGCACCAAAAGGCCATTTGCTCGCCCCGATTTTCCATTGGAGCGCCTCATTAATTATACAGCCAGGGAGAGCTTTGATATTTTTTTAAGGGTCTACTTGATATTTTTACCCTTTTAAAAATCCTTTGATTTTTGATTTCAAGGTTTTTCAATGTTTTTTTTTCTTGAAAAATATTTTTCAAAAAATATCATAATATATGTAAATTTAAGTTGCCCCTTCCATGTTGCATACTATTGAGGTTTCTCTAGGGGGGGGCAGCTGCCCCCCCCTGCCCCCCCCTGCCCCCCCCTGGCTACGCCCATGGGTAGTGCACAATATATTGAGAAGTTTTGAGAGTTTCGGATCGGACCTCAGAGTACCGAAATATATCACTCGTAAATGAAATGGAATGAAGGTGTTGGCTTCCTTAGATCTTTTTTAGGTTCTTTAGTATTGTAATCTTCTTCTTCTTCTTTCACTTTGCCTTTTCCCAAACCTACTTGGGGTCGGCATTTCTTTAGTTCTTTAGTATTGTAATATTAAATTCAAATTTACTTGTAAAAGTTTAGCTTATTGTAGTAATGAGGCTTGCAAGCCGAGACTCGGTTGATGTGAGTTCTGTCAATTAAGCCACCATACGGAAATTTCAAAATTGTACATTGATAGCCAAGTATGTAAGTCGACGTTACTTAACATGATGTGGTCAAAAACTATACAGGAAAATCCAAGTAATGATTTAATAACCATTGCGAAGCACGGATGAAAGAGCTAAACCCTGAAATTTTCAGTTCGGTTGAATGAAAATTGCAGCTTTTATCGTGATAAGCCATTTCGATCCAAATTTTAGCCTAGCTCGAAGTTACTTAACATGGTGTCCAAAAACTATGCAGCAAAGTCCAAGTATTATTTGAACAATCCTGAAAGTTTCAGCTCAATTGGACTACGATTACAACTTTTATCGCGTTGCAATCATACATACATACTTAAATAGAAACGGACAAGTGCCGCTTGAGTTAAAGGTTCGTTTCTCTTCGTTCGCAATTAGCTCTCTATATTACCTTAAAAAATGACCAGGTATTGTTTAATAGGAATAGAAAGAAATAACAGGATGCGAGGTACCTGACAATTTTTTACATTACCAGTACGTATTCATAGAAAAGCAGAGTTTCTAGAAGAAAAGGACTAAACATTCCATTCAAATAGTCAACAAGGGATACCCTTCTTGTCCCACCGAGTACCGACTCCTTCGCGTGTGCGTTATTGTTCTACACTATTCTACAGGGTAGAGCAGATAGAATTATTGGAACAATAAAATTAAACGAATTAAATAAACGAGCGCGCGATTAGCTCAGTGGTTAAGCACTCGCTTGCCGTGCGGTAGGTCCCGGGTTCGATCCCCCGAGCCGACAATTTTTTTTTTGTAAGGGATACCTTCCGATGTGCTCGTGTTGACCCAGCACGTAATTGGGAAGTATTGTGTCACTTCTCGCCCATCAGAGGGAGGCATACTACGGGATGGGCAGGCTACAACACAGACCACAAGCGTCTAAAGTAGCTCCTGTTTCATGGCTACGAAATAAAAACGGCTGTGAAACACTCATCTTTAAAAAAAAAAAAATCATTTGTAGAACAATCGACATCCAAATGAAAGTTCGGAAATTCCTAATTGATCAATAATTAATTTTCTCTGAAAGTCAAAAATTCTACAGTTTATCTGTGACCCATATAGTTAAAATATTGTATAATATATGTACATTTAGATAATAAGGGGAACCTTATTAATTTTAATCAGCTTTAATGTGTTTTTATTCCATAATTAATAGAACCTACCAAATTAGAGAGCTCGCGTTAATATCACCCCGTAATTTAATGTCAAATTAAGGGTTGCGAATGTATGAATTCCGAAGAATTTTTAACTGGTTGACAACAATTTAGCACCAAACAAATAAAAATACCATCCTGATGAGTACATGATTTTTTACATTACCAGCATCTAATTCATAGAAAAGCAGAGTTTCTAGAAGAAAAAGAGCACGGGTCCAAAACTCTGGGTAGTTTCCTAGAACCTTAAACATTCCATTCAAAAAATTAACAAGGCAGACCCTACTCCTTCGCGAAGGAGTAGGGTCTTGTTCTACAGGGTAGAGCAGATATAATTATTAAAACAATAAAATGAAAGAAAAAAAAAAACATTTGTTCCAAATGAAAGTTTCATACTACTCAGAAGATTAATTGCAAGTTCTACCTAAAAGTTTCAATGGAATAAATAAAGTTCTTGAAAATTATGTTTCTGTAAACCAATTTCATTGAACACTAGTTGAAGGCTTTAGAACAAAATCGCACTCTGTTGTTCGGAATTTCCTAATGAAGGCTTTAGAACAAACTCGCACTCTGTTGTTAGGAAATTCCTAATCCATAATTATTTTTCTCTGAAAGTCTAAAATTCTACGGTTCATCTGTGACCCATTTGGTTTAATTATTGTATAATATATGTACATTTAGATCACAAGGAGAACATTTTAATTTAAATCAGCTTGAATGTATTTTTATTCCTTAATTCATTGTACCTATCAGAGACCTCGCATTTATATCACCCCGTAATTTAATGGTCGAATTAAGGGTTTCAAATGTATGAATTCCAAAGAATTTTTAACTGGTTGACAACAATTTAGCACCAAACAAAAAAACACCATTGATTTTATTTTGGGAGACTGTTCAAAGTGAGTCAGTGAGTCAAAGCGGTGATTACGTATATACCCAATAGTTTCCCGGTAATAGGTACATCGGTAAAACCAAAGGTATTTGTTTGGTTATACAGGGTGCGGCAGAAATAACGAACATTACTTACGATTGAGAAATGTTAGTTTTTTTTTTTTCTTTCTTTCTAAGGCTCTTTAACTTGTGTTTCAAGTCGTTCGCGCTCTTTTGTTGTGTTGAAAACGTCATCATTGATTTCCCAAAACTGCAAAAATGGAATTAGTCATTTTTATCCTGGCCTTTAATTATAAAAGTTAGAAACTGATTAAAAATAGATAAATTCATAAATCAAATCTTTTTTGAAATCAACTGTATTTATCGTTTTTAGTATGTATTTAGAATAATAGGTACCTAATTCCCTGCATTAATAATCAGTCCTCCCCCGAAGTAATGAGAAATCGTTTCCGGGGCAAAAATTAGGGACACATGTAAATTCCCCCGGTTTTTTGAAAGGTTCGTATTTCCGGTTGTAAATTCCCCCGGTAAAATATTTGATTACCTGAGGGTTTCATGGTAAATTCCCCCGATTCTGTACGTACAGGTATAAAATTGTATATTGTAGGTATGTAGGCAATCTTTTTTTCCTTATAGGCATAGCCTTCAATGAATGAACCGAGGCATGGCCTACATAGTATTTTACCTAACCCTACTATAAACCGAAGGCATGGCCTTCATTGTATTTTACCTAACCCTGCTATAAACCCAAGGCATGGCCTTCATTGTATTTTATCTAACCCTACTATAAACCCAAGGCATGGCCTTCATTGTATTTTACCTAACCCTGCTATAAACCCAAGGCATGGCCTTCATTGTATTTTACCTAACCCTACTATAAACCCAAGGCATGGCCTTCATTGTATTTGACCTAACCCTACTATAAACCCAAGGCATGGCCTTCATTGTATTTTACCTAACCCTACTATACACCCAAGGCATATCGAAACTTGATTACAAATATTCAATAAACTGACATTTTTGTTATTTTCTGTAGGTTGACCATCGGGGAATTTACATTATACCTTTTTTTTTGCAATCGGGGGAATTTTCATGTACCTTTTTAAGTCCCAAATTTGCAATCGGGGAATTTGTATGAAAGCGGGGGAATTTACAATCGCCCAAAATTAGAACTAGAGAATTTCTGGGGGGTTTAAAGGGTAGAAAACCCTTTCACAGGCTCCTAAACTGCCAAACTACGCCTGTGTTTGAACATGCAAATTTTTCCCTCCATTAAAAAAAAATAGTCCTTGCATTCACCCTGTATTATCTTAGTTTATGGTAGCGGATAGCGTTGCAATTATTTCAAAGGTATGATACCTTCTCAATGAATTTCTGAGAAGAAATTAACCTGTAGCGATGGCTATTTCTAGAATCATGTGCGAAGGTCGACAAAAGGGTAAAACCAAAGGCTTTAAAAGGTCAATTCACCTGGCCAGTCGATTCACTCCCATTTTAAACGCAGATCGAAGCCCACGTTAATTCTAACCAAGCTTTTTTGACGTGTACTCACTGATTTCAATACCCGATAGACAATTCATCGGTCTTTTCCATAAGTACTATAAAATAATCCGATAGACATTTCATCGGTCTTTTCCAGAAGTGCTAGAAAATAATCCGATAGACAGTTAATCGGCCTTTTAGCATTAAATTGTATATTTCTGTTTAAATATGTGTCAATATTTTCATCTTGTAAATAATTTATGTGTATAAATTTACCTTAATTCATGTGTATAAATTTACTTATTGCATGTGTGTAAATTCACCTTAGTGTTATTTTATCAAGACGAGCTGTGATCCTGAACGTAAGTTACAGAATTTTGGTACCTATTTTTTACTCTTCTAATGCAAGTTTTTTTTTAATATTACTGAGTTATAAATAAAACCTATTTGAAATTAATCTTCTATTGCAGGTTTTTAAACTGTTCCATTTTTTTCGACTGATGATTCATTCACATTTTAAATTGACAGATACGTATAATAATTTTTACATTCACATCTTTATTTTTAATAACTGATATATTTAAATCAATTTGTTTACTCTTCTAATGTAAGTTAATTTTTATTTCATTATTACTGATTTATATATGTATAATGCTTATTTGAAATTAATCTTCTATTGCAGGATTTTAAACTGTTCCAATTTTTTCCCATTCCGATTCATTCACATTTTAAATTGACCGATACGTATTTTTATCTCAATAACTTGCACCTTTATTTTTAGAACTGATATATTCAAAGCAATTTTTTTGTGGTACTGTTATTATTCTAAAAGTGCTTTATCACCAAATCATCACATATTATTTGCGTACTTGTTTAATCATTCTAAATCATTCTAGTTTAATCATTCTAAATCAAAGGTGACTCCTTCATATTGCGCATTATTATTAAAGCAGGTACACTGGTACTTCTCTTTTTTTTTAACGAATAATATTTATAAATTTAAGGCAATTCCCCCCCCCCCCCCCCCCCCCCAAAATGCCTTCTAAAGCTTATAAAAGGAAGATAAAGTTAAGAGAGTCACATGTTAATAGAAAAAATGTGCTTTTTGGTAATAATGTTGAGAAAACACAGAAAAAAAGTTCGTCTGCATTTAATCATAGGTCTGATGTATCGTCTTCGAGTTTGTCCCCAAATATTAATCCTTGTGTTAATGATAAAATTATATCTTTGCCGGTCTTAGAAAAACCGGAAAAGATTATGATGGAAAATAGGAACGATCATAGGGAAGAAGTAAATGAATTAAGGAATAATGAAGGAGTAGTAGGCAAATTAACACGTAGTGAACAAGAGCACTATCGTTATATGAAAGAAAAAGATAAGAGGAAACGTCGCTATGATATTAGGAAAAATGAAATAAAAAAAGCAATATAGGTCAAAGCGTCATGAGTGCATAGAAAAGGTTTCACAAAGATACTATCAAAAACAGAAGCTGTGTAATGAAAAATCTAAAAATAGATATTATCAAAAACAGAAGTTGTGTAATGAAAAATCGAAACATAGGTACTATCAAAAACAGAAGTTGTGTAATGAAAAATCTAAAAATAGGTACTATCAAAAACAGAACTTGTGTAATGAAAAATCTAAACATAGATACCATCAAAAACAGAGCTTGTGTAATGAAAAATCGAAACATAGGTACTATCAAAAACAGAAGTTGTGCAATGAAAAATCTAAAAATAGGTACTATCAAAAACAGAACTTGTGTAATGAAAAATCTAAATATAGATACCATCAAAAACAGAGCTTGTGTAATGAAAAATCTAAACTTAGATACTATAAAAAACAGAGGTTGTGTAAAGAAAAATCTAACCAAAGGTACTATCAAAAATTAAATTTGTGTAGGAAAAAGTGTGTACAACTGTATCATAAAAATCGTCAGCGTTATCTTGAAAGGTATTATAATAAGAAGGATCTATACAAAACATATTCACGTAAACGGTATCTCTTAAACAAAAAGAAACAGGTCGAGTGTGTGGCACAAATTAGGAAGGAAAAAGGATTTTTGCTTGACAGATATCGCAATAAAAGGAAGAGGGATGAAGTATTGGAGCGTGCGTCAAAGAGGAACAAAAGGTGCGGATTCTTGCAAATTGTAGGTCACAAAGAGAAGTGGATTAAAGGAATTATGAAAAGAGTAAGGGGTGATGAACCTTCACTAGCATCGGCTCGATTAAAAGCTGAGAGTTTACTAAAGTGGGCGATGAAGTCCAAATCAGAAAATGTTAAAGTATTGAGGTCTAACTTTAAGAATCTCAAGTCTGTCTGTACTAAGGTATTGATAGGTCTTAACGCAGTTTCACAAGACAATCCAACATTTGATAGCATGGAAAATGTTCTAGGTAAATCAGGTCATACCGCTGGTACAGAATTATTTTACCGAGATCCTATTTACAAAATCTTACCTTTAAGTTCAGATACAGTATACGAACTGAACGAAAATGGTACTCTAATGAATATTTTTACAGGCGAAAAGGATCAAGAGTGGTCTTGTAATTCTCTAGTTTGTAATATTGACGTAAAGACAACACTGACTAGATTAAAAAGCGTTTATTCCAAAATAACTCTCACCTCACAGGACAATGTCGGAGAGTTATTACACGATTTTGATCTTTGTTCTGCGTACTCAAAATCTTTTATTAAGAGAGGGCATCCAGAAGCATGTCATGTATCGCATTCTGCTTGCTACTCACAACTTTTGTTTGTACGACATTTGTCCCCACATTTCCCCCTAATTAGAAAATTTCTATCTTACTATTATAAATGTAAAAAATCATATAAAACCGCTAAAAAAATTATAAAGGCTATATTATCATCTGATGTTATTGTTTTAGAAGAAATTCAACGGAAAATGCAGAGTAGGGGTCAGGAATTTCACTTTGGTGAAAATGTGTACGACAACGAAGATGAGATAAGAGAAGATTATAAAAAGTCTTTTGAGTGTTTCACTAAAAAATGTATGGATGTTCCAACCTATTGTTGTATCTCATGCGAGAAGTTGTGTTATCGTAGGGACATAGTAGAAATAGCTCGCATGAGATCAACTGTTCAGTCCCGCGACTGGGAGGCATTATTGAGTTATTTATCTGAAAATAATATTAGGGCCGAATATGTGTGTAATTATTGTATAAAAAAATTCCGTAGCAACACAATGCCAGCAACATGTGTATTAAATAATCTTGCAACGTCAATTATTCCTACCCAAATTTCTTGTTTAAATAACTATGAAAGACTTCTAATTCAGAGGGCAAAAGCTTTTCAAGTCGTTCTTCGTATGGGCGGTGTATCTGGTCAAAAGAGACCATCTAGTCATCTTCTACAAAAAGTTGTAGGTAGGACATTTCATTTACCTTTGCCCGTAGAAGAGACACTGAAAAAATTACCAAGTCCTACGGATGCTATTATTAATGAGCAGGAGCTTTTCGTAACAGTTAGGGGTTTACCGACGAAAGATAAGAAAATCTGGCAGTCAAATGTTAGCGTTACGAAAGTGTATGCAGCCTTGTTGTGGTTGAAGGCTAATAATCCTCTTTATAAAGATATTAATCTAACAGGTGAAGCTCAACTACAACGACAGCTTGAAATTTTAGATGAAGGCGAACTTATTTTCGGAGAAGAAGAAAACAATGCGTCTGATGATAGCGAGCTGGTAGAACCTAGGGCTATGTTGACTCAAAGAGACAGCAGTGACCAATATTATGAGCAGTATACAATTCAATCGTTACATGGGAAAAGGGAAAATAGCTCTTCTTCGGAACTATATCAAATGTTGAAAGTTGATAGCAATCCAATTGATTCTAGGGTTTTAGATTTAGATGTAATGTGTTATCCCGATCTTTATCCTCATGGTACAGGTGGCCAATACCATAAGGATAGGACGGAGAAATTATCGCCTTCTGAATTCATAAAATGTAAACTTCTCTCGAAACATGGACAATTTAGATTAAACCCTCAGTATATATTTTATCTTTTTCATGATTCAAATATTCGTGCACTAAAAGCTGGTATTTTTCACAAGTTAAACATATTAAACAATAAAGAAGCATTGACTGCTGCGCAGTGTTTACTTAAGCTACAAAACAACGAACTAGAAGGTAATCTTACTACTATTTTTTCTCGTTTACGTAACTCCGCACAGTTCTGGGTAAAACCTAGGTCTGATGTGTCTACTATGATTATTTGGTACGGACCAGTTACATTCTTTTTAACGCTCAGTCCTAGTGAATATAATTGGTCCGATTTAGGTAGTTATTTAAGGTCCGTTAATACAAATACTGAAGGAAAAACAATATCAGAACTGGTAGTATTAGATCCAGTGTCTACCTCTAGATTTATCGATAATAAATTTAAAGCCATGTTGGATTTTATACAGAGTGATAATGGACCGCTGGGAAAGGTGGTTCATTTTGCGTGGAGGAGAAAGTACCAGTCTAGGGGACTTCAGCATTTTCACTTGTTGATTTGGGTTGAAGATGCTCCAATCATAGGGGAATCCACTAGTATTCAAATCGCCGAATTTATAAATAAACATATTTCATGTAAAAAGCCCGATCACAATTCATTCCCTACCCTTGCAGAACGCGTTTCTGCTTATCAGACACACTATCATAACTCTTACTGTACACGACCAAAGAAAACCAAGACAGGATATGTCAGAGTTTGTAGGTTTGGTTTTCCTAGGAATGTTACAGATCATTTGGTATTACGTGGTGTGTCTGAATCAATTGCTGGTCGGCAAACTTTATCTAAAACACGACTGTATGATCTTCCACGTTCTAGGGGTGAAGAAAATATTAATGATTACAATCCGGCGATACTGTTAGCGTGGGATGGTAACATGGATATACAATTTATAGGAGAAAAATCCTGTGCACTTAGTTCATATATAACCAAGTATCAGACTAAAGCGGAAAAATCAAATACTGTTGACACATTTGAAGTTATGAATTCTGTAAAAACGTTGCAACAAAAGTTATGGAATATTGCTATGCGTACACTGAGCAGTAGGGAATGTGGTATACTGGAAGCTTGTGATACGCTACTTGGACTTTCATTGTTTGGTACCGATCAAAATACGACAATTAGGTGGCTAGATGTGAACACGACAAGAAGTAGGAAATTGAAAGAGAAAAAAGTCATTGAAAAACTAGATGACGCTTCGGAAGATATCTTTTGTCCTTCTCTGGTCGATACGCACTATCCAAATCGACCAGATGCTTTGAACGACTTGTGTTTATTCGATTTCGTTAGTAAATATGATATTGTTAAGAGTAAACCCCAAGTCAAAGATGTGCAATTTTACGAATATAGCGGAGTAGGTTACATCAAAAAGAGAAATAATCCATGTTTAGTGAAACATCAAGTTTATAATGTTACAAATGAACCGGAAAAATACTTCCATTCTTTGCTATTATTATTTAAACCATGGAGACATTTTGAAGATTTAAAAGGTGGCGACGAAACTTTTACTGCAGCTTTTGTTAATAATTCAGAGTTAATTGATACTGCTATTGCGCACCACGAACGTTTACAGTATTTAAAAAGGTCTAGGGAGGAAATAAACAGAGCTGTTGAGAGTATTAAAGATAAGCAAGGTTCAGAACAAGAAAAATCATCATCTCAGGTTCATATCGTATTAGAGGCTGAAAATGCCATGGATGATCTAAGAGCTGTAAATAAAGATGTAGAAGTGAGCAGCGTAGAACTAGAGAGCTTAATTTCTACTTTGAATGAAGACCAGCGTCGCGTCTTTGATCACATTACAAGTAGGTTACAAAATAAAGACACTTCGCCTTTAAGGCACTTTGTTTCTGGAGTAGGGGGTACTGGTAAATCTTACTTAATTAAAACTTTAAAAACATGGGTGAAAAGTGTACTCCATAAAAGTGTAGCTTTAGCAGCTCCTACAGGCGTTGCTGCTCTTAATATCTGTGGCATAACGATACATAGGCTTCTTCAACTACCCGTGGAACATGGTTCTACACCTAATTATAAACCTTTGTCGGACGACGTATTGAAAATTATAAGAGACAACTTGAAAGACGTTATTCTTATTATTATAGATGAAATATCGATGGTGTCAAATTTGTCACTAATGTACATTCATTTACGTTTAACTGAGGTGTTCAACACAGGTGATGACGTTGATGGTTGGTTTGGAAAGGTAAATTTGCTTGTGTTAGGTGACCTTCTCCAACTGCCACCAGTCATGGAAGATCCTCCATTTGAATTATTAATTAATAAAAAAATTGAAAAGAGTATTTATTCTATTGGAAAATATGACCTTTGGAAGGAATTGTTTACATATGATGAGTTGACCATTAATGTTAGGCAGAAAGAAGATATGCAGTTTGCTGAAATTTTAGGTAGGATTAGAGTGGGTGCATTTACTGAAAAAGACATTGAAGTACTCAATGATCGTATTTTGGTTTTAAAATCCAAAAACATATCTAATAGACTAATAGAACTTGCTAAATTTGTGGCAAACTTACCACCGGAAACTTTAGTAATATTACCCACAAGAGATCATTGTCAAAATTTAAATAAAGCTTGTTTAAATCTTTTGAATGAAGAAGAAATTGTTATTAAATGCGAAGATAATTTTGATTGCGCTGACAGGATTAAACAAAAAGCTACGAAAAAAATGAAAAAATTAAATGATGATAGTTCTAGGACGGCAGGATTGGAAACTGTTCTAACGTTGAAAAGGTATGCTAAAGTAATGTTAC
The DNA here is from genome assembly GCA_024516035.1 of Bactericera cockerelli. Classification (NCBI taxonomy): domain Eukaryota; kingdom Metazoa; phylum Arthropoda; class Insecta; order Hemiptera; family Triozidae; genus Bactericera; species Bactericera cockerelli. The sequence continues at coordinate 60,423,586 of CM044955.1, read as the reverse complement.
AAAGGAATTTAGATATATCTGCAGGATTAGTGAACGGATCAATAGGAACAATTCAAGCTTTTAATTATAACTTTGAAGGTAAACTGGAATCAATATCTATTAATTTTAGTAATGCGTTACACAAAATTGAGCGTGTACAATCTAAATTTGAAGTAATACACGGAGCGTACGTATATAGACAACAATTTCCCATTACTGTTGCGTTTGCTATTACCATTCACAAATGCCAAGGAATTTCTATAAAATCTTGTGTTTTAGATGTAGGACAGACTATATTTGCTCCTGGTCAAACATACGTTGCTTTATCAAGAGTATCAACTTTAAAAGGCGTTCATTTAATTAATTTCGATCCCTCTAAAGCCAAACCATCTATTAGTTGTATAAAAGAGTACAATAGGCTCCGCACTGAATATCGTAATGACTTACCTTTATTAGGGACTCGCATTGCTAAATTTCCGAGTAAACCAGATCAAATATGGAGAGAAAATAAATATATTACTGATGTACAAATGAAAGATAGTACCCTGCCTGTTGCTTCCTTTGTAGCAACGCCTGGTTTTTCGAATAATGACGGAGTGTCGTGTTATGCTAATTCAATCATTCAGGCTATTTTCCATTGTAGACCCATATTGCTAGGTATCATAGATTCTCAAAACGAGTCTGCTTTAAAAGATTTAGCTAGGGCTTTCATATCGTCAACTAGTAACCTGAACTGTAATGCACTACGAAATTCATTAGGTGAACCTTTTATTCTTCGTGAACAACAAGATGCGACAGAGTTTTTCCTATCACTGGTAGGAAATTTCGGTGATGTATTAGGGAACCATTTTTCTCATACAATAGAGATTTCTAATACCTGCAATGAGTGTAACTACAGCCGTACACGGAGTGAAACTAATTATGTAGTGCATTTACCGTTTAATAACTTGAAACTATTGGATCTATTGAATTTATATAAGGAAGGTACAATAATAACAGATGCTATATGTAATGATTGTGGTCGTACGGGAACTTATGTACAAAGTTCCAATATTAAATACCCAAGTCAATATTTTGTGATTGCTATCAATTTATTTAGATCGTCTAATGGTAATAGTACTAAGGTGCAAAATCTTAAAATCGCCGCTTTACCCAAAAGAACTCTTCATATTGATGGTCATGAGTATTTATTCAAAAGTGGAGTGTTCCACCATGGTACTACCATGCTTTCTGGTCACTACACGTGTATTCTAAAGGAAAACCAGCACTATATTATAAAAGCAAATGACTCTAATATTAGCAAGGATAGGTGGCCTGTAAATGCCAAAGATATATATTTTATGATCTTCGAAAAGAGAAATAGTTAAAGTCCCCCCCTCCCAATTAAGATAAAGGAAAGTTGAATTTATAAAAATAATTACTTATAAGTACCTTTCCGTGTGGTTCCGGAACAAGAATAGGACCACGGGTTGTTCTCACCCTGTCGTAAGAGGCGACCAAACGGAACACCCCTACTCAGCGTCTGTACCCCATCGGGGCGGCTGAGTAGAACTAAATCCAGGGAGCGTTAGTCCCAGTATGGACGGCTCCCTGGTCAGCGTCTGTACTACTTGCATTTAGGTGCACATAATGTAAAGAAGTACTACATTTAATTGTATATAAAAATGAGGGTAACCTCGTATAAAACACTTAAGAGTGTTTTTATGATTCATATAAAATTTTACTATTCATTTACATAATCACACTCACTACCATAAATATTGATCTAGCATTCTAACTTTCCAAAGAGGAATGAACACACAATATGGAAATACGAATATATAAATATCGATTTCATTAATAGCTCATTACAATGCTATTACTGTTACTTCGAAATCAGTAAATGCCAAAGATATATATTTTATGATCTTCGAAAGAAAAAGTAAAGGCCCCCCTCGTAACTTTTGAACGCGACGGAATTTTTCAATTCTGTAAAGTCCTAAGCATAGGAAGTGCCCTATGGCCCATCCTGTGGTCATATTTATTTTTGGCCCCGGTCGGCCCTTCCGGCTTTTAGGCCATATTTTTTCATTTTTCTCGAGAATTTTTAAATGGAATGCTATATTTTTATTCCTGTTAATTAAAGTCCAAGTTAGGCTGAGTATAATAAGCTTTTAAAATTTTTCAAAAACCTTATCAGGGCGGAGCTAGTAGGGTGCAAGGTTCAAACTGTTACACGCTGTATTTCAGCGTTAGTTAGATTTTTTAGTACTTTTTCTATTTTCATAGGTTCAAAATATTGTTTTACACCATATGAAATCAAAAAAATATTCTTGTTTACATGTAATCAGGGTCATAGTAAGGTTTTTGTAAAAGTACTTTTTTTCTCACGTCAATTTTTCCGTAAATTCATGGTGTTCTCGAAATTGGCATTTTTAGAGGTGAAAGTCTGCAGTGACATATGTTTTTTATGATTGAAACCAAAAGAAAACTTAACGGAGAAGCGATTAAGATAATAAAAAAAGCCATTTAACCTGCTAGTTTTTTCAGGACAGTGTCCGGTAAAGTGGGTGAATTTCGTATTGGATTTTTTTTGTTGAGGAAACACAATTGGCATAGAAAATAAATAATACCTAATAACGGAATAATACTTCAATAAACATAACTAAATGCGAATATAAATGAGGATTATTTCTTCTAAATCAGTGCCGGATATTTTTTTTTTTTTTTTCTTCTCTCTCTCTCTCTCTTTTTCACTTTTCAAAGTTCAAGTTGTATCAAAAATAGTTATCGGATAATGCTACTTCTAAAGTCGGCCTAGGGGTCCCCTCTTGAAACAATTTTAGTTGGTAAGTTGGTAAAATCTGTAGAAAACACATTGTCAATCATTCTGGAGTCAGTCCGATGGCGCTTTGAATGCAACGATTCTTGTAGGATCACCGAAGTTAAGCAACGTTCAGCGAGTTGAAGACTTCGTGATGCTGGCATTCCGGCCTAACCCGGGCTGGGTGAGATAAATGTGTTTTAGCAGGTTGGTGAGTTTCCTGCGAATGGAGGGTAACACCCCCGTTATGATATGACCATGCAGTTGAAACGCGATATTAAACCGAAATTTAAAAAAAAAATCATACTGGTGTTGCTAGTAATGAATACCAGGTCTCTAAATAAAGGGCCATTTTTCTAGGTTGACTACCAAAACTCTTTTTTTAAGGAAGATTTTTTGTGAAGATTAATTCTTTTATAAGGTATTATTTATTTTGTATACGAATATTGTATCCCAAAAAAAACAGTAATTTCGTAATTTACACATTTCACCGGACTCAGTATGGAAAAAACTAGTTTTCTTTTGTTTCAAAAAAATTGTGTTTTCTCAACAACAAAAAAAATCTAATTATCTCAAAATTTAAGAAAAAAAAATACCAGGTCAAGTACCAAACTCTAGAGGGTGAAAATTAAAACAATTCAATTATTTTAATGAGGAGAAGAGACAGAGAGAGAGAGAAAAAAAATATATATCCGGCACTGATTTAGAAGAAATAATCTTCATTTATATTCGCATTTAGTTATGTTTATTGAAGTATTATTCCGTTATTAGGTATCCTACTTCGGTGATCCTACAAGAATCGTTGCATTCAAAGCGCCATCGGATTGACTCCAGAATGATGACAATGTGTTTTCTACAGATTTTACCAACTTACCAACTAAAATTGTTTTCAAGAGGGGACCCCTAGGCCGACTTTAGAAGTAGCATTATCCGATAATTATTTTTGATACAACTTGAACTTTGAAAAGTGAAAAAAAGAGAGAGAGAAAAAAAAAAAAAAAAAAAATATCCGGCACTGATTTAGAAGAAATAATCTTCATTTATATTCGCATTTAGTTATGTTTATTGAAGTATTATTCCGTTATTAGGTATTATTTATTTTCTTTGCCAATTGTGTTTCCTCAACAACAAAAAATCCAATACGAAATTCACCCACTTTACCGGACACTGTCCTGAAAAAACTAGCAGTTTAAATGGCTTTTTTTATTAAATCTTAATTCGCTTCTCCGTTAAGTTTTCTTTTGGTTTCAATCATAAAAAACATATGTCACTGCAGACTTTCACCTCTAAAAATGCCAATTTCGAGAACACCATGAATTTACGGAAAATTGACGTGAGAAAAAAAAGTACTTTTACAAAAACCTTACTATGACCCTGATTACATGTAAACAAGAATATTTTTTTGATTTCATATGGTGTAAAAAAATATTTTGAACCTATGAAAATAGAAAAAGTACTAAAAAATCTAACTAACGCTGAAATACAGCGTGTAACAGTTTTGAACCTTGCACCCTACTAGCTCCGCCCCTGATAAGGTTTTTGAAAATTTTAAAAGCTTATTATACTCAGCCTAACTTGGACTTTAATTAACAGGAATAAAAAATATTAGCATTCCATTTAAAATTCTCGAGAAAAATGAAAAAATATGGCCTAAAAGCCGGAAGGGCCGACCGGGGCCAAAAATAAATATGACCACAGGATGGGCCATAGGGCACTTCCTATGCTTAGGACTTTACAGAATTGAAAAATTCCGTCGCGTTCAAAAGTTACGAGGGGGTGGCCACCTTTTCTGAAACATTACTGTATATTTTATGATCTTCGAAAAGAGAAATAGTTAAAGGCCCCCTCCCCATTAAGATAAAGGAAAGTTGAATTCATAAAAATAATTACTTATAAGTACCTTTCCGTGTGGTTCCGGAACAAGAATAGGACCACGGGTTGTTCTCACCCTGTCGTAAGAGGCGACCAAACGGAAACACCCCTACTCAGCGTCTGTACCCCATCGGGGCGGCTGAGTAGAACTAAATCCAGGGAGCGTTAGTCCCAGTATGGACGGCTCCCTGGTCAGCGTCTGTACTACTTGCATTTAGGTGCACATAATGTAAAGAAGTACTACATTTAATTGTTTTAAAAAATGAGGTTAGCCTCGTGTAAAAAACTTACAGTGTTTTTATGATTTATTTAAAATTACTATTCATTTAAATAATCGCACTCACTACTAAAAAATATTGATCCAGCATTATAACTTTCCACAGAGCATTATAACTTTAATAGCTCATTATAATGCTATAACTGTTACTTCGGAATCACGTTCAAAACTAGGCAATAGGTGAGGGGACAAACGAAACTCCCCGGAATTTTTTTTACATCTTTTTCAATCTTGTATGTTCTATTTATGTGTATTAATTTATGTATTTTTATGTATCTTTCAATTTTGTATGTTCTTTTTATGTAAATAAATTTTAAAACTGCAAAAAAATATATATATAGAGGTATATGTGCTTTTTGTATATAAAAAATGTACTCAACTAATATATTCAAATTTACCACAGGTGTTATACAGCTCAGTGGCTGCACCCCAACGGGGCGGCTCAGTAGAACTAAATCCATGCTGCGTTTGTCCCAATATGGGCCCAATATGTTATTTCTGTGATTTGACTTTTGTTAGCTACTTGTATTAAGGTGCACATAAAGTAAAGTAGTCGGTGGAAGTAACTTATTTTTGAATTGTTATAAAAATGAGGGTAACCTCGTAAATTGCTAGAAGTGAAGGTCAATCTTAAAATGATATGTATTTCTCATGGTGTACTGTTATATGATTTACAATTTATTAGTCTTTTACTTACATAAATTACTGTTTGTTTACACATTTTGACTCACTACTTTCAATATTGATAGTAGCAAATAAAATTAGGGAGGAATTAAATAAAAGAAATGAAAAGAAAAGGAACTTAGAACTGCGAGGAGAAAATGTTATTAGGGAGATGTACTTTTTTTATTTTTAGTCAAAATAACGATAATTTAAATTTCAATATTCATATCTTTCCATGTAATATTATGTCTGCTTGTGTATTTAAAAAATGTACATAAACTAATCCATTTTTATGAGTTTTTTTTTCACAGATGTAAAGAATAATAAAATATTGAAACATGAACTTGTCAACTCATCCCGATTTTTAATAGGCAGTAGACGAGGGGACCTGCCTTGACGAACAAAACCCCCTCACTCACGATTATTAATAGGCAGTAGACGAGGGGACCTGCCTTGACGAACAAAACCCCCCTCACTCACGATTATTAATAGGCAGTAGGCGAAGGGACCTGCCTCGACGAACAAAACTCCCCGGATTTCAATAAGTCTGTAAGTGTATACTCTCAACTACCTTACTTATATAATTCTTTGTATTTATATTTAACTGTGTAATATTTTATTGTTTATAAATTAGGGTGACATAAATATTTGCTTGTGTTTTTAAACTCTGTACATAACTAATTCTTTTTTATATGTTTTATCCACAGGTAAATTTTGCAAGAGTGAAAACCTATACTCTAACAAATCCCGATTTTTAATAGGCAGTAGATGAGGGGACCTGCCTCGACGAACAAAACCCCCCTCACTCACGATTATTAATAGGCAGTAGACGAGGGGACCTGCCTCGACGAACAAAACCCCCCTCACTCACGATTATTAATAGGCAGTAGGCGAGGGGACCTGCCTTGACGATCAAAACCCCCCTCACTCACGATCATAAATAGGCATTAGACGAGGGGATCTGCCTCGACAATCAAAACTTCCCGTATTTTTACAAGTTTGTATCTATAAACTATAAAATTGTTACTGTTGACTACCTTCTATAATTCTTTGTATTTATGTTCATTAAATTTTTAATATTTATAAATGAGTGTGACATTAATATTTGCTTGTGTAATTAAACTCTGTACATAACTAATCCTTTTTTATTAGCTTTTTCCACAGGTAAATTTTGCATTGGTGAAAATCAAATCGACTTTAACTCCCGATTTTTAAAAGGCAGTAGTCGAGGGGACCTGCCTTGACGAACAAAACCCCCCTCACTCACGATCATAAATAGGCAGTAGACGAGGGGACCTGCCTCGACGAACAAAACCCCCCTCACTCACGATTATTAATAGGCAGTAGACGAGGGGACCTGCCTCGACGAACAAAACCCCCCTCACTCACGATTATTAATAGGCAGTAGACGAGGGGACCTGCCTCGACGAACAAAACCCCCCTCACTCACGATTATTAATAGGCAGTAGGCTCAATGGGTCCTACAACTAATATTGGAAAGTAAGGTTGAATCCCACAATGAGTGGGTAACCTACTGGCTGGGATTAACTGTAAGATCAATTGAAATATTTATTTATTTAAATATAGAACAGCCCTTCGAAACGCAAGCCATCAGGAATAGTACCCATAATGCTTACAACATTTCCTCGTTGAATAGTGATTGCCATTCAAAAATTTAAATTGTTACTGTCAACTAGTGTATATAATAATTTGTATTTGTATTTAAATTAATTTTAATTTTTTTTAATGCAATACTTAGTCCTATTACATATCAGTTGACAACTCCTGAAAGTGCGCTGACAGGGTTAACTGGTGTGTGAGAAAACTAAGTATTCATTAACTAGTTTTTTTTTTTACATTTTATAATAACTAATATTATTATTATACGCCCTATACGAAGCAACGCAAATGATGAACGCCACATACGAAGCAACGAAAATTTTATTAGGAAGGTAATGATTTTATATAATGATGATTTTATATAATGATGAATGCCACATACGAAGCAACGAAAATTTTATTAGGAATATAATGATTTTATATAATGATGAACGCCACATACGAAGCAACATAAATTTTATTAGGAAGGTAATGATTTTATATAATGATGAACGCCACATACGAAGCAACGAAAATTTTATTAGAAATATAATGATTTTATATAATGATGAATGCCACATACGAAGCAACGTAAATTTTATTAGGAAGGTAATGATTTTTATAATGATGAACGCCACTTACGAAGCAAAGAAAATTTTATTAGGAAGGTAATGCTTTTACATAATGATGAACGCCACATACGAAGCAACGAAAATTTTATTAGGAATATAATGATTTTATATAATGATGAACGCCACATACGAAGCAACGAAAATTTTATTAGGAAGGTAATGATTTTTATAATGATGAACGCCACTTACGAAGCAACGAAAATTTTACTAGGAATATAAAGATTTTATGTAATGATGAACGCCACATACGAAGCAACGAAATTTTATTAGGAAGGTAATGATTTTATATAATGATGAACGCCACATACGAAGCAACATAAATTTTATTAGGAAGGTAATGATTTTATATAATGATGAACGCCACATACGAAGCAACGAAAATTTTATTAGGAATATAATGATTTTATATAATGATGAACGCCACATACGAAGCAACGAAAATTTTATTAGGAATATAATGATTTTATATAATGATGAACGCCACATACGAAGCAACGAAAATTTTATTAGGAAGGTAATGATTTTTATAATGATGAACGCCACTTACGAAGCAACGAAAATTTTACTAGGAAGGTAATGATTTTATATAATGATGAACGCCACATACGAAGCAACGAAAATTTTATGAGGAATATAAAGATTTTATGTAATGATGAACGCCACATACGAAGCAACGAAATTTTATTAGGAAGGTAATGATTTTTATAATGATGAACGCCACTTACGAAGCAACGAAAATTTTATTAGGAAAGTAATGATTTTATATAATGATGAATGCCACATACGAAGCAACGAAAATTTTATTAGGAATATAATGATTTTATATAATGATGAACGCCACATATCCAATTACGCAAATTTATTAGGATGGTAATGATTTTATATAATGATGAACGCCACATATGAAGCAATCCAAGTTTTATTAGGAATGTAATGGTACTAATAAAGGCCATAAACGAATAAACCCAATTTTTATGAAGAAGGTAATGTTAATTATAAACGCCACGTACGAAGTAACCCAATCTTTATTATGGTAATGATGTTAGTAGGTAGGGGTAATAATGAAATGGTAATATTTTAAGGAAGGCAACAGTAAAATTGTACGCTATATTATACGTCGCATCGCAAATGTTTTCAAACAGGTAAACCTTAATTTTAGGACGAATTAATTAAACATGGGATATGCCCGTTAATTTGTAAAAATAAAAATAAAAATTGCACAAATACCAATGAGAATTGACGAAATATAGTATTTTGCAATTTTTAAGCCACTAATATTTTCAAACACAGTTCATTGTTCTTTGAAAATATTAACAGTCCCAAGTCTGCCAAAGTGTGAGGGAAAATTGCAATATATTATTACCTGTAATAATGTTTCACAATTTGAATAGTAATTGGTTAACTGACAAATAACTGACAAAAACTATGTGATATCCCCCAAAAAATACACTTCGTGTAAAAACAAACGCCAAGAAAAGGAAAATTAAATGAAAATTTAAATATACAACAACAAAAAAAATACAAGTGCAAAAAAAATTCTTTACGTCGGACTATTTCATTTAGCCAGAGGAGCTGGTATCAAGTGACTGCCATGTTACTAAGAATGAGATGCCTACAAAGGAGATGATATCAAATGACTGCCAAGTTCAGGTTACCAGGAACTAATTGCCTACAAAGGGGATGATATCAAATGACTGCCAAGTTCATAATATCACCTGTATAATTTTTCGACAAAATCGGTGATATCTTGCCATTTAATAACTCCCGTCAAAGGTATCACAGAAATCTAGCTGATTTTCGAACTAGACATTACCATTTTTCTCATATTAACAACACAAAAAGTTAACACATAAAATCTTGGCAAGTTAACTACAATTTTTGAAAAACCATTTAAAAAAGTTGTAGTGAACTTGCCAAGATTTTATGTGTTAACTTTTTGTGTTGTTATTGTTAATATGAGAAAAATGGTAATGTCTAGTTCGAAAATCAGCTAGATTTCTGTGATACCTTTGACGGGAGTTATTAAATGGCAAGATATCACCGATTTTGTCGAAAAATTATACAGGTGATATTATGAACTTGGCAGTCATTTGATATCATCCCCTTTGTAGGCAATTAGTTCCTGGTAACCTGAACTTGGCAGTCATTTGATATCATCTCCTTTGTAGGCATCTCATTCTTAGTAACATGGCAGTCACTTGATACCAGCTCCTCTGGCTAAATGAAATAGTCCGAACGTAAAGAATTTTTTTTGCACTTGTATTTTTTTTGTTGTTGTATATTTAAATTTTCATTTAATTTTCCTTTTCTTGGCGTTTGTTTTTACACGAAGTGTATTTTTTGGGGGATAGGTATAACAATGACAGTTTACATAATTCATAATATTTTTAAATGAACTTATGCTAGTTTCTTTTGGCTGTCGTCATCTCACACTAAGGGTCCTTGTGTCCTTGTATAGCTAGACTTCACGTGAAAATAAGTAAAAATACTCGACTTTGAAATTGAATGGTCATTATGACGACGGGGGTTTTACCCTCCATTTGCTGGAAACTCACAAACCAGCTACTCAAATCAACCTGACCCAGCCTAAGCGGGGCCGGGAAGTGCCAGTGACTCGCACGAGGGTTCGAATTTGTATGGTCACTAATCCAAGTTTTAGCCTCGACGTTGCTGAACTTCAGTGGCTGAATGAGAACTGGTGTATTCGACGCTAGCTCAATAAAGCTTTCTATTTTGAGAAACTAAGTGGTCTGAGAAACTAACTAAGTTTGAGAAACCGCCAACAAGTAGGTGGCGGTGGAACGGAACCACCTTCCAAGAAAGAGAATTATTATTATAATTCTGCCATTTCCGGCCCTACCCAGGCTGGGTGAGGTTAATGTGGGTAGCTCATACGACTCCTAGCGAATGAAGTTTAAAATCCTTGTTCTGACACTTCTCACTTTTCTGTTTATACACTGTACAAAATAGAGAGGTTAGTTGATGGTATGGATAATCTGAACTATTACCTTGCTGATGAGAGCAAATAAGCGCGAAAAATCTGTACAGGTATGTTCTCATACTCATGTAGGTACATCTAGTACAACTTCTCACTTTTCTGTTTTTACTAGAGGTACTGTATACTGACTATCTCAAATCAGGATACAGTTTACTCTACTGGATAGCAAAAAATGTTTTTAACTATTTATAAAATATAAAAAATGCATTCCAAGTCTGAGGAACGAGGCACTGAGCCCATCA
>CM044955.1:60363175-60412421 GCA_024516035.1 Bactericera cockerelli | reverse complement strand
TTTTCGAGTTTTTCGTTGGAATGCTTAGCAAATGAAATCCGTTGGAATAAAGTTGTGGGATTCACGGGGACCATTCGAAGATCTCCATTCTATTTTTGTTGTCTCTTTTTACTCCTGCATCCTTCAAAGCAACGTGTTGATCAGAGCTAGAAAGCGAAACACCACAGTCCTAGATTGATGCAAGTGATCCTGATCTAGATCCAGGTATTACAAAAAATCTGCAAAGGTCACGAAATTTAGCTTCTAAAGTTTAGACCTTTAGAGTCTAAACTAAACAATATCATACACACTGCCAAGTAGGTCAAGTCGAGGTAAAACTTCAAAAAGTCCAAATTTGCCTTTTCTGATTTTTTGCCTGGGCTTTGAGGACGCTCTCAAAGCTCAAAGGTTGGTTGCACAAAAAAATATTGGGAACATAATATGTAGGAAATTCAGTTATGTTGAACTTAGTATTCACCCAACGTTGCTTTGAAATGCACAGTTTCGGAGATATTGTTAAAAACTGAAAAAAGCTCCATTCAGGCCGTTTTTGCCTGTTAAAAAAATGACGGCATTTTTTTGTTGGCAAACGTCAAATTCATACTTTGCAGCTATAAATACACTATATTACCAAAAATCACAAGTACAGCAAAACTTTTTGTTTTAAAACCAGGGTTCTAGATAGACACAGGTGACTGTGATCACTCCAAAAGGCTGCAAAGGTCCTTCTAAAAGGCTGAAAAAGTCTGAAACTTTAGCCTGTAAGCCATCAATGACGTCTTTAACTGCCAAAAATATTGTCAGGAGCGTTATTTTGAAGTAAAATTTTAAAAAATCGCAAATGTGGCCACTTTTGATTTTTTGCCTGCATTTTGAGGGCGCCCTCAAAGCTCAAAGGTTGGTCGCACAATTTTTTTTGTAGAATATAAAATGTAGGGAATTCAGTTGTGAACAACTTTGTATAGAGTGAGTGTTGGCGTTTATTAAATCACTTGGGAGATATTTCAGAAAAACTAAAAATAGTCCAATATTTTGCCTGTTTTTTGCCTGTAAAAAATTTTGCCGGTAAAATTTTTGTTGGCAAACCTCAGATTCGTGTTCAGCAGCTCAAAATACACTATGGTACAAAAAATCAAAACTACACCAAAACTTGCATTTATTTCGCTATTTTTGGGCTTGCGGTACTAGACTATATACAGGGTGTCCCACCAAACTTGGACACCTCAAATTACTCGGCCCCTGAAAGAGTTTTTGAAAAATAAAAAAATCTAGGGTACATGTGCTTATTATGCGGTTTCAGTTATGAAATTTTTTTTATACAGGGTGGTTCAAAAGTCAGAAATTGAGGTGTCAACTTTCGATTTTTAAATGGATCGAACTAAATTTTATTTGATAATTTTACTTCTAAATGATTTCTGAGTACTTTTTTAAACAAAAATATTACATACAGGGTGGTTTTTTTTCGACCAATTTTTTTTCTAAATCTTGAATAACTCAAGTTCGGTTAATTTTTTCGATAACAAGAATAGAATGTGTTTGGGTAATGAATACACGCACTTTCAATTGGCATCAAAAAATTTTATACAGGGTGGTTCACAAGTGAAATAATGACTTGATTTTTTTTAAAACCGAGTTTTTTTAATTTTTAATTTAGGATTAATAATTCTCGTTTAACTTTACACATTTTTCGTTAATCATATCGAAAAACAAAACTAAAGTGTTGTACAGGGTGAGACATAATTTTTTTGTAACACCCTGTAGTTGGGCAGTCAAAAAGACGCAAAATTAAATATAAAGACTAAATATGCAAGAAAAACTGTGATTTTTAATTAAACTAAAAAGTTATGGTTTTTTAACTAATATTGTCGCATGGACCACCCTGTAGATATTTTCTTAAACTATCATGTAGGTACTCTAAGTTGTATAAAATTTAACGAACACTTCGAATCATGTGGGAAAAAACAAGTAAAAAACACGAATTTGAAGCCATTTTCAATTTGGTGTCCACACTGAATGATTTTAAAACTTGAAATAAAAAGTAGGTAGGTGTAGACACAAAATTGAGCATGGCTTTTTGAATTCATTTTTTTTCTTTCAGATTTGGACTCCTCGTTGAATTTTAGACAGTTTCGACTACCCATATGATGGTTTAAGAAAATATCTACAGGGTGGTCCATGCAACAATATTAGTTAAAACACCATAACTTTTTAGTTTAATAAAAAATCAAAGTTTTTCTTGCATATTTAGTCTTTATATTTAATTTTGCGTCTTTTTGACTACCCAAATACAGGGTGTTACAAAAAAATTATGTCTCACCCTGTACAACACTTTAGTTTTGTTTTTCGATATGATTAACGAAAAATGTGTAAAGTTGGACGAGAATTATTAATCCTAAATAAAAAATTAAAAAAACTCGGTTTTAAAAAAAATCAAGTCATTATTTCACTTGTGAACCACCCTGTATAAAATTTTTTGATGCCAATTGAAAGTGCGTGTATTCATTACACAAACACATTCTCTTATTGTTATCAAAAAAATTAACCGAACTTGAGTTATTCAAGATTTAGAAAAAAAATTGTTCGAAAAAAAACCACCCTGTATGTAATATTTTTGTTTAAAAAAGTACTCAGAAATCATTTAGAAGTAAAATTATCAAATAAAATTCAGGTCGATCCATTTAAAAATCGAAAGTTGACACCTCAATTTCTGACTTTTGAACCACCCTGTATAAAAAAAATTTCATAACTGAAACCGCATAATTAGCACATGTACCCTAGATTTTTTTCTTTTTCAAAAACTCTTTCAGGGGCCGAGTAATTTGAGGTGTCCAAGTTTGGTGGGACACCCTGTATAAAGAAGAGAATTTCCTATATTTCCTATTAGGTATAGAAATTATTGCTCTTAAATCTTCACGCAAACCTGACAAAAAATGGTTAATAATTTTTTACACCGATATTTTCCCCTGATTTTCCTTCATTGATTGGACTACAGTGGGGGACAGGTGAGGTCAACGAGAAGTTGAGGAGAGGTAAAACAAATGAAAATAAATAAACAAGACACCGCCATATTGAAATCTTGTTTTAATTGTTCTGCTTTTGCTTATTTTTTTTTAAAAGAGTTTTGTAAAATTTGCACTTTTGTTTAAGATTTTTGGTATTTCTATCATAATTGTTTCCGATTTCCTCATTTCTTTTGTAAAAGTTCTTAATTCTCTTTTCCCTTGGAACATTTGATTTTCAAGTCTTCAAAGACGTTAACTTTCCACGATTGAAATTTCTTGGTTGCGGTTTTTTGAAGTGTAAATTTCATTTATTGTTGTGTTCAACAAAATCCTTCTGTAATGTCAAAGAATATCGTGTAATAATCATTACATAGGACAGACGTGTAATCGATTTGTCAGCTTTTATGTAGGTACCTATTGTCTCTTGTTTAATTTATTCTATTATTAATTTGTTAATTTATTGCAAAGTTCAAAGACAATAAAATAATAGATTCTATCTTAGTAAGTATTTTGTTGATTATTTTATGAGATAGAGTTTATTACAGTTTGACTTGGTAAGTCTGGTTACCTCAGTTTAAACAGCGAGCTAAAACCTCAGCCTATTGCCTAGGAAGAAAAATAAGTTTTTTTCAAGGAGACTGATTTAACAACAAAACTATCAAAATTAATTTCCTGGTTAGATTTCTTTTCCTTCAAATTTTTACTGGCAATTTTTGTAATTGACACCATAAAAGCTCTCAAAGTTGAACCCCCCTCTCCATCTTAAACATTTTGAATAAACTTGGTTAATGTCTAATTTACAGGGCAAGCTAATTTACATTTGTCAACATTTGTAATCCATAGAAAAAGAATTGACCCTGCTGTACCTATGCTATTACCTTATCTGATAACAATCTTTGGTTTTTTCTTGTTGCAGACATAGGACACCTAGGAAGGTAATGGATGAAGATATGGGGGTTATGGATCTCAGCACCCCTGTGTAAGTAACTATTACTAAGGCTCAATAAAATATTTTCTTTTATTTTAAAATAATTCATTTCAGTTTATTTATGTACCTATTTGTAGATAATATACAGGTATATTTATTATACTTTTATTGGGCAATTTTCTAAATTTCAATGTTGAGAATCACTTAATACTAAAAATTAGTAATTAGCAGTTGAAGTTCCACCGCAACACATCATGGTATTCAAAGGTTGCACTGGTTTGTTTACATAATTTGTTGTTGTGATGGGTGCTGTTTACTTTCAAACAACCATGTGTGTTTCTTTTAGAACCTTGGATTCAAAAGTGACATTTATGATGGTGTTGTTAAGATCACATGGCATGTAGTGGAATCCACCAGCAGAATTTCCGGTAGCAACTGGTGCCATTTAGAAATTTTCCCATTATCACAATAACTTCAAATTTATGTCATTAAATGATTAATTTTTCTCATTGTCTCCTGAATACTCCTAACAACATATCTGAATTGCAGCTTTATAACTTAAATTGTTACATAGTTATGACTTGTGTCAAATGACAGCAGTGAATTTTTATTTCACTTTAAAAAGTATGTATGTACGAATTTCTTTGTGGTGAAGCACAAGGCCTCTTCACAGTTTTTGTGGGTAGCGCAGCATTACTAAGAGCCTCCTTTACATTTCGAATTATTCTATTACATTAATTTCTTTTTACTCTGGTAATGCCGCCACTGGTCGTTACTCATACAAGTAACTACTCATTTTTCCTCACGAGGTATGAGTGGACCCCGAACATCCATGTACAGAGCAGAAAAAATCCTCCCCGCTGGGAATCGAACCCAGGTCACCATGTGTGCAATGCCTAGCGCGCTAACTCGCTCTGCCACAGTGACTACCATCACTTTAAAAAGTATTACATAATAGTCTAATAGTCATGCTTATTTGTGTAATTAGTATTGAAATTACTCTTAAATTAAAATTACTAAAATATTTTGTTTTACTTTAATTCTCATCACAAAAATAATAATAAAATATTTGTTTTATTGTAACCCCTTCATAGACGGCGCATGGATAGCAGTTCCCCATGTAACTATTCATCCCCAAGCCCACGTCCAGACCCTCCAGCTAACAACTTGCTCCCAGCAGGCAACAGCCGACGTAACCTGCGGCGTGCTGAGCCACGTAATTTCAACCCCAACAATCCAGACCAGTTGATGAGCTCGGATGATGAAAGCAACCCCGCCCCAAGAAGCAATGGCTATGAGAATAGACTGAATGGAGGTGCACAGTCCGAGAGTGAAGAAGACATAGACATGCCAGAGCTAAGCCCTATCAAGGTGAGAACAGAAGAAACTTCCCTTTATTTTTCCCTCATTTATTTGAGTATGTGACAGCTAAATAATAAAGCTCTGAAGGTTAGGTGGTAAAAAAATGCTTGAGAATTGACCTTGCCTAGTAGTTACCTTCCTCTAAGGAATATAATTACTACTAAATAGCACACAATGAGCTCATTGGTTAGATTCTCACTTACTATGGAGAAAGTCCTGGGTTTGATTCCCAGAGATCACAAAAAATATTCTCTTAATTTGAATAAAATTGTTTGTCAGAGATAACTTCTGTTGTGCTTGCTTTGAACCAACACATCTAAAGCAAGTATTGTGTCATTTCTTGCTCATCACAGGAGAGGCCCATTATTCAATGGGCAAGCTACTACACAGAACACAAAAAAACATAATACACAGAACTACACAGTTGCTGCTGTTTCATTGTTACAAAATGAAATTGTAAAAAGGATGTAAAACACTAACCTTATTTAAAAAAAATATCTCTAAAGCAAGTTTTGTTGACCCTGGTACAGGAGCTGTCCCCGGCAGAGGTGACTGAGCGAGAGAGACTGGTGAGAATCTTGCGAGATGAGCTGCGCAACGAAGAGATGACACTGGTTCTGCTGAAGAAGCTGCGGCAGTCACAACAGATGAAGGAGAACATAGCCGTGCCTCCCACTGGTAAGTAAAGACTGCTTATTTTACTGTTATTTATTCACTGTGGTTAACTGGATCATCACACTATAGGCTTGCACACACCGTGAGTCAGAATGAGCTGGGAATAGTAGGACAGAGATTCAAAAATCCTAAAATTAATAGCAAAGGAACCATACTCCATCTGAGCTATTATTTATTAACAGCCCTTTGGCAAAGCTTTAGTCACTACAAGAACAACAACAACACTGACCTGGACTCAATCCCCAGCAACATGGGATTTTTTGTATTTTATATCTGGATGACCTTACATTTATTTGTAACACAGACTCTACCAAACCGAAAAATGACATTTGTAAGCTGACCTCACTACATTGATTGTTAAGCGGGTGGATTCTTAACTTGAATACTGGTGGTTTGAGTCTCAAGTTGGTATCAAGTACACAAAACAAAAATTTAGTAAAGGAAGTTTGAGTAATTCTGATTAACATTAGTATCTTAACTTAAAAACTTTTGTATAGCTACAAAAAAAAATCATTCTAATTCTTTCAGCCAACACTCATGTATCTGGCACTGGGTTATCCAAGACCCCAATCACTGCGACTGTCAACCCTGGGTCCATGCCCACTCACCAAGCCTCCCAGAGATCTCCAGCCGTTCACAGTAACAGCAACACCACTGCACTCGCCAACAGTGTTAAGACTAACAATAACGCTAACCTGCCTGCAAATCTACACCGTGGGGTGAGTTTTATTTATCAAGCAAGCTGAACCAACCTCAGTAGATTGATTGATGGGGTGGTGGACTTGTAACCTGGAGGTCGGTGGTTCAAGTCCCGGTTTCAGCATAGATTTATTAAAGCGAGTTTGAATAGTTGTGATATCAAAAAAGTGACTTAAACAAATATTATAACTTTTTTTAACTTATCAAGCAAGCTCAACATATGCTTCTCGAAAATCCCATCAATCCTGGATCCCTACAAACGTTTAAGAAAAAAAGGAAGGGGAACAAACTAATCTAATTTGGTGGTCTTTGGGACATAATTTTTTTTTTGCAAATTCACAAGAGTCTCAGAACTAGAGAGGATTAACAAAGTTTACAACTTTGTAGGAATTTTTGGGAAGCTACTTTTTGTTTCTTGCTCTTATAACTTTATTTATTTTACCCTCAGGGCTTGTACGGAGAAGTTGCTTGCAATGTTCTTTAAAACAAAGTTAAAGTGAAAAAGCATAAACACTCATGCCATTCCAGAAACGAAAAAGCTTCTGTCAGAAATTTCTGCTCAGACTGGGATTCAAAAAAGTTGCACATAAATATTGTATCCTCAGCTTTTTCATTACAAAGTTCAAAATTTTGTCATAGAATGATGAGTTTATATCACCCAGAGATATACATGAGAATTTTTCACAATACTTGCAAAATAACTATTTTATAGATAGTTGATTTAAAACTGTTTTCTTACACCAGGCATCGTCAGGTCATAGAAACAACAGCGGTCTTCACATCCCCACTCCCTTAGGTCTAACGGTAACAGCCACCAACGGAAGAGGTGTCCCATCCAGCGTACAACATTCCAGTTCCAATCATAGGAGTAAGTTCTATTCCTATTTATTTATGGAATGCCAGTAGTTTACATTCTTATTAGTATTACAATTTTAATTTTTCTATGTTTTTATTGTACATTGGGTTTGACCCGTTTTTAGAAAGTAATAATTATTTAGGTATATAAATAAATAATAATTTATATATTTTGAAAAGAGAAGATGACACCTTGTTTTACTTATAAAAAAAAGATTGATAAAAAATAAAATAATAATATTACCTTATTTTTACAAACCGCCCAATTGGAACTAATGAGTCCCATCTTTTCAGCAGTAAGCCCAAGACATTGTGTGGTCAAAATATGTCCCAACTGGGTTTCGTACCGCGACCTCTGCATTACCAGAGAACACTGACGGAACATGGGACTAGACACATAAGCTCAGTGGTTAAGCACTTGCTTGCCATGCGGAAGGTTCCGGGTTCGATCCCCTAAACTGGAAAAGAAATTGTATTCTAAATTTCTAAGGAATACCTTCTGGTGCGCTCGTGTTGACCCAGCACCTAAATGGAAAGTATTGTGTCACTTCTCGTCCATACTATTAGATAGGCAGCTACAGCACAAACCAAAAGTGTCTACAGTTGCTCCTATTTTATGGCTAAGAAATAAAAAAAAAGACTGTGAAACACTCATCTTAAAAAATAAAAAATACTGCACAATAGCCAGGAGTCAGAAAGTTGTCTATTTTTATTTTTTTAATTGGTGGAATACTAACAGAAAACCCTTTCTCTATGAAAACTCATGTCATATAAGTACACAGTTTTATAAACTTTGAAAACTGTTATCATTTTAATTTTTAATCTTAAATTTTATTTTGTAAAAAATAAATGGAATTTATTAAATAATAACATAAATCTCTTTTTGGTCTCCTCAGACAATACCACCAGCTCAAACAGGAACAACCACTACTCCAATGCAGCGCATGTTAGCTACGGGGACAACCACTCAAATAAAGACTCATTGCATATTTCCGTCTCCAACCAGGCAGCCACTGGCCAGCAATTGACCAAGGTAATTAGAGTCTGGAAAACTAATCCTGTTATAGCAGCTTTCTTGTTTCAGATACAAATTATTGTAAAGTTTTTTTCCCCCCAAATATTTAATATATACTTCCAGGGTAGGACTGAAGAGTTTATTTTTTGTTAGCAGTTTAAAACAAAATTTGACAGATAATGGTTTCATATCTTTAGCAAATTACGGTTTCTTCTTATTATTAGTAGAAGTTATATTTTTAATAGAAGTGGCTTGCAAAGGTACTGTGATAGGAACATGAGGGTCCATTTTGTTAACATGTGAGTTAACTATAAATAATTGTACATGAAGAATGTCATTTGAAAAGTTTTTTTTTTATAGTAAAAACTCTTTATCCCGCTGAAGCAGGGTCAACGTTGTTCAACCTCATGGTTGAGGTTGATTGGTTTTGGCAAATTTTTTACGGATGCCCTTCCTAACGCCAACGAATTTATTTGATTTAACGTCGTGGATTAGGACGGGGGTTTTTCTCTCCATTCGCTGGGAATCGTACCAGCTACCCACAATGACCTCACCCAGCCTTGGTAGGGCCGGAAATGCCAGGATTTTACAGTAAAAACTAACTTATCTGAATGTACATTTTTCTACGCAAGCTACCCTCTACCACAAGCTTGGATTCTAAGTTCAGCACAGTGAACGCTGTACTGCAACAGCTTCAAGACCAGGTAAATCCGCGTGAACATAATTATGTAATAGCTTCATTTTGCTTTTTTTTAACTTTGCTTTCAAACAAAGGAGTTGATCTAATACGGGAAGAGATATACCAATTGCTTGAGACAACACTCGAGAGGAAGAGCCATAGAAAAAAAAGTACTTCTTACTACCGACCTCAGTAGCTAGATTGAAGAGGCGGCGGTCTTTTAACTTGGAAATGGGTGGTTCAAGTCCGAATTGCGCTAATAATTTAGTAGCGTGAGTTTTAAGTAGTTGTGACACCACATAGGTGACTAACGCAAACATGATAACTTTTTAGTGCTTCTTATTTATTTGAGGTAAATAAAATATATTTCAAAGGTAAAACATTTCTTCAAACTCACTACCGAGAGGAAGCGTGCCTCTGATGCTCGAGCTATTGCCCCTTTGGATGGCCTGTGATATTTTTTGTATCAGGAACTGAAAGTGCTTCTTATTGAAAATGTTTAGAAAAATAAAAGTTTTGTCTTAGCCAACCTCAGTTTTTGTTTTTCTGTAACAAACAAAAGTCAACAAATTTTTATCCAGCAAAAAGATGAAATTTTCAGCCATTAGATTTTGTATAAAATTGTTTGTTAAGTCCATGATTAAATACTTTTTTTTCATTAGCAATGTATCCTCCTCGGAACCACAGCCTATTACTTCGATGATTAAATCTGTCCATTAGGAACTACGCTATTGGGCTTATATGTTAATATTCACAAAATAAAATCAATTTACATTCATTCATTCATTCATAATCAACAGAATTCCAAAACAGCTGGATCAAATTACTTCAAATTTGATGGCACCAAATCACATCTTTTGCTATTTAAGTGCTTACTAAGAAAGGATTTCCAAAAAATCAAAATCAGACCCTAGCCACGGGCAAAAACCATAATGGCGACAAAGTACAGGCTTTTAGGTAGTATATAAAAAAAGTATGCATCTTGTAAAAAAAATATGCGAATTTTACCAAGTCTTTAAAAAAATAATATGCGACTTTTAGCTAGTATTTAAAAAATAATATCCGACTTTTAGCTAAATTGACAACGCAGCAAACCATGACAACGATTTTGATTTTACCTGACTTTGTTTATACTTACCTATTCATTTATTTTTCTTACAGTTGTGATATTACTTTTTAACGTTATTTTATTTTAATCTTTGTATTTATTGACATTTTTACTGTTGACATTGTAAATAGGGCTATTCCCGTAAATATACTCCCGTACTTTATACTCAAATAAATAAAGAGGTGCTTTGTTAAACTGTTGGCATAATGGGATTACCTGTCTTGCGCTGACAGTCTAAATAAAGCACTACTTATACTTATACTTTTTGACCACCCTGTATATTAAAAAAAAAAAAAAAATATGCGACTTAACTCACACTCCCGGTGTTCTCTCAGGAGAGACAGCAGCGACAGCAGGACGAGTCGGGCGGGGGCGGCCAGACGCCCGCCCAGAGACAGGCGGCCGCCAAGCTCGCCCTCCGCAAACAACTGGAGAAGACGCTGCTCCAGATCCCGCCGCCCAAGCCCCCGCCCCCCGAGATGCACTTCATCCCCAACCCCTCCAACACCGAGTTCGTGTACCTGCTCGGGCTGGAACACATTGTCGACTTCATCACCAAGGACAACAAGACCCCGCCCCCTCCGGAGCCGTTCCGCTGCTCGCAGTGCGACACCAGCTTCACGCCGGTGTGGAAGTGGGAGAAGAGCACCAGTGAGTATCTCTATTATTTTTTTAAAAATAATAATAATAATAAGATAGACATGAAGGATAAATTCATGTTGAGAACAATGCAGAAGTCTGTCATCTTAGAAACCTGCAGAATAGTTAGAAAATGCCTCAACATCCAGGACTGAAGTTCAGAAAACCAAAAATGCACGTGTCCACACTACACCCCTGTAAGTGATTGGTATGAATACAGAATAGTAGTACCCCACTCTAAAGGGCCCAACCATCCACAAAGAATGTGAGAATGAGTAAAATAATAATAATAAGATAGACATGAAGGGTAAATTCATGTTGAGAACAATGCAGAAGTCTGTTTTTTCTTTTCATTATTGTCCAATCGAGTCCAAAATTTTAAGGGTATGTACTTTTTGTACATAATGTCCTGTTAATGAATAATAATAATAATAATATGCTAGAGGTTTTTTTTTCTCCTAGACATGGTCATTGTGTTATAGCTGAGTGTTTTATAGCTACTGTAGACACTTTGAAAAATAATGATTACATGTACATTAAATAATTAAATCTGTTTCTTTTTGTGTTATTATAACACAATTATAGTGGGTACATAGAATTATAGGACTTTTCTGTATCTTCAATATCCTAATATCTTATTTTTGCCTATAAATTTTCCACTTGTTGCTGCTCACATTATTGACTCCGAAGATCCCAGTACAGAGCAGATAAAATCCTGCCTGCTGGGGATCGAACCCAGGTCACCATGCGTGCAAGCCTCGTGCGCTAGCCACTTCGCTACGGTGACTATTAACTTTGAAAATAGGTTAATGATTATTTTTATTGCGTATGGAAATTTACCTGCACATAAAGGAGGGTCAATGCCCACACATTTTTTGATATATATATATATTTTTTCAAGATGAGTGTTTCACAGCCTTTTTTATTTCGTAGCCATGAAACAGGAGCTACTATAGAATCTTGTGGTCTGTGTTGTAGCCTGCCCATCCCGTAGAATGCCTCCCCTCTGATGGGCGAGAAGTGACACAATCCTTCCCATTGAGGTGCTGGGTCAACACGATCGCACCGGAAGGTATCCCCTACAAACAACTGTAACCAAATTTTGAGTACAAATGGGTTCGAACCGACCTTCGGCTATTTAACCGCTTAGCCCAAGTCCGCCATACACCGCCAGCTGCAGGTATTTTGGTTCTAAAACTTGGTCAAAAGACATCTGGTCAGTACCCAACATCATACCAAAAATTAAAAAAAGTTCCCAATTTTTGCAAACACTGGAACGGCCCCCCTGTGTCTTGCCAATTTGACTGGGCGCTAAAATGCAAACAATTCGTTTCTCCCAGGTTGTTGTTGTGGCCAGCTTGGCTACAGCTGGAGGGGGGAGTGATTGTCTCCTGCCAACTTTATTTCAAAGTTGGCTCGTCCTGAACCACATATGTATTTCTATATGTGCGATCAACCATCATGAGGACTTGGGACTTTTCTTTATAAGCCATTAAACCCTTTCTCCCAGGTCGAGAGCCAAAGGTGATCTGCGAGCAGTGCGTCACCACCAACGTGAAGAAAGCGCTCAAAGCGGAGCACACGAACCGCCTGAAGACCGCGTTCGTCAAGGCGCTGCAGCAGGAGCAGGAGATCGAGCAGCGACTCTCCCAGGCGTCGCCCTCGCCGGGTCTCGAACCTGCGGCCCGCAGCTCCACGCCCAAGCCGGCGAGGCGCAGCCACCCGTCCACCCCCACGCCGCCCCCCCCTCCCACACCCCCCGCCCCCCGGGAGCGCGCCGAGCGAGAGAGAGATCGAGAGTGTCACAGGTCAGTGAACGTTCTGGTTTTTTTTTATAGTTTATTTATTTATTTATTTATTTTCTTTATAAAGAAACAATTATTCAAAGGTACTTCTCCTAAGCTTTGAAGAGCTTCTAAGAGAAGCTTTTCTTCTCTTAGAAGCTTTACAGCTTCTTTCTTATAGCTTTTATTTGATCAATCACCGAACTGACCCAGCATAGGGATAGTTATAGTTCAGTTGTTATTGTTGTTGTAGCCTCTTTAGCTCCAGCCAACTTGTTTTCAAAATTGGCTCGTCCTGAACCACATGTTTACATGTGCATCAACCATCGCATCGTAAGGACTTAGGAGTTTTTCTTTATAAGCTATGAAACCCTTAAAAAACTGTTTCCATAATATATGAATTTTATAAAAATGTGTCTGTTCTTTTCCACACTTTTCTCAAACTGAAATTCTTAACTGAAATTCTTATCGTACAAATTGCATCTCTGCATTTTTTGTCACCTCTAAAGCCCATTTGCTTCTTTGCCACCTCTCAAGTCCATTTGCTTAAATAACAAAATACTAAAAAAATAATAACAAAATATTTACAAAGATAATGTTAATTTTCCCGTATCTGTTCACTTACTTTTCAGAGAGGTCACGAGTCATCGCGAGCAACGCGAATTGCTTCGCGAGTCTTCGGGCAACTATCGCGAGTCTCACCGCGAGCGAGAAATCAACTACCGCGACTTGGCCCATCGCGAGGCGATTCATCGCGAGTCAACGTCCTCCGGCCATCGAGACGTCGGAAATCATCGCGACATGGGAAGTCACCGGGATGTTGGTCATCGCGGCGATGTGCTTGCTCATAGAGATCTTGTGAGTCACAGAGATACTGTCACTCACAGAGATGCTGGCAATCACAGAGATACTGGCAGTCACAGAGATGCTGGCGGTCACAGAGATAGCGGAAATCACAGAGATGCTGGCAATCACAGAGATAGTGGAAATCACAGAGATAGCGGAAATCACAGAGACTCAGGCAGTCACAGAGATTCGGGCAGTCACAGAAGTCACGCGGCCGACCTGCGCGATCACCCGCTCGCCAAACTCGCGGCGGACAACAACTTCTCGCCGCAGCACGCCATGGCGTTCGCCGCCCTGAACCAGCAGCTGCTGCGCGGCCTACCACCGCACCAGCAGGTGCCCGCCCACATGCTCCCCTTCTCCCCCCTGCTCTACCCCTACCAGCTCGCCATGGCGCAGGCCGCCTCCGGGAACAAGAACTCGGTGGCCGCAGCCGCCGCCAACATCGCCGAGCTGCAGCGCCAGGCCGCAGACATGCAGCGACAGTTCCTGCTCGACATGATACCGAACCCCCCGGGCCAGCAGAGCGGCCGCACGCATGGGCGCGGCCACCACAACATGAACCACAGCTGGAAGTGAAGGCCGGGACTCCACAACAACTGGAAGTGAAGAGTCGAGTGAGGCCGGGACTCCACTGAGTGCAACACTGTGTCTCGTAACGTTGCGAGACACTCCTCTTTTAGTGGCCAGTTCTATCAATTTTACGCAACCATGGTTTGGTACGAATTCCGGATTGGAAACGCTAGTTCCAAAATCTGTCGCCAAATTAGCGTTTTTTTTTTATTATTTTTTTTAAAGCTTTATTAGGAGGACAAAGTACAATGGTAACAGTATAAAATTAAGAAGAAAAAAAAAAAAAACAAACAAATGACAAAATAAATAAGTAAAAAAGAAAATAACAATAATGTCCTACCTAAAGGGCGGGGTTATTGCCTGTGGCAATCTCTTCCACCCAACCCTTTTTTTCCCAATAACTTTATTATATTTTCATTTAATATCTAACAGTTCCTGCAGTTTAGTGAATAGAATCTCGTATTCACGAATCCGGCCACTAAAGTTTGCCTATATTAGGTGAATACGAGTCCGAGCCAAACTGAGGTTTCACATGAAACTTTTGTTTAGTAATAATTATGAGAACCGGCCATATAGGATCAAATGAGGTCAAACCCCACTCACTTCGCAACGCTTTGCAACACTTGTCATTTTTTTAAAACAAAATTTGTTTTTAATTTAATTGTTTCGCAACATTACAAGAGGAAATGTTACGCAACGTTGTGAGAGGAAATGTTGCGAGACAAAATGTTGCACTCAGTTGGATCCCAGATGTACTGGGAGTCGTGTGCAATCCATCTTGTTGTACATATGTAATTAGGACAACCTAACCGAGATATATGTATGTTTAATTGATCTATATGTGTTGGTAGTATAGATAAAATCCAACCAAATAGGTGTACATCTAACCGAGTTATAGGTATGTTTAAATATTGATCTATACGTATTGGTAGTATAAGTAAAATCCAACCAAATAGGTGTACATCTAACCGAGTTATAGGTATGTTAAATGTTGATCTATACGTGTTGGTAGTATGAATAAAATCCAACCAAATAGGTGTACATCTAACTGAGTTTTATGTATGTTTAAATATTGATATATACGTGTTGGTAGTATAAATAAAATCCAACAAAAAAAAAAAAAAAAAAAAAAAAAGATAGGTACAATTTATTATTGTTAATTGGAGATAAAATCTAACCAAGATATACATATTAATATATATCTTGGCAATGTATATACTTTCATGTGTATCTATATTTATACAAGCCAGCAGTATAAATTAAGTATTTGTAATTGTGTAAAAAAAAAACCCCGGTTTCAAATGTTTCAAGATAAAAGTTGCAAATTTCGGTCCATAGCACAAGTAGGTTGTAATTGATACATACAACCTTTGGTACAAAGAGTATCATTGTTTTAGTATAAACAAAGTAATTCTATTATATTCTTCTTGGACAAATGATGTTTATTAGGAGTTTCGTAATGCTGTGCTACCCACTAAATTTGTGACATAATAACACAAAGAAATTACATAATTGTATACTAAAATTTACCAATTATTAGACAGTGAAGTAAAGCGACCATAATTTCCGACACTTTTTTTCTACCCTCGTAAAATTTTACATGGAGACATTTTAGAATCCCTGTTCATATTATGTCCTCTTTTTTGCTTACAATACCACAGCCCAAACGGTAACAGATAGTAAATTTTTCATGAGACTTGAGCCCCCCTAAACCACCGTCAATCTACCTAGAAAATTATTGATTTTAAAATTATTACCATTTTCAAGATATCGGGATCCTCTGGTCCAATAATGATTCAAATAGGACGTCAGCCAGTTATTATTATAAAAAAGTGTCGAAAATTAAGGCCGCTTTTTTTCACTCTCGTATAGATGGTATATGTACCCAACTTCATGTATTAGTTCAATACTATTTTGTTGATAGTTGATAATTACTTCTCTAGTTTCTTCGGCAAAAGGCGAGTTCGGTGCGATGATTACCCCCACACTTTTTGCATGGACAAATTCCTTCTTTTTTTCATTCAGTCAGTCAGTATAAACAGAAAAGTGAGAATGTGTACTAGATGTACATGAATATCATAACATACCTGGACCGCTGTTTCGAGCTTATTTGCTCTCATCAGCAGGTAATGGTTCTGAGTATCCATGCCATCAACTAACCTCTCTATTTTTTTTATAAATATTTATTTAATGAGAGGTCTGTAACATTCAGAGTCCTTGCCCCTCTCAATTTTTTTTAATAAGTATAAACAGAAAATTAGATCGAATCCATACATGACCTTTCTATTAGAGCGGACCCAACTCGCACATTTTTTTTTTTTTCGCACCGAACTCCTCCATAGCCGTTTCTTCTTAGTACATTTTCCTAAATTTTCCTTTCTGTGTGTAGGTTTCCGTGTCCTTATAGTTCTGTTTTAGTTTTAAGTTTGACCTCTCAATGTTTCAATGGTCGTCGATTATTTGATTAAAGTTTCTTATACATCTTTTTTACACGAATGAGTGACATCTTCGGACGTAGTTTCATGGCAATTAAATATTCTTATGTATATTTACAATTCCTAATCACACGAGTAAAACATTTATTTAAATTCGTTCCATGTACAGGTGTTTACAGGTTTTTTATAATTTGCTGTGATGTGTTTCACGATTTAAAACGCATGTGATGCACAAATAAAAAGAAAAAAGTTATCATATTTGTGTTAATCACAATCGTGATAACACAACTACTCAAACTCGCTGTACTAAATGTATGCTTAACTTTGGGCTTGAACCACCAACCTCCAGGTTACAAGTCCACCACCTTGTCAATCAAGCTACTGAGGTTGGTTAATAATAATATCGCCTTAGTTATACTGCCCGATTAGGACTAATGGGTCCCGTTATTTATTTTGTTAGCCTCCGAAGTAAAGAACACGCGAGGCTGGTATTTCCGGCCCAACCGGGCTGGTTAATGTTAAGGTGGGTAGCTGCTACGATTCACAGCAAATGGTTAAAACCCCCGTCCTAAATAACTCAAGTCAGGACGTTGAAATCTATGGATATGAAAGGAGCCTAGGCATTGAAACAACGCCGACCCCAAGTTTAGTAGGTTTGGGAAAAGGTAAAGAAAACGAGGAATACCTCGCCCAATTCGCCCAGAAATGTGATCTTAAATAATAATAAAAAAAAAATAGTTTTTTTAATTTTATTTATTTAATAACATAGTATACAAAGATATTTTTCTAAGCTAAAGCTTCTTAAGTTATTGCTATAATTTCTTTACCTTACAGGTATAGTCGAACCTTCGGGATATAAGAGAAACCTACTTATAAGAGAACAATTTCCAGATCTTATTTACCTCCATATAAAGGTAAATAACCTCTTTTTGTGAGAAAAACTTTTTTTTTTAATTTAGGTTTAACGTCACTTTCAACTGCATGGTCATATCACGACGAGGATGTTACCCTCCATTCGCAGGAAACTCACAGACCTGCTGCCCACATTAACCTCATCCAGCCTGGGTGAGGCCAGAATGCCAGCATCACGAAGTACCTCGTTGAACGTTGCTTAACTTCGGTGATCCTACGAGAACAGGTGCATTCAACTCATCATCGAGGCTGGTAAGGGAAACTTTACTATACGAGAAGAAAATTCTGGTCCCTTCAATCCCTTGTTTTTTTTTTCTTTTTTTTTTAACTAGGTGATGTACTGATTTTTTTTTTTAATTGTATACTTTCATCCCGCGTCAAAAATATAAACTATGGCACCTATCTCCTCCCGAGATTTTATCCATGATTTGAATTAATCCCTTGATAATATTCGTAGTCTTAAATAGTTTTTCGAGCTATCTTGACTGAGCTATTGGGATTGAAGAGTCGTTACCATGACAACAAACACTCTTCACCCAAACAAACGCGACCTCATCATGTTATGTTTGAGCTGCACAGTTTATTTTTTACTAATTTTTTCCTGTATTTACAGTATTTAGCGCACACAGTTATATTTTAAATACTCTATTTAGAATAAAATATAATTTTATTTTTATGAAATTTATCCATAAATTCATTTTGTATAAATTTCATGTTGTGTAAATTTCATGTTATGTTCATTGTGATATTAAAAAAAGTTAAAGTTATCATATTTGTGTTAATCACTTTTGTGATATCACAACTACTCTAACTCGTTTTACTAAATCTACGCTGAAACCGGGACTTGAACCACCGACCTCCAGGTTACAAGTCCGGCGCCTTATCAATCAAGCTACTGAGGTCGGTCTGTTAATTGTGATATTAATAAAGTAAGGGGTCAAGGTTACAAAATAGGATTACTAAAAAAGTTGAGCCAGAGTGTCCCTCAAGTCAGAGTTTCAACCAATCACAGCACACTATAGTCCGGCTTGAGGGATGGTCTGGCTTTTCTTTTTAGTATATATTTTTTAATTCGGCCCTAAGTAAAAGGTGGTTTTCTGAGTAAAAACAGTGTTTTCGTTTTTTTTTTTTAATAAAAGAATTTCGGTATCTTTTTCAGTGATTTTGTGCAAGAATCGTTTCCTTTTTTGTCTTTGTTTCTGAGGTTGCAGAAAACAGTTTTGGACATCTACTTTATTGACGGTAAGTAATCAATTTTTAAATTGTGGAATAAATTTTATAGCGCAGTCAGTTTTATCAAAGAAAGATATAATTTTTTTTATTATAAAATTAACATTTGAACGAAAATGCAACCTTCTACAATCCACAATTGACTAAAAGAGATCTCAGCTGTTCTTTTAGAGTCATTTTTAAAGTTTCATGCACTGTGTGGGATTCGAACCAACGGATCCCTACGCTACCTGGATCACCAGACTAGCGCCTTACCCACTACGACCATGGAATACAATAAGAGGGAATGCGGCGGCAGTTGTGGGCTGTGTGCCCCAGAAAGATGAGTTGGATAATGAAAGTGAATTGTAATGAATGAATAAAAATAGCAAAAAATATGACATATTAACAAAAAAAAAAAAAAAAATGTATGATGATTATGTAATTATCTCTATGTTGCGATGTCCAGGGAAAAAAACATATTTATTTATATTTACATCTGATGGGTTTGATGGCAGAGATTGCCTCAGGCAATAATCACGCCCTTTGTAAATATTATTCTTGTCATTAAAGAGTTATTATTATATCACGACGGGTATATGTTTCAGATGATGACAACCAGTCGCAGCTCATCAAGGATCAGCTCGAGTGTTTCCTCGCAGAGCTCAGGGGGTCGACCCCAGTCCGCGGCCCGACCCCCCTCGGCCGCCCGAACCCCCTCGGCCGCTAGACCCCCCTCGGCTCGTGCGCCCTCAGCTATGCGCTCGGTGTCCAGATTGAGCACAGCCTCGGGGTTGCCCCCGCCCAAACTGCCCAACACGACGGGCTCTCAGGTGAAATAATAATATTTGTATTTCCAAGTCCACGTAATTAAGGCTCAATTCTATAGGTACATGAAATAATAAAAATCTTAAAACTAAGCATGTCTATTCTAATGATAATTCTAATAAATAATAATAGTAGTATCGCCTTATTTATACCACCCGACTAATACTATAATGAGTCCCTAAAAGTACACACTTTGAGGTAAATTTAGAAGTTTAAGTGTACATTTCAGAAACAAATAAATTCATTATTATTATAATTATAATCCAGCAGTAAGTAGAAGACGTATTATTAATGATACCAGTGCACTGGTAGTCAGGTGGTGAACGCGCTAGTCTGGTAATCTAAAGGCATCCGATGGTTTGAACCCGACCCAGTGCATGAGTTTTTGACCACATAATAATAAGACTCTCTGAGGATTAGGTGGTAGAAAATACCTTGAACATTAATCTCGCTTGCTGGTTACCTTCCACAAAGAGTGTTATTATTATTATTATTACTCTTATTATACTAAATCTACGCTGAAACCGGGACTTGAACCACCGACCTCCAAGATACAAGATATTACTCTTTTCCCAGGTTGCCGGCTCGGATCGTCTCGTCACACAGCAAGGCCTGATCGCTCTGAGGACCGGATCTGCAGTCCGGGGTCCCGGGTTCAGACAGTTCCAGGACAAAAGATATTTCGAGAGCATCTTGCAGATGAAGATTCGGGACCTCACGCACGAAATTGTTCACCTGCAGAGACAGATAGACCTCAGTTCCAAGGAGCATGCCACTTTCCTTCTCTATGACCAGAGAGTCAAGGGAATGGCCAAGGAGCTTACAGGTAACATGATGATGATAGTAAAAATAATAATTATAATTAAAAAGCTATCATATTTGTGTTAATCACTTTCGTGATATCACAACTACTCAAACTCGCTTTACTAAATCTACGCTGAAACCGGGACTTGAACCACCGATCTCCAGATTACAAGTCCACCGTCTTATCGATCAAGCTACTGAGGTCGGTATTATAATAAAAAACACTCATTGTGAGGAATCAGTTTATTTATTTATTAAATTGATCAATTTTAAAATCACAGGAGATATGTGAGGAAATGCTTGATTTCTTGAGTTGACGAAGATTATACTTGATATACACCTCTCCGATAAAGCAGGTGTAAATAAAAATAAGCAGATAAAAATCACCATGAATATAATAATAATAATATATGATAACTTAACTGTAGTCACCGTGGCAGAGTGAGTTAGCGCGCTAGGCATTGCACGCACGGTGACCTGGGTTCGATCCCCAGCGGGGCAGGATTTTTTCTGCTCTGTTCTTGGGTGTTCGGGGTCCACTCATAACTCGTGAGGAAAAATGAGTAGTTACTTGTATGAGTAACGACCAGTGGCGGCATTACCAGAGTAAAAAGAAATTGATGTAATAGAATAATTCGAAAAGTACAGGAGACTCTTAGTAATGCTGCGCTACCCACAAAAATTGTGAAGAGGCCTTGTGCTTCACCACAAATAAAACCATACATAAACCATACATAATAATACTTTTTAGTGAAGGTTAATGCTCAAAGCATTTTCTACCACCTAAACCTCAGAGTCTTTTTATTATTATTATTATAGTATGCTTTATTAGGTAAGACAAAAATATATACAGTAAAATAAAATGAAATCATAAAGAAAAAATAAATAGATTGAGCAAAGAAACAAGAACAAGAAAGAGAATGAAGTTAATGTCCTACCTAAAGGGCGGGGTTATTGCCTTTGGCAAACTCTTCCATCCAACCCATTGGGTGGAAGAGATGACTTATTATATTCCTCCGTGATGACTTATTATATATTCCTCCGTGGTTTCCATCAGAGCTCCAAGGCAAGCTCTGCGACTACAACCTGACGATGGACAAGGTGAACACCCACACCACTGTGGCGGACATAGAGGAGGAGTGGCGGGAGCTGAGAGCCGCCAACGACTCGGAGACCCGCCACCTGGAGGAGCAGTTCACGGAGAGGAGCAAGAAACAGCGGCAGCTGCTTGACCTTGAAGCTGAGCTGGAGAGCGTGAGTAGATGGTTTTTAAACTATCAAGTACAATAACAAAGAATCGTTATAACTTTCGCCTCGTTTGTTCGAGGCTCGATTTCTTATGGTCAAAAGATCCGTCTCGACCACCTCTATCTTTTGCCCCCACTTCCACCCCCTACCTCAATTTTCGTTCAATTCCTCTCTTTATATATATGTTGCAGGAACTTCTAGAAGTTCTTGAGCGTTCTAGGAACATTGCGAAGTTCCTAGGAACTGCTAGTTGTTCCTAGAGCGCTTAGGATCTTCTAGTACTTCTTAGAGCGCTTATAGGAGCTTCTAGATGTTCCTGATTTTGGCAGGATTTTTATGGCAGGATGCCCTTTCTAACACCAACGATTCTATTTGATTTAACATCCTGATTAGGACGGGGATTGTACCCTCTATTCGCTGGGAATCGTACCAGCTAGTATTAACCTAAATTATTTCAATGTTACCACAGGGGAGGAAGCACACGGAGGAAGTAATAAACTCCATGGACCCCGAGCTGAGGAGCAGATATGTCGTCTTGCAGGAACAGCACAAAGCTCTGCTCAAAGAGATGGATTCAGCCCAGCAGCAAGTGGACACGCTGAGCTACCAGACAACTTTGCTGAGGGAGAAAATGGGTGGCTCTAGTGTAAGTAGCTGGCACAACAAGGACCCTGGGCATATACCTTTGACCTTCGACCCTGGTAGCTACAGCTTCATATAGACGACTTTCAGGACTCTTACGACATGGACATTAAAATAATTTTTTAAGCAGAAATTTTTTGCCAATCCCTGTTTACCCAGGATCAATTTTATATGCATTCGGGATAAGTCTTTTCTGTATTTTTAATATTTTGATTAAAGTATTTTTTTGGGGTTTTAACGTCGCTTTCAGCTGCATCATGATCATATTATCACAACAGGACTTTTAGCCTCCATTCGTTAGAAACTCACGAACCAGCTACTAAAATTAACCTCACCCTTTCTGTGTTTTTTTTTTTTTTCCTAGCAATAAAACAGGAGTTGCCTACTGTAGACGCTTATGGTCTGTGTTGTAGACTACCCATCCCGTAGTATGCCTCCCCTCTGATGGGCGAGAAGTGACACAATACTTCCCAATTAGGTGCTGGATCAACACGACCGCACCGGAAGGTATCCCTTACAAACAATTGTAACCAAATTAAGAATACAAATCTTTGTCGGCACGGGGGATCGAACCCGGGACCTTCCGCATGGCAAGCGAGTGCTTAACCACTGAGCTAATCGCGGGCTCTTTTTAGATGAGTGTTTCACAGCCGTTTTTTTCATTCATATAATTATTTCGCATACTATATTGCCTTTTTTTTCTCTCTCTAACAACTTCTCGCAGGATTCATTTTCAGTATATTTCATATTGTGAATAGTTGGGCTCAGCTTCCTTATAAATTCATATACCTATGTGCTAAAAAATGTAACGTGGAAAATTTAGAAATTCGAGCGCAGGACTTGCAGCCATACCGGCGCGTGCCTGGCTCGAATCCGTTTTTTTTTAAACCTCATAGCTTAACCTCACCCTTTGTTAGATAAAGCTGGAAGCGGTGGAGCTGAGCGAGCAGCTGGCGGACTTGAAGCAGCAGCTGAGAGTGCTGACTGAGGAGGAGGAGAGCAAGCTGACTCCCGAGCAGGAGCGGGAGAAGTTGCTGCTCCAGATCAAGAACGACAACTATGAGATCAGTAACGCCGAGACCAACATGCAGGCGGTGGAGGCTCCCATCAGAGAGGCGGAGGTGCAGCTTGAGCAGCTCAACCAGGTATGAATCATCAGCCTTACCCAGCCTGGATTGGGCCGGAATGGCAAAATCACGAAGTCTCCACGCTAAGGATAATACAAGTCTACTCCACTATAGTCGCTAAGGGTTGGGTGAAAGAAAGCAGGACTGTCCGCAACGAGGCCAGTATCTTTATATTTAATAAAGTGGTTAACGCGCTAGTCTGGTAATTCAGGTAGCGTAGGGATCCATTGGTTCGAATCCCACCCAGTGCATGAATTTTTCTTAATTAATTTGCGTTTGTGACCACAAAATAATAAGACTGTGTGGGTTAGCTGGTAGAAAATGCTTTGAGCATGAACCTCGCCTGGTGGTTACCTTCCACTAAAGAGTGTTATTCTTATTATTATTATTATTAATTCTAACCGACCTCATTATTATTAATTCTAGCCGACCTCATTAGCTTGATCGATAAGGCAGTGGACTAGTAACCTGGTGGTCGGTGGTTCAAGTCCCGGTTACAGCGTAGTTTTAGTAAAGCGAGTTAGTATTAGTTGTGATATCACGAAAGTGATGAACACAAATATGATAACTAACTTATTAATTCCAGGATCTGGAGGAGAGCCACAGCGAGAAGCACCAGAAGTACATGGAGCTGAGAAAGCGAGAGGAGATCATAGACAGCTTTCTCTCCTCGTTTGTCGAGACCAAGCGCGCCGAGAGTGAGAAGTTAGCGCAGCTCGAGTCCCGCATTGTTGCCACACTGAAGCAACAGAGCCTGCACATTGCGACGTTGCCGCCGACACAGAGCGACATGCATCTGTTTCGCAACAGTCGGAGTCACTCCGTGGCGTCGAGTGGCGACAGGAGTGTGGAATCGTTGCAAACAGAACTGCGACAGTTGAATATGAATCTGACCAAGGTAGGGTGACACCAGGGACGGATTAAGCTTGGCAAGGGGCCCTTGGCATTTTCAAGGCGCGGGGCTCCAAAATTGTACTGAGGTTATTTACGTAAAAAAACCAAATTTAAAACATTGAAATCGAATTCAAATGTCCTGGCAACCGATGAAAAGCAGTATCGAAATCACTTCAAAAGCGCCCATGGCAACTTGTTTTGCAAATTCCACCGATTTAATGACTCTCTAATTGCTCCGGACTCTAATTCCTCCTCGGTTGATTTTGGGTACACGAGGACTGAATGGTCAATTCCTCCGATTACTGTGCTCAGGTAGATAAACTTGTTCATGTGAATTCCTCCTCTCATCTGGCGGTCTTCCGAGTTTAGCGTATAATTTTTTAGAGGAGGAATTAGCGTATACCTTTAGGACCTACGATTTCAACATCGGAGCAATTGGTATGAAATCGGAGGAATAGGGGTCCGCCCGAGCGCACGATTGGTGACACTCATTAGCGCACAATCGTCCAGGAACAGCAGAGTGCAGAAATTTCTTTAGGGGCCAAGAGCATGTCTCTAGAAGTGCATGACTTATTGAAATCAGTGGTGAGATGAAGAAAGTAATCCAGTATTAACTGTTTCTTGTCCTCTCCTTTTCTTCTATCACGATTTAGACAAACTAAAGAACTATTTTTGAAACATCTCGAAACCAAATTTGGAGTTCAGAAATGTCAAACTAAACACTTTTAGATAGTTATAAAGAAGATGTTCAAAACTAATCAAAATGTTATTTGTTAAATGTTCAAATTAATGAGATACTTACCTGTTATTTAAAAGAATTATTAATTATTATTTAAAACAATTCACAACCACAACAAATATCAAATTGTACAATTTCCGCGATTACGAAAGATCAAAGATGGCGTCTTCAACAAAGGACGCGTTTTATGTAAACTGGAAAAATATGGAACAATTCCAACTGCCTGGTCAGTGGACTAAATTCTAGCTGGACTGAGTCGTTATATTTCCAGCTGACTGCCCAGGTGACTGAGTCTAGATGGATTTTTGTTGGAAATATCCAGGTGGCTGGTCGACTGATTTAATCCATAATGGAAAAGTCCAGCGCTCGGGACAGTTGGAGGTTCAGTTGACTTTATACACCTGGATATTTCCACCTTAAATCCAGACTGGAAGTCACCTTCCGTGCTGTCTGGGATTGAGAACGGCATCGTTTGCACAGATTACTCTTCAATTCCACATGATTTTGTCCCATATTTCAGGTCGAAGTCATGGACAAGAAAATCAAGCTAGAAATCGAAAGCCTGAACGATAAAATAACGAACATGCGCAAAGACATAATTGTCTACGAGGACATTGATGGTCTGAAGAACAAAGCAGAGGCCAGGAGAAGCGAGCTGATGAGAGAGAAGCAGGGACTGGAGGAAGAGAAGCAGGGACTTGTGGAACAGCAGGAGAGGGCGAGGAAAGCTCTGCAGGAATTACAAGTAAGTAGATTGTAAAATTACAAGCAGAGGCCAGGAGAAGCGAGCTGATGAGAGAGAAGCAGGGACTGGAGGAAGGGAAGCAGGGACTTGTGGAACAGCAGGAGAGGGCGAGGAAAGCTCTGCAGGAATTACAAGTAAGTAGATTGTAAAATTACAAGCAGAGGCCAGGAGAAGCGAGCTGATGAGAGAGAAGCAGGGACTTGTGGAACAGCAGGAGAGGGCGAGGAAATCTCTGCAGGAATTACAAGTAAGTAGATTGTAAAATTACAAGTAAGTAGATTGTAAAATTACAAGTAAGTAGATTGTAAAATTACAAGTAAGTAGATTGTAAAATTACAAGTAAGTAAATTGTAAAATTACAAGCAGAGGCCAGGAGAAGCGAGCTGATGAGAGAAAAGCAGGGACTGGAGGAAGAGAAGCAGGGACTTATGGAACAGCAGGAGAGGGCGAGGAAAGCTCTGCAGGAATTACAAGTAAGTAGATTGTAAAATTACAAGTAAGTTGATTGTAAAATTACAAGTAAGTAGATTGTAAAATTACAAGCAGAGGCCAGGAGAAGCGAGCTGTTGAGAGAGAAGCAGACACTGGAGGAAAAGAAGCAGGGACTTGTGGAACAGCAGGAGAGGGGGAGGAAATCTCTGCAGGATATACAAGTAAGTTGATTGTAAAATTACAAGAAGTTGGTTGTTAAGTTACAAGTAAGTAGATTGTAAAATTACAAGTAAGTTGATTGTAAAATTACAAGTAAGTTGATTGTAAAATTACAAGTAAGTTGATTGTAAAATTACAAGTAAGTTGATTGTAAAATTACAAGTAAGTTGATTGTAAAATACAAGAAGTTGGTTGTAAAATTACAAGTAAGTAGATTGTAAAATTACAAGCAGAGGCCAGGAGAAGCGAGCTGTTGAGAGAGAAGCAGACACTGGAGGAAAAGAAGCAGGGACTTCTGGAACAGCAGGAGAGAGTGAGGAAAGCTCTGTAGGAATTACAAGTAAGTAGATTGTAACATTACAAGCAGAGGCCAGGAGAAGCGAGCTGATGAGAGAGAAGCAGGCACTGGAGGAAGAGAAGCAGGGACTTGTGGAACAGCAGGAGAGAGCAAGGAAAGCTCTGCAGGAATTACAAGTAAGTTGATTGTAAAATTACAAGTAAGTAGATTGTAAAATTACAAGTAAGTAGATTGTAAAATTACAAGCAGAGGCCAGGAGAAGCGAGCTGATGAGAGAGAAGCAGACACTGGAGGAAGAGAAGCAGGGACTTGTGGAACAGCAGGAGAGGGCGAGGAAATCTCTGCAGGAATTACAAGTAAGTTGATAATAATAATAATAATAATAATAGAAAACAGTTACAAGTGAGTTAGTTGTTTGTACGAGTATATCATATTTGTGTTGACTACTACTCAAACTCGCTTTACTAAATCTTTGCTCATCTTAAAACTCGAACCAGCGACCTCCAGATTACCGCAGTCCGCAACCTTACCGGTCAAGATACTGAGGTTGCACCGGTAAAATACCGGAAACCAAAATGCTGAGTCGTGAAATTTAAACATTTTTGCTCTTGCTGAGGTGAACATTTGCCGGGTTATTCGTGCAAGCGGTTCAGGTTGTTCGAAAATGTTCAAACAAAAACTAGAAAAAGTAGTCTCCATTAACTCAAAAAGACAAACACGAATATTAAGAGAGAAAAAATTGAAAAGTTTTGTCATAAGTGTTCAGAATTTTAAATGGAAATACTTATACGAACTATGTTTAGCGTGTATGGCACGCACGTTTTGTTTGTTTTTTTTTTTGGCGTTTTAGAACTACTAGCGTTTTCTTGACACTGAAATGACACGTAAAACTTCCCGAATTCCTGATTGGTGTAAAAGTTACCCCCTAGCAATTCAATTAAATGAAAACAACGGGAAATTCACGATTCGGCCCAAATTACCTGAGGAGACCTTTTCCATCGACCCGAAAGTCAAAACAACACTTGACTTTCGGGGTCGATGTAATATTTTTCTTTCCGTTTCGACTCTTCAAAAATAATCACTCCTTCAATTAAAACTTTGACATTAGTGTTTTTGTAATGAAATCAATTATAGATGAGGACTACTAGGAGGAAGTATTTTCAAAATGTTCGGGAAAATTAGATAGAGGGAGATAGTGGAAGGGTGAGTGACTGAGTGAGTGAGTGAGAGAGAGAGAGAGAAAAAAAAGAGTGAGTGGGAGAGAGAGAGAGAAAGAGAGAGAGTGAGTGAGTTAGTGGGTGAGTGAGTGACTGAGAGAGAGAGATAGTGAGTGAGTGAGTGAGGAAGAAGTATCTTCAAAATGTTCAGGAAAATTAGATAGTGGGAGAGTGAGTGAGAGAGAGGGACAGAGAGAGAGTGAGTGAGAGAAAGAGAGAGAGTGAGTGAGTGCAAGAGAGAGAGAAAGAGAGAGAGAGAGAGAGAGAGTGAGTGAGTTAGTGAGTGAGTGAGGAAGAAGTATCTTCAAAATGTTCAGGAAAATTAGATAGAGAGAGCGAGAGAGGAGAGAGAGAGAGAGAGAGAGAGAGAGAGAGAGAGAGAGAGAGAGAGAGAGAAAGAGAGAAAGAGAGAGACATGAATGCTTATTTATTTACCAAGTTATATGTGAATTACTATGTAAAAATACTATAATATATATGTACTTACCTACTATACAACTATACATATGTATGTAAGTCTAGGGACGGAATTAATAGACGTTTTTGTAGTACGTTTATACGTCTGTGGCGTTAAGCCACGGATTGCGTACTGTTTAAGATAGAAAAAACCGACGCTTAGCAATCACTTGTGATATAGAATTTGTCTATTAATTTCGCCCTAATACTTTTTGAATATTAGGGCGGAATTAATAGATTTTTTTTTATACCTCTGTGGACCTCTGTAGACTTAAGTCTATTAGGTGGTGCTGTGGAAGCCAAGTGGTTAACGCGCTGGTCTGATAATCCAGGTAGCGTAGGGTTTCGTTGGTTCGAATCCATCCAGTGCATGAACTTTTCCTCATTTATTTGAGCTTGTCACCACATCATAATAAGACTCTGA
The DNA here is from genome assembly GCA_024516035.1 of Bactericera cockerelli. NCBI lineage: Eukaryota > Metazoa > Arthropoda > Insecta > Hemiptera > Triozidae > Bactericera > Bactericera cockerelli. Next base: position 60,383,648 of record CM044955.1, on the reverse strand, counting down.
GGGTGAGCATTAACCTCGCCTGGTGATTACCTTCCATTTAAGAGTATTATTGTAATTTGGACCTAGAAATTGTGCTCTTTAATCGAGGTTTCTCTTTTATACCTAGTTATTATTTTTTTTATCCGGGTTGGACTGTAGGTATATCGCATTCTTCTTATGTATATTGACAACCTCTTCGTGTATACCTATATTATTATTATTATATTAATTATGCTTTATTAGGTAAGACAAAATATATACCGTAAAATACAATGAAATTATAAAGAAAAAATAAATAGATTGTACAGAGAAACAAGAACAAAAGAGAGAATAAAGCTAATGTCCTACCTAAAGGGCGGGGTTATTGCCTGCCGCAATCTCTTCCACCCAACCCTTATATAAATATATATATATTTATCAACCTCTTTTTCCACAGTCCCAGCTGGATCAAAACGACTCCTACATTAAACTCGTGAACCAGGAGACAAGATTGGCTCAGATTGAACAAACTAATTACACACTGGAGGAATTCATTCAAAACAAGAAGAGTGAGACCAACTATGCTCCCGTGAAAGATACTTGTCTACAACTGGCCCAAAAATACAATGATCTGCTTAAAGCTAGCTACCAAGATTCTGTACATGGATAATAGGTAAATGGGATATATGTATATGCTCAAGTTATTCAAAGATCTACGAGTTTACAACCGCCCCAAAAATACAATGGATTGCTTATAGTTAGCTACAAAGATTCTGTAAGCCAGCGTCGATGTCTCATTCAGTCACTGAAGTTAAGCAATTTTCAGCTAGGCCAAAACTTGGATGGGTGACCATTCAAATTCGAAAACTCATGGTGCTAGCTATTGCCAGCCCTACCCAGGCTGGGAGAGGTTATTAGCGGATTGTAAAACCCCCGACGTGATATGACCATGCAGTTAAAAACCTAAAAAAAATCTGTATACGTAGGCTTTACAAACTTTTCAGTACAACTATTTATAATACACTGTAGGCTTAAATTAAAGACCTTTCATTGAACTCCTAAATCGTTTCAGAGAATTACACACACAACTTTTTTCAAATACACTTAGACACAGAAGAATTCTGGGCTTGCGGCCCAACCCAGGCTGGGTGAGGTTAATGGGGGTAGCAGGTTTGTGAGTTTCCTGCGAATGGAGGGTAACACCCCCGTACGTCGTGATATGAACATGCATTTGAAAGCGAGGTTCAACCCATATTAAAAAAAAATGTTTTGTCATCGCTGCCTGCAGAGAAGAAATTTTCCCAAATATTTTATATAATTTTTGTTTTAATTAGTATATCTTTTATGAGGGCGAAATAGAAAAAGAAGAATTATAGAATAGAAATTACCTTGTTTCTACTGCCAAGGTGAAACTAAAAAGTCCCTTTATTTCAGCAGTCTAAAGGTCTTATTTTTATTCAAATTTAGACATACATTTTGTACATACAGTTATTATTCTTAAGTTTATATAAATATACACACAATGAAAAAAATAATACTTAATAATACTTCTCATAGAAATATCATTGTAATTTTGTACTTACCTAATACTTCTCATAAAAATATCATGAGCTATATGACTAAATATAGAAACTGAATCCAAATGGGAAATCAAACTGCACGGAACGGCAAATTTTGGCAATAGATTTGCAAGCGATGAGAGAAATGATAAGGAAAGTATTATATTGACTAGATATCTACACTCGAGGACACTAGAACCGACTCATTCTCCTTTTCATAGAGGAATAAGTATTGGAGAACTCGTAATGCCTCAAACCTGTCCCTTATAAGCGGCCATCTTGGTTAGTTATAACTTATAACACAGAGGAAATCACAACAATAACAAATTGATTTTTCGTCTAACATGCTTTTGAAGATAATAACGGTAGCCTTATTGGATAGTGTTATGGGGCAGATTTATTACCCATGAGATCTACGTTATGACGTCTCCATGACGCCATGCTTTAAAAGTATAAAAACGGACATAACTTTTATAACAGGTGGAATTTTCAAGTGATTAATGTTCACATTAAAATGAAACAATATTGACGGTAACAAATGATCAAATAATACACATTTGGGGCAAAAATCATAAAAAATTAATGATGCTTGTGTTGCGGAAATCGGAATAAATAGACATATCTGCTATACGTTTGTTGAGTTAAGTGTAAAATCCTCTGTGGACTTAAGTCTATTTATTATTTAAACTTTATTTCTTTATACAAAACAATGAACAACTAATTAAGAACAAACAAAAAAAAAAAACAAAATTATTTCAAATTATATTTACAAAACTGTCTCGAAGTTAATGCCTTAGGCATTGTCTGCCACTTAACCCCGAAAGTGTAATTTTTGTTTATTATTTTAAATGGGGAAATATAAGTACTGACTCAAACTAAACATTTGATCTCAATTTTCTCTATTAATTTCGCCCATGGTGGGATTTGACATGTTGAGTCACTTTTTGTGTTCCGAAGTGTAGTTCAAAACTTTTGATATTTTATTTATGTCTGATTATATTATGAGAGCTATCATTACTGAGATTAGAAGGGAGAGGAGGACCTGCCATAGACAGCGTCATCTACATACATATACATAATAACAGGATGATAGAACATAGAACCCATGGGACTGGGACTAGTTACTCACGCAAGATTGAACAATGTTGAAATGATTGGAATTCAAATACTCAATCAGCGTGTTTCATTTTATTCAATTCTTTTTTTCTGTGACTTTGTTATTTCAAAATTTGTGGATTATTATCTATTTTCGCTTTTCAATCAGTTCGTCGCTCCAGAAACGAAGAGGCGTATATTCGTTTTATTATATTTTTGCTCCAATTTCAATTTCTTTTTTTTTTTTTTGAGGAGAGCCAGCATCTTCAAAAACTTAATAAATCATTTAATCTGATGATTTTCATTGTGTACGAGCTAGGACTCGAGAAAAATTTCTTTTTTTTCCTTTTCGTCTGGGGGTGCTGCAGTTCCGCAGCTCCTTAGCACTAGCCGCGCCTGATCGCAACTAAAAATGTGCACTGGTAGTCAAGTGGTTAACGCGTTAGTCTGGTAATCCAGGTAGCGTAGGGATCCATTGGTTCGAATCCCACCGAATGCATGAATTTTTATTCATTTATTTGAGTTTGTGACCACATAATAATAAGACTCTGAGGGTTAGGCGGTAGAAAATGCTTTGAGCATTAACCTCGCCTGGTGGTTACCTTCCACTAAAGAGTCTTATTATTATTAATACTATAGAACTCGAGAAAAGCCTTTCTTTTTCCTTTTCATCTGGGGGTGCTGCAGTTCCGCAGCTCTTGAGCACCGGCCGCGCCTGATCATAAAGAAAAATTGCCAGGCTTCCAGTCACCCCTTTTCGCCTCCAAAGCGACTATTCTCTGGCTGGGGGGCTGAGTTTTGATGCTAATTAACACACGGCAAATGAGCGAAATGAGGTTTATTGATTACTTATTACGTTTGCTCTAATGACCTCACTTGTTCAAAATTACACACATGATTGTATGTATCGGTGCTTTCACTACACCCAACTTTATCTTTCATTACATCCAAAGTTATCTTTCACTATAGCTACCTTTATTTAAATTTCGGTGTAGCGTCGCTTTCAATCACCTGGCTTTCTTTTTTGGTAAATATACAATAATAAATATAATGCTGTCTGTCCCGCTTTGGGACAGACAGTAGTTTTGGTGTTACGAAATCCGTCGAAATCCTCGTCTGAGTCTGAATGAGGACTAATTATCTAAAAAGCAAATCCATTCAAACATCAGGATCTGATCAGATCCTTAGTTCATGTCGCGTCATTTTGGATTCACCCCGCTGTCTGCTAAAATACTGATGGCACATACCGAAAATAAAATAATATTTTAGTAGTCACCATGGCCGAGTGAGTTAGCGCGCTAAGCATTGCACGCACGGTGACCTGGGTTCGATCCCCGGCGGGGCAAGTTTGTATTTTAATTTTACTATGATTTGTTTGTACATAATATGTCCTTTTAATGAAAAATAAATAAATAATAATAATAATATCACCTTATTTATACTGCCCGATTAGGACTATGAAGTAACATTGTTCCAGCAGTAAGCCCAAGACATATTATTATGTGGTAAAAATGTCATGTCCCGGCTGGGTTTCGAAGCCGCGACCTCTGAAATCTCTAGATTCACAGAGTTTGGCCTTTCCCACACTGAGCTACCGGTACGGAAATTATATAACTTTCGTTTACCTTTTTTTTAATGATATTTATTTACAGAGGAGACTTAACAATCAGAGTCCTTCCTCAAAGTCGTTTATATACCTTTAATTTCCTAATAATATGTTATTTTGCCTTTAATTCCGCCACTGGTCGCTGCTCACATCAAAGCAGCTACTCATTATTCCTCACGAGGTATGAGTGGACCCCGGAACATCCAAAGTACAGATCCGAAAAATTCCGACTCCACTGGGATTCGAACCCAGGTCACCGTGCGCTATACCACTCGGCCATGGTGACTACTAAACTGACCGAAATGAGAACACAAAATAGAGTTAACTAACAGGCGCGGCCGGTGGGAAATGTTTTTGGGGGTGCTGCCATATCAAACACCTCGGTCGAGGTGTGAAGAACGCCAATACAAAGAAAGAGACATAAACTGGATTAAAATGGGATTTATAGAGTCGCTCTTTCAGTACCCATACAGCACAAAAGTTGGAAATCTACGTAATACATGTTGTGTACGTAATACCTTTATTTGGTATGGATAAATATATCTAAAGAGTTTAAGTTTGACTGTGCTGATCTTTTTTTTTTTTTTTTTTCAAGTACTGTCTACACCAAAAATTGAAAACCATTTTGGCATGCAATAACTGACAAAGTGGTTTTGTGGTAGATATTAAATTCTACAGACATAATTGTGGCTTTTCTATTTTTTCATTGTATAGAATCATAGCTGCATTAGCTGTAATAATTATGCATTAATTATTCTAGAAATGTGTGACGATTTTCATTGTGTACGAACTAGCAGTTCCGCAGCTCCTTAGCACCGGCCGCGCCTGGCCACCTAAATATAGATATCACACCTATATTGCCATACCCTTTCCAACTTTTGAAAAAAGCAATTTCCGAGCTGAACAAAGTTTACGAATAGAGACATTCTCTCCCCGGTGTCGGTAATTTTGAGAAAAACGTCAGTACGGGACACAAATCCGAAAGTTTGAAAAGTCATTCAAACAAAGAAGCGAAAATGTAAACAAGTTTGGAGCGAAAATAAAAATAGGAGTGAGTGGGAGCTAAGGAGAGGGTAGGGGGGGGGTCAGGAGTGGGTTTAGGGGGGGTCCGAAGGGGTTCTAGGGGGGGGCGTCTGAAGAGGGTTCGAAGGGGGTATCAGAAAGCAATAAAAGAGGATAGAGTGGGATGCGACGAGGGGAAAAGGGGGTTAGAAGTGGGCGTAGGGGGGTCTGAAGGGGTTCTAGGGGGGGTGCGTCTGAAGAGGGTTTGAGGGGGTGGTATCAGAAAGCAAAACGGCGAACAGACAAACGCACAAGCGCCCACCTCCACTTTATGATTGATGAAGCCCCCGACTTTCATGCATCAAAGCAGCTTTCCATATTTTCTTTTGAAAAGTTGCGAGTTGCTTACGAAGCGTTTGCTTGAGAGAGTGAGGGGGACAGAGAGGGAGAGAGAGGGAGGGAGAGGGAGGGAGAGAGAGAGTGGTAGGGAGAGAGAGGAAGGTTCTCCTTAACATTCAAGACTTAGCAGACGACATGTCTCTATTAAAATGTTGGAAGTTTTTTTGGAGAAGCAACATGCTAAATTCTTTTATGTTCACTAGTTTGTATTACTTCTGAGAAATTTCTAATATTAGACATCGGAAGTATTGTGTTCGTTTTTGTATTTTATATAGCTATAGACATCACGTGAAAATAAATAAAACATTGATATTGAATGGAGCTTTTTTTTTGGTTTACCGTCGCTTTTAACTGCATAGTCGGTGGTTTTACCTTTATCACGACGGGAGTTTTACCCTCCATTGGCTGGAAACTCACAAACCAGCTACTCAAATTAACCTGACCCAGCCTGAGTGGGTCCGGGAAGTGCCAGTGAATCACGAGGGTTCGAATTTGTATGGTCACTAATCCAAGTTTTAGCCTCGACGTTGCTGAACTTCAGTGCCTGAATGAGAACTGGTGTATTCGACGCTAGCTCAATAAAGCTTTCTATTTTGAGAAACTAAGTGGTCTGAGAAACTAACTAAGTTTGAGAAACCGCCAACAAGTAGGTGGCGGTGGAACGGAACCACCTTCCAGCAAAGAGAATTATTATTATAATTCTGCCATTTCCGGTCCTACCCAGGCTGGTGAGGTTAATGTGGGTAGCTCATACGACTCCTAGCGAATGAAGTTTAAAATCCTTGTTCTGACACTTCTCACTTTTCTGTTTATACTGTACAAAAAAGAGAGGTTAGTTGATCGCATGGATAATCAGAACTATTACCTGCTGATGAGACCAAATAAGCGCGAAACAGCTGTACAGGTATGTTCTCATACTCATGTAGGTACATCTAGTACAACTTCTCACTTTTCTGTTTTTACTATAGGTACTGTATACTGACTATCTCAAATCAAGATACAGTTTACTCTACTGGATAACAAAAAATGTTTTTAACTATTTATAAAATATAAAAAATGCCTTCCAAGTCTGAGGAGCGAGGCACTGTGCCCATCACAGCTGCTGCATTTCCTCTCTGGATACACAGAGAAATCCTCTGTTTCAAAAAGGAGGTTGACCTTTTCTATGTTGTTGCTAAGGATACAACTAGGCATTAACCATTAACCTAAGTGCTCTGGTAGTCAAGAGGTTAACGCGCTAGTCTGGTAATTCAGGTAGCGTATTAGGGATCCTTTGGTTCGAATCTCCTCCAGTGTATGAATTTTTCCTCATTAATGTGACCACATAAAAAAAAGAAACACACATGGGTTGAACCCGTAAATTTGTATATATAAAAAGACAATGAGGGTTAGGTGGTAGAAAATGCTTTGAGCATTAATCTCGCCTGGTGGTTACCTTCCACTAAAGAGTGTTATTATTATTAGGTATCATTAATTACTAGTATTATGATATTATTATTATCTACTAGTTGCTAGTTGCTAAGGATACAACTAGGCATTAACCATTAACCAATCAGTGAGATATCTTCTCGAAGTTTCCTGCCTTTTCCTTCCAGAATCTCAAACTTTGCAGGTAGGTAGGTACAACTTGCTAGCTCGCAAAGTTTACAAATAAAATACACTTTACAAATAAAATACACTTTACTTTATTACTTTCTTGTTCTTGCTCAACGTATCTTAAACATCTAGGTCATTTCAGGCGAACTTATTACTTTACCGTTATATTTTCTTTCTCTCAATTTTTTTTGATCTTTTTTCCTTTCTATTATTCATAAGGTAAAGATTTTCTACAGAAAAGAAGACATGGCATATCGTGTTCATTCGCTGCAAGCATATCATAAAGACAGAATTTCGACTAGCTCAACATGCAAACTTTTCGGGGAAAGCTGGCAGTGTTACCCGTCTGAATTGTGAGAATATTATTATTATTATTATTATTATTATTATTATGAAATCATTTATTAGTTTACAGACATAAATTACAATACAGTTAGGTAATGCCAACAAAAGAAATATAAATTTATAAACCAGTAGTTCTGTGAACTGTAAACCTCACACAGATTCACTTATCGAATTAAAAATGTTGACATAAATTACAATAAAGATAGGTTATGCCAACAATAGAAATGTAAATTTATAAACCAGTAGTTCTGTGAACTGTAAACCTCACACAGATTCACTTTTGAATTAAAAATATTGACATAAATTACAATTAAAGATAGGTAATGCCAACAAAAGAAAAGTAAATTTATAAACCAGTAGTTCTGTGGACTGTAAACCTCACTTATCGACTTAAAAAAAATACAATACAGATAGGTTATGCCAACAAAAGAAATGTAAATTTATAAACCAGTAGTTCTGTGAACTGTAAACCTCACTTATCGAATTAAAACACCAGTAGAACACCCAGACCTTTCATTCAATACCCTACTTGATGGGGTTCAATTTAGAGAGAAACAATCAATAGTTTATTCAAACAGTGTCCAGAACCTGGGTTCCCAAAGCGACACAGTGACAAAATCAAGCATATTATAAAATGTAACATTATTATTTTTTTTATTTTTTCTGGACTGGAGAGCTGTTTAGATGGCGATGTATTATGTATGTGAAGCGTATCTTTCAAAATGATAAGGGCAAGTTTTTTCTACTTGTTCTTGATGTTATGTTTCATGAAAAACTCAAGTAGGATAAAATGAGTCCAACTATAGATAATAAATGTGTGGATATTTATGCCCTAACAAAAGGGAGGGGTTATTGCTTATGGCACTCTCTTCCACTCAACTCTTGTATGTTTTTTGGTAGGTAGTTCTTATTTTCAGTAATTTTGTTAATTCTGTGTCAAAGATGGCCTGCCCGGTTTTTTTTTTTTTTTTTTTTTTTTTAATTCGGTTTTAACGTCGCTTTCAACTGCATGTTCATATCACAACGGGGGTGTTACGTTCCATTCGCAAGAAACCCACACTAACCTCACCCAGCCTGGGTGAGACTCTGAGGTAGAATGTGGTAGAAAATGGGTTGAGCATTAACCTCGCCTGGTGGTTACCTTCCACTAAAGAGGGTTATTATTATTATTATGTATCATTAATTATTATTAATTACTAGTATTATGCATGCATGCTGATCCAACCTCAGTAGCTTTTGATCGATAAGGCGGGCGGACTTGTAACCTGCAGTTCCGTGGTTCATTTTACAGGTGAATTTTTCACATCCTTATTTATTTTTATTTAATTTATTTTGTAGCCATGAAAAAACAGGTAGGTACTTCAAATTTTAACTTACTGGCCTGTGTTGTAGCTTGCCCATCCCATAGTATGCCCATCCCACAAGCAGACTGGAAAGTGTCGCTCACCAACAGCTGTTAGCAAATTATAAATATTTTTTTTTCTGCTATGGGGTTCTACAGTATAAAATTAATCTGTACAACCCAGACAGCACAGTCAACTGGATGTATACCATACTGTTAGTTGGAAAAAGTCTACTTGCCCACCTGGAAATCAGCTGGAGATTTCTACCTTCCACGTGACCTCCACCTGGAAATCAACTGGAAATGAACTGGAAAGTAACCCAACTTTTAACTGGAAGTCAGTTGCCCAAAGTCAACTGGATTTGTTCCACTTATTTCCAGCTACTTGTAGCGCTCTCTAGTGGATGGGTAGTAACTCACTACCACAATGTTGACATACCTATTTACCTATACTGTACATTATACTTTTTTTTTTTTTTTTTTTTTTTTTTTTGAGGAGGAAAATCTTATAAGATTCCTTCAGCAACGCTCTGGTGCTGAAGGATATGCGGGACTTGCCGGCAGGGTATGGTGTGTCGCCCCTCTTGAAGGGCACCAATTCTGTCGGCTCACCCGCTAAAAACCCCCCCGTTCTTCTTTAGTATTTCCTGGAACAATGTTGATATTTCTTCAGGAAGCTCTTGTTATTTTTTATTTAGTTATTGTTGTCCATTCTTCTACCACGCTCCTCCTTCTCTATCATGATTTCAGATTTCATATTTTGATTTTTACCATGTCTTTATTTTCTAGCATGTGTCAACAGATTTTGTCATTTCTTTGGACCATCTCCTCCGTTTCTGTTCGAAGTGTCGTCCATCTAGGACAGTGGAATATGGTGTGTTCTGCTGTGTCATCTTCTTCGCAAAAGTAGCATTTTGGATTTGGCTTTTTCTTGATTTTGAACAGGTAGTAGTTGAAACTACCATGTCCAGTCAGAGCTTGGGTTAAATACTGATTGGTTTCACCAAACTTTCTCTCAAACCAAGGCTTTATGAATGGTATTACTCTTCTTGTCCATAGTCCTCTTTCTACTTTGTTCCATTCTTCTTGCCACTTATTCATCGTTGTTATTCGTTCTTCAGCTCTTTCTTCTTTTGATTTTGTGTAGCATTGTTTCCTTTCTTTGACAAGAAGATCAATGGGGATAGTTCTTGCAACTACCATGGCTGCTTCAGTGGCTGTTGTTCTGTGAGCTCTACACACCCTTAGAGACATTTTTCTCTGTTCCGATATTAATGCTTGTCTGTATGTGATCTTGTCCGTGATGAACGACCAAGCCGGTGCTGCATAAAGGATCACAGAATTGGACACGTTCTGCAGTATTCTTCTTTTATTTTCTCCGGCGCCTCCTTGTCTTGGCAGTATTCTGGATAAGCTTGCTGTTGCTATTCTAGCTTTTTTTACGATGTGTTGCAAGTGTGCGTGGAAGTTGAGCTTCTTATCCAGGATAACGCCAAGGTATTTTATATCGTTTTTTATGTTGATTTGGTTACCATCGAGTTGTATGTTTAGTGGTCTACACGATTTTTTCCCTATTATAAGAACTGCTTCGGTACATTATACTACATAATAATCAAATGCTACGCTCTTGGTTTTGAGGTCGTGGGTTCGAATCCCAATATATGCATTTTTTTTTTTCAAAAAATAATAATAATAGTAATAAAAATACTAAAAACAAATGTATATTAGACATAAATTCAATTTCAGTTATTTAATTTAGAGGCCCCTTCAGAACACCGAAGTTAAGCGACATCCAGCGAGGTTAAGACTTGGATGGGTGACCATTCAAATTCTAATTCTCGTGACGCTGGCTTTTCCCGGCCCCACTCAGGCTGGGTGAGGTCAATGTGAGTAGCAGGTTTGTGAGTTTCCTGCGAATGGAGGGTAAAACCCCCGTCGTGATATGACCATGGCAGTTGAAAGCGACGTTAAACCCCAATTAAAAAAAAAAAAAAAAAAAAAAAAAAAAAAAAAACATTCCCCTAGCAACCGTTGTTTGTGTTGTGTTGTTTTTGATTTCTCCGCAAATTTTTCCTGAAAAAGCGTAAAATCAAATTAACGAACAGTTTATATTATCTTTGGACTTTTTAAAAGCCTTTTTCTTGTGTTTTTCTACATATCTGTGCTAATATAATCATATAAAGTGCCCTATTAAGAATTTGCCCCTTTTCTTAATTTTTTTGTGATTTAGAGTGACGTCACTGTCATTACGTCATAGCTATTTGAACAGTTGTTGATTAGAATTTTCTTTTTAGCCACTCACTTTTTTGGTGGTATAAATACTTGAAACTTTTCATTTTGCCTGTGTGTCAGCTGACACCATGGGCTGTTGAGAGGTTGCTAAGCAACTCCTCACGATGAGCGGCGGGTCTGATGGTGACCCCGGCGGGGGAAAACCGCCAAATATTCAAACTGCTATGGAAATCGAAAATACTGCGGAAACTCAAAATGGAAACACCTTGGAACAAAATAATGATAATAACACTTCAAACACTCAAAATGCAAACACTCTAAACTCTGAAAATAGAATAAACACTTCCGAGCCTCCTGAGAAGAAAGCCTTGTTGTATAATGCTGGAATGAGATGTGATACCTACAAGTTGATCATCCAAATGAAACCAAACTCAACTTCATCTGTCAATGTTGGTGGTAAGCGTCCTTATAGCTACATCAAAGGTCTGATTCTTTCAAAATTGCTTGCTGAGATTACAAATAAAAGTCCTGACATCCTTGAAATGAGAAGATTAAATCGTAGCAAGTTCCTGGTTGTTTGTGCCACTTCCAAGTGCGCAAATTCAATTGTTGAGAGTGAAAAGATGAAGCAGCAGTTCGTGGCTTTCATCCCTGGCAATTATGTTTCGCGCGCCGCGGTGGTCCGGGATGTCGACCTGGAGATTACTGAACAAGAGATTCGAGAAAATATTGATACGGGGGATTTTAAGATAATTCACTTACAAAGATTAAATAGAAAAACTTTTGTTGATGGAGTAGCTACCTATGTACCTACTTCTACTCTCAAGATTGTATTTGAAGGTCAAGATATGCCTAGTTATGTTTATTTATGGTACTCTAGACTTCCTTGTGAGCCTTTCATTCAGAATCCCATTCAGTGTTTTAGTTGTTTTAGGTTTGGACACATCACAAAAGCCTGCAAAAATAATAAGCTATGCAACAAATGTTATCAAGAGATTTACGACAATGAGCATATTTGTAACCTGACAGACATTGAATGCTTGAATTGCGGTGGAATGCATAATTCCAACAGCAAGTCATGCCCTGAGTACGAGCGACAAAAAAATATCAAGATGCTGATGAGTACCCGGAGCCTCTGCTTCCCCGAGGCCGACGCTTTACTTCCCAAGGAAAGAAATTCTTACGCGGTTCGTACTAAGAATTCATTTGCTGTTCTTGAGACCTCAATAAATGAAAGATTGAACAACGTAAGTAACCATTACAATAGTGAATATCCTGCATTAAGATCTACCCAGCCCAAAAATCACAGAACTTTTGATCGCTATGTACCTCCTCCACTATCTAATATAAACAGGCCTCCCAAAAGAAAAACCGAGGATTCTAAATTTAATCGTGAAAAACTTGCTATTCAAAATAAAAAGAATAAAAATATTTTTGATAAAATGGGTCAAATTACTAAACCTGATACATATTACAAAGACAATGAAATTTCAAAAATGATTTACGAAGGCTGTGAAAATAATAAACTAGATAAAACTAATAAGGAAAATGCAAAATGGTTCAACCTTTCCCAGCAACCTGAGATTCAGTTTAGTGGAGACACCGACACCACTATGACGAATACAGGTGCTCAAATGCCTTCTCCAGTGATAAATTACAATACTAAAGACCAGCATCTTAATCAACAGACTGCAAGTTCGAGTACGGGTATGGACTACCAGCAGATTGGTAGCCCACACCTAGGATGTTGAGGTGATATTTTAATCTTTTATACTTTTTATAATTTATGTAACTTACCCGTTACATAATTTTCTTTTCTACATTTTATATAACTTATATCAAACTATAATTTTAATTTATTTATTTCTAAATGACAAATACACCAAATAATATATTTCTTGATAGTATTATTCAGTGGAATATGAACGGGTTTAAGAATAAAAAAGATGAATTGAATATTCTTATGAAACATAATTTACCTCTCGCCTTTGCTATACAGGAAACACATCTCCTACCTAAGGATACAGTGGTATTCAACAATTATCAAGTTTTTCGTCAGGACTTCAGTTCCGGTCAGATAGCTTGCGGCGGTGTCATGATTCTAGTACACAACTCCTGCCATGCACAACTCATCAATATTAATCATACAAGTAATTTACAAGTTATTACGGTACGTATTACTTGCAATAAGCTTAAGCAAGATGTTACCCTGTGTAATGTGTATGTTCGGCCCGGCAACAGTAACAGCATTGTGAAAGAAGCTGAATTTTCTCAGTTAGTATCCCAGCTAAGTCTCCCCTTTATATTATGCGGTGATATGAATGCTCATCATTACCTTTGGGGAAGCGAGAAAGTGGACACTCGCGGCAAGGAAATGGAAAAATTTATCAATATAAATGATGTAGGTATACCTACTCAATACTGGGTCTCCCACACATTTAAATAATTCTTATGGTACCTTATCAGCCATTGATCTCACCTTCACATCACTCTCCTTAGCCACTGAGATAACTTGGTCTACTTCAGAAGATACCTACTCTTCTGATCATTTTCCAATTATTATTAAATTTCATCTACATCAAGATTATTTAGACCATACTGATACCAGATGGTTATTCAATAAAGGCAAATGGGATAAATATCAGTCGCTGATAACATTTCACTTGACATCAGAAAGTTCACCTACTACATCGGGTAGCAATATTGATAAAATGTTTTTAAATATAAACCAGAATATTTTAGATGCCGCTAACAAGACTATTCCTAAATTTCATACGCTACCAAGGAGAAAGTATACTCCCTGGTGGAATAATGAAATAAAAGATCTCATTAAGCAAAGGAAAAAATGTTTAAGAACTTACAAAAAAAATCCAGTACCCACTAATTTTATTGAATATAAGAAACTAAGAGCCCAAGTTCGGCTGAAGATTAAGGAGAGTAAAACTAAGAGTTGGATTAATCTTATGGATACAATTAAATATAACTTAGATAGTAAAAGTATGTGGGAACATATGAAACGATTCAAAGGCAAAAGCACCTTCAGTTCAATTCCAGCACTTCTGAATAATGAGGGAGAGAAAATTAAAGACCAGAAAGAAATGGCTAATATGTTAGCTTATCACTATCGTGATATTTCGTCAGATAGTAAATATTGTGCCAGTTTTAGATCATATAAGAAAATAAAAGAACGCCAACCTATTGATCCTGGACCCGGTAATCATCCTAAATTGAATTTACCGTTCACGCTGTATGAACTAAAACATGCTCTAAAAAGTTGTAAATCTTATGCCTGTGGTCCTGATAGTATCAGCTACCCCATGCTTATTAATCTGCCAGAAGCTGCGCTAGAATTTCTGCTAAAAATATATAATATTATTTGGTTAAATGGACTTTTTCCAGAGTCATGGAAATCCTCATACATTGTACCAGTATTGAAGCCTGGTAAAAATCCGATTGATAAAGCCTCATACCGACCGATCGCCTTGATGAGTTGTTCGTGCAAAATATTCGAAAAAATGATAAACAAAAGGCTTACATACACATTAGATACCTTTCATCTCATAAGCGACTTTCAAAGCGGATCGAGAAAAAAGAGATCGACTATTGATAATTTGATAATTCTGGAAGATGCAATTAGTAAATCCATTCAGAACAGACAGATTACTGCTGCAGTAGTACTGGACATCGAGACCGCGTACAACAGAGTATGGGGAAGAAAAGTACTAAATAAATTGGCAGAGTGGAAAATAGGAGGACCTCTCTTCCAGTACATATCCCATTTCCTCAAAAACAATTATATCATTGTCAAATTTAATAAAACTTATCATTCTTCTCTAATTAAGATCGACAATGGAATTAAACAGGGCTCATCGCTGAGCTGTAGTATATTCAGCATTGCGACATGTGACTTAGGTGATAACCTGCACCCTTCAGTGAAGCATGTCATGTATGTGGATGATTTCGGAATTTTTATATCTGGAAAAGATGTTGAATCTATAAAGCAGCCACTTCAGGAGTCCCTGAACAGTCTTCAAGCTTGGACAAGAGTAAATGGTTTGGATTTTTCTGCTTCAAAAACATATGGTTTGATTTTTAGTAGATGCCAAAAGCAGAACACTCGACAACCTACATTAAAGTTTAAGAATCGACACATTGATTTCATTCAATCCGTTAAATGGCTGGGGGTAATACTGGACAGTCGATTCAATTTTGAACAACACATAAAATATATCAAATCCAAAAGCTTGAAAGCACTCAACATATTAAAAATATTATCACATTCAGTATGGGGATTAAACAGAAAACTATTATTACGACTATATCAATCTTATTTTCGTCCTATTTTAGACTATGGCTGTGTGTTGTACAATTCTGCTACTGATTCGTGCTTATCAAAGTTGGAACCTGTACAAAATGCAGCTCTCCGCTGTATCACTGGAGCTTTCCGATCGTCACCAGTTATAAGCTTACAAGCGGAATCCGGACAAATGCCACTCAAGTATAGAAGACAAGCTCTTATTATTAGCTATGTTTCAAGATTGAGATGCAATCCAGATAATCCCGTGTTCCAATTAGTATTTTCCAATGATCCTGCCTTGTCAGCTATGTCTGATAAAAAACCTCTACCCCTAGCTGCTCGAGTAAATAAAATTCAAAATTTTCCGATAAATGAACTAACGTGTGTGAGGGTCAGTAAAAATATTCCTCCTTGGACACTCACAATACCAGAAGTTGAGTTTCTGTTTAAACGTCTAAAAGAACATATATCACTTACTGAATGCCAACAAAAATTTCTTGAATATCAAAATGATTTGATAGGATATATTCCTTGCTTTACAGATGGCTCTAAATGCGATGACTCCACAACTTGTGCTTTTACATTTAAAAATGAAGTACAGAAAATCAAACTTAATTCCATATCCTCTATATTTTCTGCTGAAATGTCTGCCCTCTATTATTGCCTAAAATATATCTACGACAAAACACATCAACCCAAGCTAAAGTTCATAATATATTCTGACTCCAAAAGTGCACTTGAATGTATTCAGCAAATTTTCCCGCACAACCCAATCTGTATTAATATACGAACCGTCCTGGTACAACTTCAAGAGGAGCGCGGAGTGGAAGTCAAGTTCACCTGGATACCCAGTCACCTCGGCATAGCCGGTAATGTCCGTGCTGACTCTGCTGCTCGGGCCGCTCATATATTTTACGACAGTATGTATCTATCCGTTACATCAGATGACATCAAGAGCACACATAAATGTATTTCCCTAATCGAATGGACACCTGATTGGCAAGAGATTCCACAGACGAACAAATTAAAAAGAATAAAAGAAGATATTCAATTATGGCCTACCTCAAACCGTCATAATAGAAAGGAAGAAGTAATACTATCAAGACTTAGAATTGGACACACGTCCCTAACTCATAAATTCTTACTTGATAGGGTAGACCCTCCCTTATGCACAGTTTGTAATGTCCTCATAACTGTAAAACATGTCTTATCTGAATGTCCGGCTCTGGAAGTCTATAGAAAAAAAGTAGGTTTCAATTCCAATTCTTTAAAAAATATCTTAGCGAATGAAAATATAAATGCTAGTAAAGTTATTCGATTTCTTAGAATAGCTAAATTTTTTAATAAAATTTAATTTTTACTTTTCCATAATAACTGATAATTATTTTAATTTTATTTTATTTTTATAATTCTTCCTTTTATTTTCTATAATATTCCGAAACTGCTTTTATTAATGTTATTGATACTCTGTTATGTTTGTATATTTTATATTGTATATATCTATTGTTTTAAATTACCTCTTCATACTCTTGCCAATAATGTAAAATAATCAGAGTTCTTTGACCAATTATATTACTAAATTCTGTACGATACTTTTTAAACCTACTCCATGTGTTGCACATTGCAACTAATAATATTAGAGGAGCAAGGACTCTGATTGTTAAGTCTCCTCTGTAAATAAATATCAATAAAAAAAAATAAAAAAAAAAAAAAAAAAAAATTTAGAGGCCATACATTCAAATCTCATGAAGAATATTTTTTTTGTATAAAAATAAAGTAATTAATTTTAAATAGGTTTTTTTAACACATACACACACACAAATTTGGGTATAATTTTTTTTTATAGAAATTTGGAAAGAAAAAGAAAATAACTAATCTGTTTTAAACAACACAATTCAAATAAGACTCTTTAATATGATTATATTTTACAATAAGAGTGTTTCTTATTAATAAAAAAATTGTCACATAAGTGTAAAATGCACTATCAAATTTCCACCATGTCACAAGACCTTGTACCAATGTATCACAAGTATTTCCTAAGTAGGTATAATCTCTATATATAATACTCAAAGTTGTGCATGTCTGGCTGACTATGTCCTCTTGGGGTTACAATAGGAAACGGTACTCTCACTGAGAGTTCACCCCCCCTAAGCCACCTTCAACATACTAGAAAATTATCAAAATTAAAATATGTAATACAATTTTCAAGTGCACTGGTAATCAAGTGGTTAACGTGCTAGTCAGATAATCCACTTAGCGTAGGGTTCCGTTGTTTCAATTTTTTCCTCATTATGGTTGTGACCACATAATAATAAGACTCTGAGGGTTAGGTGGTAGAAAATGCTTTGAGCATAACCTGACCTGGTGGTTACCTTCCAATTAAAAGTGTTATTATTATTTTCATTAGGACACCGGCCATGAGAAAAAACCTTAATGGTGACAAAATGCCAGGTTTTAGCTAGTATAGAAATAAAATAATGATATCCAATTATAAAATATGCTCATACCATTGTATTGTATTGTACGAATTTCTTTGTGGTGAAGCACAAGGCCTCTTCACAATTTTTGTGGGTAGCGCAGCATTACTAAGAGCCTCCTTTACATTTCGAATTATTCTATTACATTAATTTCTTTTTACTCTGTTAATGCCGCCACTGGTCGTTACTCATACAAGTAACTACTCATTTTTCCTCACGAGGTATGAGTGGACCCCGAACATCCAAGTACAGAGCAGAAAAAATCCTCCCCCGCTGGGAATCGAACCCAGGTCACCATGTGTGCAATGCCTAGCGCGCTAACTCGCTCTGCCACAGTGACTAAAATATGCTCATACCATGTACATAATCACAATAAAATAATAATACTATGTAAATGAAAATATATTTCTTTAGTGAAACCAAAAATAACAAAGAAATAAACTAATAGCCAGCAGAAAATGAAGATAGGGCATTGAATACACCAGTTTTCATGAAATAGCAAAAGTTAAGCAATGTCTAACGTGGTGGAATGGATTAGTGAATGTTATAATGTATTTGTAATCCTTCATGACAAATTTACATACTGCTATGGCTAATTGGAATTGCTGTGTTGTTTGCTTTGAGAATTATTACCAAAAAAGCATCGTTATACTTAAATTAAAACAAAATTGACTTAATTGTTTAGACTAGTGAAATTATAAAACGCAATAGTGTGGAACACTTTTTTTTAAATAGATATAAAATGAACACAAAATTTGAGGGGCTTCATAGTAATAAGTTGGTTTAGAAAGCTGAATAGTTAATATTGTTATTAGAGACAGTGCACCAAAAATACCAAAGAAATAAACTAATAGCCAGTGGAAAATGAAGATGGGGCATTGAATACACCAGTTTTCATGAAATGACAAAAGTTAACCAATATCTAGCGTGGTGGAACATGGATTAGTCAATGTTATTATTATGTATTTGTAATTCTTCATGACAATTACATACTGCTGTGGCTAATTAGAATTGCTGGGTTATTTGCATTGAGAATTATCGCCAAAAAAAGCATTGTTATACTTAGAATAAAATAAAATTAACTTGTTAAGACACTAGTTAAATTCTAAAACACAAACACTTAAGGTGAGATTAATTTGGGTATCTGGTATGATTCCAAGTGAACTGAAGGTGCCCCTATTGTGCTAGTCCAGGAACAGCAGAGTGCAGAAATTTGATTAGGGGCCAAGATCATGTCTTTAGAAGTGGATGACTTATTGAAGTCAGTGGCCGGTCAGATGAAGAATGTAATCCAGTATTAACTGTTTCTTGTCTCCTTTTCTTCTGTCACGATTTAGACAAACTAAAAAGAACTCTTTTTGAAACATCTCGAAAACAAATTTGGAGTTCAGAAATGTCAAATTAAACACTTTCAGTAGGTAGTTATAAAGAAGATGTTCAAAACTAATTAAAATTTTATTTGTTTATGTTCAAATAAATGAAATAATTGTTATTTAAAAGTTCAAAGAATAATTATTAAACAATTTACAATCACAACAAATATCAAATTCTACAATTTCCATTCCGAAAGATTAAAGATGGCGTCTTCAACAAAGGACGCGTTTTATCTAAACTGGAAAAATATGGAACATTTCCAACTGACTGGTCAGTTGACTAAATTCTACTCTTGTCCTAGCTGGACTGAGTCGTTATATTTCCAGCTGACTGCCCAGGTGACTGAGTCTAGATGGATTTTTGTTGGAAATATCCAGGTGGCTGGTCAACTGATTTAATCCATAATGGAAAAATCCAGCTGTCGGGACAGTTGGAGGTCCAGTTGACTTTATACACCTGGATATTTCCACCTTAAATCCAGACTGGAAGTCACCTTCCGTGCTGTCTGGGAAATGTCTTTCCTATTAAATTTGAAGACTGTTTGCCAACATGCATTATCCAAATCATGTTTGATTAATACCTTGGAAGATGGACGACAATTAAGAAACAATCAGCAATGGTTGCCTTCTTCTACAAATCAATCTAAGCTGAGAATCAATGATACAGCCGATTTGTGATGATTGTAGTTTCTAGTACATATATTATGTCGTTGTTGTTGTTATTATTGTTGATATTGTTTTTCTTTATGTTGCTTTTGTGGTTAGTGTTGGAAAGAAACCATTATGCGAGATTAATGCTCAAAGCATTTCTACCAAGTAACCCTGAGGGTCTCACAAATATGTGATCATATGCTTAAATAAATGAAAAAAAGTCCTATAGTCTTACAGCCTGAATCAAGGGACAGTCTTACTTATCTTAACTTTAATCCTGTTTTATATGTTGGCCCTAAGAGCCTATTTTCAATAGCAACCAGCCCCAGCTATACGAAATAGCGATCTCACCTCTACCATCAGCAATATCAGCATATACAGGGTGGACCAAAAAAACGTTTACACCCGTTAATGGTAGATTACTGACGACATTTCCAGGCCCGATCTGCAATCCGTTTTTTCGGATTCGCCTTCGTAACTGCACAAAGTGATTTTTTGCAACTTTCCGAAAAAGTCCGACTTTGGCTTATTCTTCAGGTCA